>NC_069406.1:77876269-77936269 GCF_026875155.1 Cherax quadricarinatus | reverse complement strand
GACACAGGATTTTTCCCTCCCTGAAACCATGCTGGTTGTCAATTATACACTTGTTTTCTTTCCAGGTGCTCCACCATCTGCCTCCTGATATCTTCTCCATGATCTTGCATAACTAACACGTTAGTGGATACAAGGTCTGTAGTTTAGTGCCTCATGTTTGGTCTCCCTTTTTAAAAATTGGGACTACATTTTCCATCTTCCATACCTCCGGGGAGTTCCCAGTTTTTCAAAGATGTGTTTGAAGATCTATGTAAAGGTACACACAATTCTCTGCTCCCTCTTTAAGTGACCCAGAGAATGTTGTCTGGTCCCCCACCCGCCTTTGAGGTGTCAAGTCTGCATAGCAGATACTTCCACCTCCTTCATTGGTTATATGTACCTCATCCAGCACTTTCTGGTGCAAACCCCCTGCTCTGATTTCCTGAAGTCCTACTGGATTCCACTGTAAATACTTCTTTAAATCTTGTGTTTGAGCACCTGACATCCCTCCCGGCGTTTCTTGTGAATTCCCAATCACCCATCCTATTCCCTCAGTCTGATTACCTGTCCTTGAATGTTGTTTTCCTCCTGAGTGGCTGTATCACAACAGCTTCGGGTCAGTCTTCACTTACGATGCTATGTCATTTTTCGTATTGCCGCTGAGCCTCACCTTCTTTATCTGTGCATATTCGTTTCTGGCTCTTTCGGCTAATCTCTTTATTTTCCTGAGTTCTCTGGTCTTCTGTACCTTTTCCATCTCTAGTACACTATTTTTTTTCCTCGCTACACTTTGGGTGAGACCAAGGACTCGTTCTTGTTCTTCCCCATTTATTTCTGTATCCCTTTGGAACAAAGCACCTCCCTCTGTCTCCTGCATTTGTTGCCACATAGTCCTTCATTTCTTGTACAGTGGTTTTACCTGTCAGTTCCCTCTCCCCTGAATGTCTTGAAAGAAGTTCCTCAAGCCTGAGTAGTTCCCCCTTTTGTAGTTTGTTTTTCCCAGTCCATTCCTGCTGCTGACTCTCCACTTGTAGCTCAACTATGTAGTCGAAGCACAGAACCACATGATCACTACTCCAGGGGCCTATCATAACATGATATCCTCGATGTCCGAACTACTCAAAGGTGAATACAAGGTCCAGTCTGCTGGTTCATCTCTCCTCTCTCTCTGGTAGTGTCTTTAACATGATTATGCATGAGGTTTTCCAGTACACATCCATCATCTTGGCTCTCCGTGGTTTCGGGACCCCCCCAATCGGGGCTCCAGGTTTTCCAGTCCAATCCTTGTGATTGAAATCACCCAAACTAGTAACTTGCTCCCCCCATGTGTGCTCTCCTGCCACCTCGGCTAGTGTGTCGACCATTGCCTCTGTTTGCTCTCATCTTAATTCTTCTCTTGGCCCCTGCAGTTCTGTGGTGGGTTGTACATTACTGCAATTATCACCTTATTTCCCACAGACTAGGATTGTTCCTACCAATTAGTCCCTTTCGCCCGTGACATCCATTCCTTCCATTTCCTAACCCCCCACTGGTGTTTAAGAGCAGTGCAACTCCTCCTCCCCCTCTTCCTCCCTCTGTCTTTTCCTTAGGATGTTGATATCCCGGTTGGAAAGATTGAATCTGTTATTATTCTGGTGAGTTTTGTTTCTGTGAGTGCTATATGTCTGGGGATGTCTCCTTGATTCTTTCGTGCCACTGTCCCTCATACTTATTGTTATCCATCTGCATTTGTAAACCACACCTTCACTTCTTTTCTAAGATTAGTGGTCTGGGAGGTGTAATGGGTGGGGAATGGGAATACCTGATAAGAACTATGGGGTGTTGCTGTGGGGGTGGAGTTTGTAATGCAGTGGGTGGGGGCATGATGTGTGCATGGGGTGTTTTGGTTAGAGTGTTTGGTGCATTGGGTTGACACTGGTTGGGAGGTTCTTCTATAGGAGTTTTTTTGAGGGAAGCTGTATTTGATCTCCTGTGTCTGGGATCTCCTTCTGTCTTCATCCATCCCCTCTCTTTCCTCCTTTCGCCTTTGGTACCATCTCTCTCTCTGTTTCTTCCTGTTATCTGCTTGTTCTGACACGGTCGAGATACACCTTCCTGTATGCTGGCATGTCCCTTAATCGTGCTTTCTCCAGCAGGATCCTTGTTCCGAGTCGATTCTGCCTTGAAGGCCCATCTTTCACTGCCGGGTTTTTTTTTACATACCCTCCCTATTCTCCGAAAATTTTCCAGCTGGGTCCATTCCGTCTTCTCCTATTGCTTTCATGATGCTTTCAATTGCTTTTTTTTTATTTTCTTTTCCCTGTTTTCTTGCTTCATTATTCTCAGCCTTTCAACTTCCTGGAGCCCATACACAAAGACTGACCTCAACCCTTTCCATGCTCCCCTGCATATCCTTGTGTATCCCCTCATTCAATTGATTTCCTCCATTGGCCGCTTTCCTTTCTTCAGTGTTCACTAGCTAGATGTACTTGGCCTCAGTGGCCTGTCATTTTCCCCTTTCTCCGGCTTTCCCTGGGCCTTTTTTGTGGTCTATAGGGCCTCCACATATAGCTTAGCTCTTCATTTACTAGTCTCCCTTGATTGAGCTTCTAACAAGCAGTATTTGTCTCCTTCTTTCCCTACGTACCCTTTATTTGTGACAGAGGTACAGTCTCTGTTGTCCAATCCCAAATTGTCTTTAGTTCTTTAAGGCTGTTTCAGATTTTCAGTTCCTCTTCTGAACTCTGTATCACTGCCTCTGCTGCTTTGACTTGCACCTCCCACTTCCTGCATTCCAGGTCTACCCTCTTTCATTCTCATGTCTAATCTACTAGTTTTCCCCTTTTCCCCATTCATTTTTCCCTTTTGTGAGCTCTGCTGCCCAATTTCCTTTGCAGTTTCCTCCTCCTGTCCCTGTTTTTTTCTTGTTGCTCCATCTGGCAAACCCATTTTGTTTTATCCTGATTGCCTTCAGAGAGGGAAACCTATGTAATTCTGATACATTAGGTTAGTATTGTGTATGTCCAGAGTGTGGGGGGGGAAGTAAGATGAGAACTGTTGGCTTATGTGGGAGAGTAAGTGGGGAGGGGGTAGTGGGAAGGAGAGGAAGCAAGTGGGTGAGTGGGAGAGGTAGAGGGGAAGGAGGGAAGGGTGGGGAGGAGGAGGGTGAAAGAGGGAGGAGAGGGATCAGGTGAATGAGTGAGATTGTCGGTGGGGGAGGGGGGGAGTGTATGTTGTGAGTTTATATTACCATTTTGTCCTAGGCACATTGTCGATTAGACACTAGGTCCTGTGCATATGCGTGTGTGTGTGTGTGTGCGTGGTGTGTGTGTGTGTGTGCGTGTGTGTGTTGTGTGGAGTTTGTTGTGTGTGTGTGGTGTGAGTGTGTGTGTGTGTTGTGTGTGTGTGTGTGTGTGTTGTGTGTGTGTGTGGTGTCAGTGTGTGTGTGTCAGTGTGTGGTTTGTCAGTGTTTTGGTGTGTGCGTGGCGTATGTTGTGTGTTACTCACCTAGTTGATGTTGCGGGGGGTCGAGTCCCGAGCTCCTGCCCCGCCTCTTCACTGATCGCTACTAGTCCACTCTCGTCACCCTGAGCCGTGAGCTTTTATCATACCTCTGCTTAAAGCTATGTATGTATCCCTGCCTCCACTACATCGCTTCCCAAACTATTCCACTTACTGACTACTCTGTGGGCTTAAGAAGATACTTCCTAACGCATCCCTGTGATTCATCTGTGTCTTCACTTCCAACTGTGTCCAGTTGTTACTGGTCCCAATCTCTGAACAACCTTCTATAGTCCACCTTGTCAATTCCCACAGTATTTTGTTGTCGTTATCATGCCCCCCCTATCCCTCTCCGTCCTCCAGAGTGTCAGGTTTATTTCCCTTAACCTCTCCTCGTAGGACATACCTCTTAGCTCTGGGACTAGTCTTGTTTGCCAACCTTTTGCATGTTTCTCTAGTTTCTTTACTGCTTGGCTATGTGTGGTTTCCAAACTGGTGCCGCATACACAATATGGCTAACGACACGGTGTACAGTGTCCTGAACGATTGTCCTTATAAGATGTCGGAATGCTGTTCTGAGGTTTGCTAGGCACCCATATGCTGCAGCATTTATTTGGTGAATGTGCCGCTTCAGGAGTATGAGTGCCTGGGGTTTATACTCACCCCAAGATCTTTTCCTTGAGCGAGGTTTGTAGTCTCTGGCCCCCTAGATGTACTCCGTTCTGCGGTCTTCTTTGCCCTTCCCCCAATCTCAAGACTTTGCACTTGGTGGGATTGAAATCCGGAGCCAATATTGGACTCGCAGTCTGCAGCTGTCCAGATCCTGTTGTAGTCTGCTGCCTGGTCTTCCGATCGATGAAATCTTCTTCATCAACTTCACGTCATCGTGCAAACAGGGACAACCTCAGAGTCTATCCTTCCGTCATGTCCGTACACAAATACCAAAACAGCACTGGTCCTAGACTGACCCTGTGGGGACCCCGCTGGTCACACGTGACCACTCTGTGTGTGTGTGTGTTGTGTGTGTGTACTCACGCTAATTGTACTCACCTAATTGTACCACCTAATTGAGGTTGCAGGGGTCGAGACCAGCTCCTGGCCCCCGCCCCTCACTGATCGCTACTGGATCCATGCTCTCTCTCCTCAGCATCCTGAGCCTTTGTCATACCTCTTCTTTAAAACTATGATGTATTGTTCCTGCTCCACTACTTCACTTGCCTAGGCTATTCACACTTGCTGACTAACTCCTATGACTGAAGAAAATACTTCCCTAACGTCCCTGTGACACGTCCTGAGTCTTCAGCTTCCCAGTTGTGACCGCCTTGTCCCTGTGTCCGCCTCCCCCTCTGTGAACATCCTAATCTCTGTCCACCATTGTCTATTCCCCGCAGAATCTTGTATGTCGTTATCATGTTCTCCTCCCTGACCCATCTGTCCTCCAGTGTCGTCAGTCCGATTTCCCTTAACCTTTCTCGTACGACATTCCCTTGACTCTGGATCTAGCTTGTTGCAAACCTTTGTACTTTCACTAACTCTCCTGACGGGGCATTACCATGTTGGGGTTCCAGACTGGTGCTGCCTACTCAGTATGGGCCTAACATACACAGTGTAAACATTTTCGTTGAACGATTCCTTATTAAGGTACGGAACGCTAATCTCAGGTTTGCCAGGCGCCCGTATGCAGCAGCGTCATTTGGTTGATGTGTGCCTCTGGTGATGTGCTCGGTGTTATGGTCAACCAAGGTCTTTCTCCCTGAGTGAGGTCTGTAGTCTTGTCCCACCTAGCCTATACTCTGTCCTGTGTCTTCTTTGCCCCTCCCCAAATCTTCATGACTTGCATTTGCTGATTGAATTCGAGAAGCCAGTTACTGGACCACATGTCAAGCCTCTCCAGGTCTCTTTAGCAGTCCTGCCTTCATCCCGTCCGATTTAATTCTTCTCATCAACTTCACGTCATCTTGCGAACACCATGGACACTTCAGAGTCTATTCCTTCCATCATGTCGTTCACATATATCAAAAATAGCATTGGTCCTAGAACTGAACCCCCTGTGGGACCCCCGCCCGTAACAGGCGCCACTGGTGATACCTCTTCACGTACCATGACTCGTTGCTGCCTCCCTGTCAGGTAATTCCCTTATCCATTGCAGTCCCTTCCCTTTTACGTGTGCAAGATCCTCCGAGCTTCTGGGCACTAGATCTCTTGTGGGAACTGTGTAAAAGGCCTTCCTGCAGTCTAGGAAAACGCAAACTACCAACCCTCTCTCTCGTGTCTTACTTCTGTTACCTTGTCATAAAACTCCAGGAGGTTTGTGATACAAGAATTTGGCCTTCCATGAACCCAGCTGGTATTCACTTAAAATCTTGTTCCTTTCCATGTGTGTGTGTTGTGTGTTTTGGTACCTCACCTAATTGTACTCAACCAATATTGAGGTTGCAGGGGTCGAACTCAGCTCTCAGCTCCTGCCCGCCTCTCACTGATCGCTACTGATCCTCTCTCTCTCGTGCTTCCCAGATCATTTGTCCATAGACCTCTCCATAAACTATGTATGGTTCCTGCCTCCACCACTATTCCACTTGCTAGTGCTATTCCAGCTTGCTGACAACTCCAATTGACTGAAGAAATAACGTTCCTACGTCCCTGATGACTCGTCCTGAGTCATCAGCTACCAGTTGTGACCCCTTGTCCCTGTGTCCCCTCTCGGAACAATCCTATCGACTGTCCACCTTGTCTATTCTCCCCGCAGTATCTTGTATGTCGTTATCCAATGTCCCCTGGACCCTTCTGACCTCCATGTCCGTCAGTCCGATTTCCCTTAACCTTTCCCACGAACGACATTCCCTTGAGCTCTGGGGACTTAGCCTTTTGCAAACCTTTGTACTTTCCTCTAAGCTTCTTGACTGCTTAGACAGGTGTGGGTTCCAGACTGTGCTGCTGCATACTCCCAGTATGGCCTAACATACACATTGTACATTGTCTTGAACGAATTCTTATTAAGGTAACGGAACGCTATTCTCAGGTTTTGCCAGGCGCCTGTATGCAGGCATCGGTTTATTGGTTGATGTGTTGCCTCCGTTGTGTGCTCGTTGTAATTGTCACCCCAAGGTCATTTCTCCCTGAGTGAGGTCTGTAGTCTTTGTCCACCTAGCCCTATACTCTGTCTGCGGTCTTCTTTGCCCCCCCCAATCTTCATGTACTTGCATTTGGCTGGATGAATTCGAGAAGCCAGTTACTGACCACACATGTCCAGCCAGCTCCAGGTCTCCTTTGCAGTCCTGCTCATCCTCGTCCGATTTAAATTTTCTCATCAACTTCACGTCATCTGCCGAACAGGGGACACTTCAGAGTCTATTCCTTCCATCATGTCGTTCACATATATCAAAAATAGCACTGTGTCCTAGAAACTGACACCCTGTGGGACCCGCGCTCGCAACAGGCGCCCACTGTGATGACTCACTTCACGTACCATGACTCGTTGCTGCCTCCCTGTCAGGTTCCTTATCCATTGCAGTGCCCTTGCTTTTACGTGTGCCTGATCCCTCCCAGCATCTGCACTAATCTCTTGTGGTGAACTGGTGTCAAAGGCCTTCCTGCAGTCTAGGAAAATAGCAATCTACCCAACCCACTCTTCTCAGTCTTACTTCGTTACCTTGGTCATAAAAACTCCAGGAGGTTTGTGATACAAGGATTTGCCATCCATGAACCCATGCTGGTTTTCATTTTATAAACTTGTTCCTTTCCAGGTGTTCGACCACTCTCCTCCTGATAATCATTCCATGACTTTTGCACACAATACATGTCCGAGACACAGGTCTGTAGTTTAGTGCCTCGTTTCTGTTCCTTTCCTTAAATATGTGGACGTACATTTAGCTGTCTTCCCATTTCTCAGGTAGTTGCCCAGTTTCAAGGGATGAGTTAAGATTGTGGTTAGAGGCACACACAGCATCCCTGCTCCTTCTCTAAGGCCCATGGTGAGATGTATCCGTTCCCATCGCCTTTGAGTTTACAAGTCACTTAAGAGCTCTTCACCTCTCCTCAGTTTGTTCGTATGTATCCAACTTATTGGTATATCCTCTTGATGTATCCTTCTGTTCTGGTCACCCACATCCCTTTCCCCTTTCTCTACAGTAAAAAACTTCCTAAATTCCTCCTGTTCAGCTCCTCACATACCCCCTGAATCATTTCTTGTTAGTTTCTCCACCTTCTGTCCTTAATCAGTCACCTGGTCTTTTAACTGTTGGCTTCCTCCTGATTGTGGCTATACAAGACAGTTTTCGGGTCTGGTCTTGATTCTCGATGCTATGTCATTTTCATACTGTCGCTGGGCCTCCCTCCTACAACTTTGTGTGTTGGTGTGTGGGGGTGTTTGTGTGTATGTGTGTGTGTTGTATGTGTGTGTGTTTGTATGTTGTGTGTGTGTGCTGTAGTGTGTGTGAGAGTGTGTGTGTGTGTGTGTGTGTGTGTGTGTTTGTGTGTGTTTGTGTAATGTGTGTTTGTATGTGTGTGTGGTTGTGTGTGTGTAGGTGTGTGTGTGTGTTGTGTGGTATATGTGTGTTGTGTATGTGTGTGTGAGTGTGTTGTGTGTGTGTGTGTGTGAGTGGTGTTGTGTGAGTGTGTGTGTGTGTGAGTTGTGTGTGTGTGTGAGTGTGTGTGTGTGTGTGTGTACTCATTTTGGGTGACTGCACAGGATGAATCTCAGTTCTGGGACCCCGTCTCTCAACTGGATGAGGCCGAATTCACTCTAAGCTTAGTGGCCTTATTATAAAGCTGTGTATGGAGTCTGCGTCCACCATCATGTCACTTGCTGACATCATTGACACTAGAGAAACATTTCCCAATAACCTATAACTCATTTCTTCCTTTAGTTTCAGCGATTTTAAAATATTCTTGTCTCCTCTCGCTGACTTTCCCTGTTCAATCTTTCAGTTCTCTTATATTTTCTCTGACAATCCTAAACATAAGATAACTTGGGAAAACGCCAAAATATTATACATAACAGAAAAACAAACGAAGCTTCCGAATTGAAACAAAAACCAATCTGAATACGTCAGAATGGAAATGAACTCTTTGATGAGATTTTGAAAATCCATTAGGAAGAAATACATCCCAGCAACAGAATGAAGATTTCACTGGCCTGTTCATTCACCGGCTGCTGCTAGCACACAACTGTATCTTGCACAAGTACTGTTACTGATGATCTCAGATGAAGATCCAAATATAAAATCTCATTTTACTGTTTCTTTAACCATGTTGACTTCTTCTCTGGAGAGACGTAGAATGAGAGGAGATATCATTGAGGTATGACGGGCATAAACAAAGGAGATATTAATAAGGTATTGAGGGTGTCGAACCAGGTAAGAACCAGAAATAATGGATTTAAGTTGGATAAATTTAGATTTAGAAAGGACATAGGTAAGTACTGGTCTTCTAACAGAGTTGTGGATGCGTGGAACAATCTCCCCAGTGGGGGGATAGAGGCTAGGACCTTGGTTAGCTTTAAGAAGAGATTGGACAAATATATGAGTGGGAGGGGCTGGGTTTGATTAGTGTCATTGGGTACGGGAGTTAATTCTTGGGTAGCTTTGGTTAGAGGTCGTTTTGATAAGGACCTGCCTTGTATGGGCCAGTAGGCCTTCTGCAGCGTTCCTCCATTCTTATGTTCTTATGTAAAACTGGTCAATTAGCAAGAACTCATTTAAAATTAAGTCCTTTCTAAAATTTTCTCTTATACGTTTAAATACATATATTTTTTCATTTATATTACTGCAAAAATTAATAATTTTGTACCAAAAGAACCTTAGAAAACTTACCTAGCCTTATTATATATATTAGATAAGTTTACAGTAATTTAAAAATAAACAAACACTACGAAATATATTTTTTTGGTTAGGTTCAAAACGATATTTGCGAAATTATTGCATACACAAATTTTCGCCTGCCTTATTCGGCAAGAAGTACCACTCCCAGAGGAAGTGACATTTTTATAGTATGCACCAGTCACACAAGAGGCACCAGTCACACAAAAATCACTAGCCGCACAAGAGGCACCAGTCACACAAGAGGCACCAGTCACACAAGAGGCACCAGTCACACAAGAGGCACCAGTCACACAGGAGGCACGAGTCACACAAGAGGTACCAGTCATACAAGACGCACTAGTCACACAAGAGGCACCAGTCACACAAGAGGCACTAGTCACACAAGAGGCACCAGTTACCCAAGAGGCACCAGTCACACAAGAGGCACTAGCCACACAAGAGGCACCAGTCACACAAGAGGCACTAGTCACACAAGGGGCACCAATCACACACGAGGCACCAGTCATACAGGAGGTACCAGTCACATAGGAGGCACTTGTCACACAAGAGGCACCAGTCACACAAGAGGCACTAGTCACACAAGGGGCACCAATCACACACGAGGCACCAGTCACATAGGAGGCACTTGTCACACAAGAGGCACAAGTCACACAAGAGGCACTAGTCACACAAGAGGCACCAGTCATACAGGAGGTACCAGTCACATAGGAGGTAACAGTCACAGAAGAGGTACCACTGTGCACCTCATCACCTGGAGGCTCCGGCAGGCAGCCAAGGAGCTCAAGATGAAGTACGTAATTATAAGAAGAGTTGAGAACCCGTTTGTCTTCGTTCTTCTGGATTACGAAGCTTACACAAGACGTTTACAACCTTCTTCAAGGCTAACACCTAATGTAAATACATACTGAGGAACATAACACAAACACTGAAAAAGAAATATGTATTGTATGTGTGTGTGGTTGTAGTTACAGGGGTCGATTTCACAGCTCCTGGCCCCGTCTCTTCGCTGGTCGCTACCAGGGCCACTCTCTCTGCTCTACGAGCTTCATCGTATCTTTTATTAAAGCTGTGTATGGATCCTGCCTTCACTACATTACTCTCCAGATTGCTCCACTGTGTGTGTGTGTGTGTGTGTGTGTGTGTGTGTGTGTGTGTGTGTGTGTGTGTGTGTGTGTGTGTGTGTGTGTGTGTGTGTGTGTGTGTGTGTGTGTGTGAGGAACTGATTACCTCATCTGCTGTCGCCTACATGCACAATTATTCTGCTATTCTGATAGACTGACTACATCATCGTCTACGGGCATCTTTTTTCCCTATATTTTATTGATAAAGTCACTGTTGCACATGTTTCTAATTTATCACCCGAAGGTATTAGCTTCATCATACCTCACCTGACCCTTCATGTTACTACTATACTCTCTGTATCAAGGTTCTTCTCTCTCCCCAGGTAGAGATAGTTAAGGAAAATAATGGTTATAATCATAAACATGATTTTTAAAGAGATGGATCGTTAAGCCAGCAGAAGTCCTCGGTCAGATGACCAAAATCTCCAACTGTGGGCCATCATATGACTAAGACCCGCGTCAGGAAACACTTGTCCCGTTTCCTGACAAACATTATATCTATCTATCCCCAGGAAGATTTGTTTGTGACTTAATAAAGTCCACTGCGTGGAAGAAAGATTGTAAATAATCGCATAAGACTGAACATGTGTCTCTTTTTTCATCGTGTGTGTTATAAACTAAATAACAAAGATCTCAATCAAGCTGAATGCAAAAAAATATTTAGGTTCTTTATTAGGAGTAATCTGAAAACCTAACTATAATAAAATTGCATAAGTGTTCGCAATAAGTTTATAAATCCTTAGCTTCACATCAAGGTATACAGGGTTATTTATACCTCTACAAACTCCAATTATAATTGGCAATGGACATAACTGTAGCTGGAAAATATGCATGACGAAGGTTGATCACTGATACTAGATATTCCTTTACGAGGATAGGCTGAGGGAACTGAATTTTCACCTTAAGAAGGTATAAATTGGCGGATATGACTGCAGTGTACAAATGGAAAAGAAAACATAGAGTGGATAATAACGTATGAAATCTAACTATAGGAACTCGCAGGGATATACATCAGCAACCGACAAAATTAGTTGATAAATGTTATGGAAACCCCTGTTTCAGGCAGTAACGGAGAGGCATGAGTGACAAACTCCCGGGTAGTCAGTGCAGTACAAACTCTGGAAGTTTAAAAATAGGATGGGCAGGTACACGAGTGGGTTGGGGGACCAGCCTAGTATGGGTCAGTAAGTTTCTGTCTTCCTTCTTATGTTTTATAAGCGAACTGATAATGTCTTGGTAGTCCTGAAGACTCTTTAATAACATAACTCGGGCACTGTTCATTTCATCAAGTCATTGTTCTGTTTGAGACCGTCCTTGTTACGTGGTGACTGTCCTTGTTATATGTGACTGTCCTTATGGTGTTGTGTTGACTGTCTTGTTGTGATGGTCCTTGTCATGTAGTACTGTCCTTTTATGCTGTGCCTGTCCTTGTCTTGTTATGACGGTCCTTGCTATATAGTGACTGTCCTTATTATGTTGTGATTATCAGTGACTGGAGATGACTATGCTTGTCTTGTTGCGACTGTCTTTGTCTAGTCGTGACCGATCTTGTCACGTGGTGACTTCTTATTTTGTGACTCTACTTGTCTTGCTCTGTTTGTCCTTGCCTTGCTGTAACTATCTTCATCTTCTTGTGACTGTCCTTGTCTCGGGGTGACTGTGTTTGACTTGTGGCTGTCCCTGTTTCGTGGCGACTGTCCCTGTCTTATGGTGACTGTCCTTATCACATTAATATCATGACCTGGGAGACGAGAGACGGGAACATCATAATGGAATAAAGACTACTCTCTCTAAAGGGATACTCACTACATTTACATACGCATATTTGCTTAGCCTAATCGCTGATGAATATTAATAGGGTATTTTAGAGAGGATTACAAGTGTGGGCAAACAGGACGGATTTGCTTTTGTGTGGGGTGTAAAGAGTGGCGGATATTTCTGGGATTAATCCGGATTGAGGTGTGTGTGAACTCACCTATATGTATTTACCTGTATGTAGTTGCAGGAGTCGATTCACAGCTCCTGGCCCCGCCCCTTCGCTAGCCACCACTGGGCTCACTTTCTCCTGGCTTCGAAAGACTTATCGTGCCTCTTCTTAAAGCTACGTATGGATACTACCTGTACCACTTCACTGTCCAGGTCGTTCAACTTTTTGACCACTTTAAAGCAGAAGAAAGACTTCCTAACAAGCTGTACCCTCGTGTGTGTGTGTGTGTGTGTGTGTGTGTGTGTGTGTGTGTGTGTGGTGTGTGTGTGTGTGTGTGTGTTTTATGCATTGAAATTGTATATGGTTACTGTCTCACGCAAGATGTTCCCACCAAAGTTTTTTTCTAATATCTGGAGTTTTTCTCTCCCCAGATTTACTCACACTCTGGTCTCTTCCTCTGCTCCTCAACTTTCATAACTAAATATTGGTGAGAGCTGAACTCCAGCATCCACTGATCTTATTAATCTTATTAATTTACGTTATCTGCAAGCAGTGATACAAAGGATCCTGCTTCTTGTTATACACATGAATTAGTATACGACGTATCATTCAATCAACGTTATTATAATATTCAAGTAAAGTTCGAAGGCTATAAGGGTCACTTAGGCCTTTATAATAAAAATCAGTTAGAATAGTGGAGTTTGAGCAAAGGCGTAACGAGAAAGTCACAGTTAGTGCATTCAGTCAGTCTCAGTTATGAAGTCAAAAGCGAATCTGTATTGATGTTGGAACATACAGAGAGGAGGGTAGGCAGAGTGTGTTAGGGGCGTTGAAAGAAAGCTTACAAGTGAAGTCAACGGAAACAATCTGACAACTTTTTGCGATGTCAACTTGACCTGGCAATTACCGCACAGTTCAGCTGAACGCCTCAGTATTAGCTGACCTTGCGTTTGTGTGTTCAATATGCAGTTGCGAAAGAACAGTTTGCTACAAATGACAGCGGTTCACTGTTATTATCGTCTGTTTTTAAGATATTTCTGTCTGTTTTTCCGAATGTGTGGACCATTCCCAAATCTTGCTTGATCTCTATGACTTAAAAAAACTCTAGCAGGTTTGAATGTAGTCAAGATGTAGTCTACCTATTTGTAGTTGCCGGGTTTGAGACTCACCTGGCTCAAGCTCTTAACTGGTTTTCGTCTTAGTCTAATGGGCCCTATTTTACCTATTCATAAAGCACTGAAAGGCATCTAACTCCATCACGTCTTCCTCGCCAACGTAAGATTAACATTCAAGAACTCAGGCAAACTTCTCGATCATATATGGCTTGCCTTTTGCTTATATATTTGACTTATTCATCTATATGCAGTGACTCTGTGTAGCCTTCACACAGTAACACAATCAAAACATAATGAAATCTAAACTAATGCATCAAGACCGAATTCTGAATTGAGGGATACGAACTATGAGGGAGAAAAGAGTGAAATAGGATAACTAATTAAAGACCAAGACTCTATGTAACTTATTAATGATCAGAAAGAACATTCTCCGATTATTTCACTAGAAAAAAAAATTATTAACAAAATTAGCACATGATTACTTACACTACCTAACTTTAAGATATTATTTCCCATGAGGATAACACCTCAGCGCTAAAATTGTAAAAATGATCAGAAAATGTATTTTTAACCTACTGCTCAGAATCCAGCAAACTTTAAACCCGAAGGGATTATGTAGCGCCCGTGGAACGGGAGGCATTCAAATTCGATCCAGTTAAGGGGAAAATATGCTCAGTTCCTTGGATTTAGAGCCCCTCACCAATATCAAAGCAAACTACTGCATCTGTGTAAAATAATACCATTTCATTTCGACATTGGAAAGTGGCAAAATGGTATGTACACATTCCATTAAATATACCAACCTTCCTGTAATAGGTTAAACAAGTGTTGAAATTTTGAAGGCTGTCAAAGAAGTGTCTCCAATTAACACACTGATACAAAATTTGGGAATGATCTAAGTAACATTGTACATACTGCAGCCATACATACATAAAGTCCCATATATCTTGCCCAAGATACATTACACCAGCGTAGAAAATTTGAAGTCGATTTATTAAGGCATTCGTGAGTAATAAACGAAAATATATGAGATCAAATGAAAATGTAGCTGAGAATTTTCCGAAAAATAGGAAAGTCTCCCCTAGTTTAATTTAAAAAACTATCATTTGTCTTATTTTTAAAATTTAATACAATCCTGTAAAAGAAAAACCTGATTTTGATTTAAAAAAAAATCCATTTTAATAAGCTTAGCAAAAATAAATGCAAACGCCCATTCGGTCCAAAATTAATACAAAAATTCTTCCAGTTAAGATATAGCAGTACAGTATTTAGAGTTTGAAGCCGATCAGAGGAGGCATTCTCTGGTTATTATATTGGTAACAATTTATTTAATGAAACTGGCAAATTAAAATTTACACAGCTCAAAGTGAGTGATAGCTTAGGTTTAATAGAACCCACTAATGATTAAAGTTTGAAACCGATCTGGTAAGGCATTAATCTGGGTCCGACTATTCCCAGTTTTTAACTATTTCCTTACATTTTCAAATTTGCGCCTACTCAAGCAAAAGTTGTGGGTCACCATCCTTCTAACAGGAACCTTCGTTATTAATAAAACTCATGGAAGGGCAAAGACGACTGGTAACAGTACAGGCATACTGGAGTAGGGTTTCAAACTGCTTTGAAGGAGGAGGACCTCGGAGGGTGCATAGATGCATTTCTCCTGAGGAACACATCACCGTTTTACCGCTACAGCAAACACGAGACTGACAAATTTAAGAGTAACCTTCAGGAACGTCAACAAGCAGGCATTCACGACCTTATATACCACATATGTGAGGATTATCTTCGAGTATGTAACGCCAGTAAGTAACCTGCACATATGCAGTATAATGTGATCCTTTATTGACAATGTTTCGCCCACACAGTGGGCTTTTTCAAGTCACAAACAGATCTACCTGGGGTGGAAGGTACGTGAGTATTTATAGTCAGGTTCAGAATGCTGTGGTCAGGTGGAGAATGCTGCATCTGATGATCTACCGAGTGGGTTTATAGAGTCTAAAATCTTGGGTAGCTTGGAAGGGAGATTTGATAAGTTTGTGAGCAGACCTGCAGTGTTACTCCATTCCTATGTTCTTATGTGGGATAGCGATGAAGAAGTTTCTTGGCAAGTGGTTCAGCTATGTTATAGAAGCCATTGTTCTGTTTGAAGTTGTTGGATATAGAGATAAGCGATGATTCTAGGATTCTTCTGTATTGAGTGTTGTCTTCTGTGATAAGTCTTGAGTTTCTGTAGTTTATTAAATGGTTGTGTGAATTACGGTGTTGTACACAGGCATTCCTTGTATCGTCAGACGTGCTTACGTATTGGTGTTCTGAAATACGTGTTTGGAGGTCTCTTGATGTTTCGCCCACGTATAATTTGCTGCAGTCATTACAAGGGATTATGTATACCCCTGCAGAGGATGGAAGCTTGTCCTGTCTATTACTGGTAATGTCCTTGATGGTCGTGGTTGTGGAGGTAGATACTTGGAATGAGCTATTGGAAAAGATGTTGGAAACGTGTTTGGCAATGGAGTTGGTGGGGAGGACTATGTATCTCTTCTCGGCAGTGTCTTCTCTGGGTGTGTTGAAGATGTTTAATGCCCGTCGTCTGCAGTCTCTGATGAAGTGACGAGGATAGTGGAGTTTAGAAAATACTTGTTCAATCATCGTGCATTCTTCTTCAAGAAACTCATTGCTGCAGATTCTGAGTGCACGTAGGAAAAAGCCTATAATTACACCAAGTTTAGTTTTGGTGTCGTGGTGAGAGTAGAAGTGGAGAAGATCGTTTTGGTTGGTGGGTTTTCGATAGACTTTAAAACGAAGTTCATGGTCAGCTTCGCAGAGAAGAACATCAAGGAAAGGAAGAGTGTTGTCGACTTCTTCTTCAAGTGTGAACTGGATTGAGGGCTCGACCTGGTTGAGCTTGTCTTGGAGAGCTTGAACGTTGAAGCGTCTAGGAGTTATGAGGAGAATGTCGTCTACATAACGGAGCCAGGTGACAGACGAAGGAATAATGGTGGAGAAACGCTCGGCTTCCAGATGTTCCATGTATAGCTTCGCCAGGACGGCACTTAGTGGCGAACCCATGGGTAGTCCAAAAGTCTGTTGAAAGAGGTGATTTTCGAAAGAGAAACACATAGTTCAACAAGGTAGATGAAATCGCTGGCTGGAATAGGAAGATCAAGTGAATCGTCAATTTTCCTGCGCAAGAGATCGATGGCTTGTGTAGTAGGTACTTTGCGCAGGAAAATTGACGATTCACTTGATCTTCCAATTCCATCTTCCTATTCTTCATCGCTATCCCACATAAGAGCATAGGAATGGAGGAACACTGCAGGTCTGCTCACAAACTTATCCAATCTCCCTTCCAAGCTACCCAAGATTTTAAACTCTATAACCCCACTCGGTACATCATCAGATGCAGCATTCTCCACCTGACCACAGCATTCTGAACCTGACTATAAATACTCACGTACCTTCCACCCCAGGTTTGTGACTTGAAAAAGCCCACTGTGTGGGCGAAACTGCATATGTGTTTATATTTCCATTGTGTCGGTATTTTATACCATTTATTTCCAAGTAACCTGCAGTTGGAAAAAGTGCAAAGCTTTCCAATAAGACTAGTGCCGAACTGAGGGATATGAGTTGTGAGGAGAGGCTAGAAGAGCTAAACCTGACGATATTAGAGGAGAACCTGAGATGACATGACTGTGACATACAAAGTTGTGACAGGAGCTGAGAGAATAGACCGGACAGTCTGCTGGAGACACGAATCTTAGGCTCAAATATGCACAGCTGAAACTTAAAAACACAGAATACAGCGATGTTAGGAAGTACGTTTTTAGCCTTTAAATTATCAGAAAGTGGAATGATCTAGAGAGCAAAATGGTAAAGGCAGGATCCACACACAGTTATCCAGTATCGACCAGCGGAGACGACCCCTGTAACCGTAGTTAGGTGTATACAATTAGGTGAGTATACACAGAGGTTCACAACAAGATTAGTAAAGCAGCTAAGAGGATTGTACTATGAAGAATGATTAAATGGACTGAACGTGACTTTATAGGATAGAACAGCTGAGGGAGACCTGATAACGCTGTGTAAATGATTCAGAGAATTTGATATAGTGGACATGGGCAGGTGGTTAGAGCAGAGTGAAATGGGTAAATGAAGGCACAGTTGGATATTATAGACACAGATGAGTCACAGGGATGCCAAGAAATACTGGGTGGTCAGGAAGTGAAATGACTGGATGAAGAAGTGAAGGTGACTGTCTTCATTCAGAGCTTTGGGAAGAAATGTGACGGGGCTCGCGAGGTTAGGAGAAAGTGAATCAGGCATTGACAAGTTAACAGTCTGGACCAGGAGTTGAATCTGATCTCTTTAACCGATAAGTAATTACAAATATGCAAGTACACTTTCAAAATGTCCTTCCACCTTTCCTTCTTCATCCCTGAGCCCTAGCAAGAAGGTGGCCACTGTACCTGAGGGTGGCAGTGATGGCGTCCTTGCTGGCCTGCTGAAGGATTACATCCTCGGGGTTCACACTGCCTGTTTCCAAAGACACCACTGAAACAATGAGCAAGATGTCATTATTTTTACTCTTAAGGAGAACGAAGTCAGTAGGTTGTTTAATTATGCTTAAAACTTATTGAATACTGAAAGGGTCATTAAGGCTGCATGTCACCTTTGACAGCTAGTCAAGAATGCTTCAATACCTAAAATAGGAATTAAAGCATATTTGCAGTGTATGCATAACAATAAGTATACACCACTTGGTGTATATATTTCTGGCCGATTGTCATATAATTTATGCATTAGAAGTTTTTGTACTTGTTCGTAGGTACGATAAAGGAAAGATAGGTGTATTTACCTATCTGTAACCCAGAGGATATACATTACGTGATAGCCAAGTGCTATCGCCTTCATGAGTTTATTTTACTTGTACAGTAGGGTATCAGTCCCTTGTCAGCTGTCACACAGTGCATTTCCAAACCACGTAAGGATGCTATCACAATCTCCTTTAATCTTAACGAGTTCCAGCTTTGCTCCGAGGTCGTTACATTTCTATTAGTGTTCTGAATGATTCATTTTTTATCTCTTTCGAGCCTTAATAATAATAATAATAACAATATATAATATATCTTTATTTACTACAAGTACATGTACAAGGTATACAGTCCTAGCTGACATCAGTGACATAC
Source organism: Cherax quadricarinatus (assembly GCF_026875155.1). Classification (NCBI taxonomy): domain Eukaryota; kingdom Metazoa; phylum Arthropoda; class Malacostraca; order Decapoda; family Parastacidae; genus Cherax; species Cherax quadricarinatus. The sequence goes on along the minus strand of NC_069406.1, from coordinate 77,917,642 downwards.
TACTATATAGAAAGCCGCTTGTTAGGCAGAGCATTTCGGGCAAATTAAGTCAGTTTTGTCCCAGGATGCGACCCACCATGTCAATTAATTCCCAGGTACCTATTTTACTGATGGGTGAAGATAGACAACCGGTATAATGAAACACGCCCATGTTTCTACCCTCGCTGGGAATCGAACCAGACATTCGCCGAGTGAAGCGAGAGCTTTAGCCACCAGACCACGGGCACCGTTTGATATATTTATTCTCAATGCAGCCAAAAAACAATGGCAGTTTAGTGCATTTCAACAATTTCTTTATTAACTTACTGTTATGTAAAATTGCTTCATTATTCTCAGTGTTTCTGTTAATAATGGCGGACTTTTGTTTTACCTCATCCTCTTATTTGTTCATGTATTTGCTCTACTTATTCATATTCACAAAGCAGACATTCATATTAGAATTATATATGTTTTATTCCTTTCTCTGATTTTGTATCATCTAGAGAGTGATTAAATCTTTACAGGAGGACCCCGCTTATACAGCAGGTTAGCTGTAAAGTGATACATGCCTTTGTTTTTCACTTTCAAACACATATAAAAGCCTGATAACATCAATTATTAAATGAGCAATAGAACTAGGCCTAAAAAATGTACATACAGTACACTTATTACTGACCTTGAAATATTTTCTTCCGTATCTTATAGTAAGAGGGGAATATGTTTATTGTAGGAAGTCTGAATAAGTGAAGATTGAGGATAATTGAAAACCGCTGCATTAGCGAAGCGCTGTAAAGTGGGACTTGCTTGTGTTATTTTTCTTTATATGTTGCATAACATCATTAGATTTTTACTTGATTTAACACTTCATCATTTATTCCTATTAAGTCATGTGTATGTGTATGTGCATGTGCGTGTGTGTGTGTGTGTGTGTGTGTGTGTGTGTGTGTGTGTGTGTGTGTGGTGTGTGTGTGTGTGTGTGTGTGTGTGTATGTGTGTGTGTGTGTGTGTGTGTGTGTGTGTGTGATGTGTGGTGTGTGTGTGTGTGTGTGTGTGTGTGTGTGTGTGTGTGTGTGTGTGTGCTCGCGCGTGTAAGTGCCTACTAGGGAGGAGGTTGTGTCTACGTTACTAACCTCACAAATGACTATGGAAAATGACTATATTACTAACCAAATGAGTGTGACAAAGACTGCCAACAGCAGCAGGAAGATCCAGCACTGGCGGCCACCGCGGCTCTGCCCTCACCATGATGCTCGATGCTTGTGTCTGCCTATCAGTCTTTTCTCCCTTGCTTGCCTTTATACGGGCAAGTTCCTGGACTCGCCTAAGAGAAACGGAAAGTAGAAACATTTATAATTTTAAGTTCATTGGAAGCGTGGCCATGAGGGGTTTAGAGCACTTGCTTGTAAGCTCATTCGTTCTTAAGGATAAGGTGAACTGAGAGAGGATATGAATCAGTAAAGCATTAAATGCATTCGTACTCAAAAAAGTGAAGTACAATGAGAAAATCAATTTTGCAGTCAGAAAACAATCATAATACCCTGTGTATTGTACACGTTACTTTGAAAAGTGACCTTGAACACATCTAAGCTGGAAGATCTCCAACTGTAAGGTCCCCAACTGTAGGGTCTCCAACTGTAGGGTCCCCAACTGTAGGGTCAACAACTGTAGGGTCCCCAACTGGAGGATCTCCAACTGTAGGGTCTCCAACTGTAGGGTCTCCAACTATAGGGTCTCCAACTGTAGGGTTTCCAACTGGAGGGTCTCCAACTTTAAGGTCTCTAACTGTAAGGTCCCCAACTGTAAGGTCTCCAACTGCAGGGTTTCCAACTGTAGGGTCTCCAAATAGAGGGTCTCCAACTGTAGGGTCTCCAACTGTAAGGTCTGCAACTGGAGGGTTTCCAACTGTAGGGTCTCCAAATAGAGGGTCTCCAACTGTAGGGTCTCCAACTGTAAGGTCTGCAACTGGAGGGTTTCCAACTGTAGGGTCTCCAAATAGAGGGTCTCCAACTTTAAGGTCTCTAACTGTAAGGTCTCTAACTGTAGGGCTTCCAGCTGTAGGGTCTCCAACTGTAGGGTCTCCAATTGTAGGGTCCCCAACTGTAGGGTCTCCAACCGGAGGGTCTCCAACTGTAGGGTCTCCAACTGTAGGGCCCCCAACTTAGGGTCTCCAACTGTAGGGTCTCCAACTGGAGGGTCTCCAACTGTAGGGTCTCCAACTGTAGGGCCCCCAACTTAGGGTCTCCAACTGTAGGGTCTCCAACTTGAGGATCTCCAACTTTGAGTGTGGTTTACTTAAAAAAGAAATGTATGTTATACCCAAAACTTCAATAAAACTGAGTTAACTACCTATTCAATTAATGACTGTTGGTCAACCTTAATTAGAGAATACGTAGGATTAATTTTAACCTTTACAGGTAAAAATTTACTTCTTTTTTTTTTTTTGGATGAAACAGGGGAAAATTTAAATACTGATTTTCATGCAATAATTTCTGAGTTTCTCAACCAACTGGCTTCATCCATCATCCCTGTTAGTGTGCGACTAGTTAATGGCTCAGGTCAGAGTGGAACGTTGTCATAAGTTTCTTTCTCCTCTGTGCACGTTATTTGTGAAAATTCTGGGTTGATTGAATAAGATGGACGTATATACGCACATGTATACGTATACATATGAATTTACATGTATATATATATATTATATATATAGTATATATATATTATATATATATATATATATATATATATATATATATATATATATATATATATCAATAAAAACACTGCGCTAGCCAAGGAATCGAACCCGTGTTGTACTGGCCTGCCTCATGGTAAGCGAGAACCATGACGCTTTAAACCACAGGACCACCCAACCCTACAAGAATGGCGCAGCCAGCAATGCTAGCTGTTGGTCGCCATCCGAGGGCTGGCTGCGCCATTCTTGTAGGGTTGGGTGGACCTGTGGTTAAGCGTCATGTGGTTCTCGCTACCATTAGGCAGACCAGTACAACATGGGTTCGATTCCTTGGCTAGCGCAGTGTGGTTATTGATATATATATATATATATATAATATATATATATATATATATATATATATATTATATATATATATATATATGTCGGCCGAACAGGTAAAGCTTACTATTTTGGCTTAAATAACAACGGTCTTCTTGCCGAATAAGGCTGTTAACGCCACCCATATCATTATTATATTACTAACAGCCTAATTCAGCAAACCACTAAACTAGTTCTACTCAACATGTTGCAATCACACATGTGCACCCATACCTAAATGAACCCTCATGACAAGTAATGTTATATCACTCAAGTTGCAGTCTGTATAGCAGCACACCACCTAGACCACTGTAGCATTACAATACCTGTATGTAGCAGTAGCTGGGTGGGTTACACATTATGTCGATGGTCACGGCAGACCTAACTATTATATATCGACTTTCGCGACAGAGTTAACAGGATGTTATGTATTATATAGACGCTCACGAGGGAGTACCATGATGTTCGGGAAACTGGGGTAAATTACCCTAAATGGGGTAAAAATGAAAATCTCGGGGGTAATAAAGGCTCAATAAATATAAATATGGAATTGTACAAAAAAATTATTCTTTAATAAATAAGGCAAATTACGAAAGTTATTATTTTTTCAAACAATATTTGTAGTCTCTTAATAGAATTAAAAATCTAATTTTTAGGGACCATTTCTTAAGTTAGCATTGATGTAAGGATTGCAGCGGCTGGCAAACACCGCATCAGCAGTGACTTGGAAGCCGGCACGACAACCACACATTCCATTGTTGACGTACCATCACCTAACTTTTGCCTAGTGTCCTATCTCACTATCAGTAATTGTCTCTCCTTGCAGTCAATGGAAGTTCATTGTTTATGTTAGTAGGTTTAAGACTTTCGATGACCAATGAGATTTTTATTAAATATGTCTGTGACTGTTTTTTATTTCATGCAGTTTATTTTTCATTTTATTATTTGTTAATTTTGTATTTTATTTTTAAAGTTGCTTTATCGCGTATAATACAGACTTTTCAGTTTGTATGACTATTCTTCATTCAAATGGAATCAATAAACTATTTTGAATCTGAATGCTCCATGTGTTTTTCTGGATTCTGTGAATTTTCAAATCTATTGGATAATTTTACTGTATACGTATTTGTTTTGAGGTAATACTCAAAAAAAGTTCTCTGACGCCCTACTCTGGTTAACTTAGCAGGAGCATCAAGAGACTCTCTGGTATAATGATCAATCCTGCCCTTTTGTATAACATTGTTTAAGGCTGTGCACAATAGACTCCACTAAATAGCTATCGAGTTTGTACAGTCCATAATTTGAATTATTTACGGCATTCCTATCATGTTTCAAGAGGACTCACTATGTTTCTTTCCATGATGGAACTGTTGGGTACATTTATCTGGCGCCCTGCCGTAAATAATTCAAACTATGGACTGTACAAACTCGATAGCTATTTAGTGGAGTCTGTTGTGCACAACCTTAAACAATGTTATACAAAAGTGCAGGATTGCTCATTATACCAGAGAGTCTCTTGATGCTCCTGCTAAGTTTAACCAGAGTAGGGCGTCAGAGAACTTTTTTGAGTATTACCTCAAAACAAATATGTATACAGTAAAATTATCCACTAGATTTGAAAATTCACAGGAATGCTTTTTATGCCAGGGAATCTCGTGATGTTCCGGTTATGTTCGATCAGAGTCTGCAAACTAAACCTCATGGTAGCCCGTCGTGAACGTCGATATAATATATAACATCCAGTTAAGTCCGTCGCAAACGTCGATATATATTATGTTAGTTCTGCCGTGACCGTATTGTCATTAATTTAGCCATTATTATTACATGAAGCTGTGTGGTCACGGTGGCTGCGTAACAACAGCACCTTGATGTAATTACGTAAAATTAAAAAAACACTCACTACAATTCATCCCGGATAAGTTGTAGTGAGTGTTAATGTTAAACGAAGAGCATTTCCTTTAAAATTTTGTTATCACATCATACTTAGTTATACAATCTTCTTTTTAACCAATCGTCGTATTATGACTATTTTCACATACCTTTTGAATCTAAACACATATGTACCCTATTCAACACTGGACCTTTTCTCCACAATTTCGTTTTACCTTTCTTATCGATTTAGGAATAATGCAGTAATATTACTGATTTTTAATAGGTTTAGATGGCCACAATAGTCCCCATAATGTTAATAGACAGCTCTGACAGTATAAAACAAAGTTAATAAATTAACAACGTAAGGTGATGGAACTGATCTGACTCTGTGTACTAGGCAGTCCTCAGCTTCGAATACAGTGCTTCACAATTACGTGGTGGTGGATTCCTTAGAAGTCTGTGACTATGTTGGGAGATGATGCATTAAAATTGATAATCAAGGAATTTCAATAATGAAGTAGTATATACGGAGAATTAAATGGTTTATCAAACACAGTCATGGCTCAAGACACGGGTTCAAACACGCTGCTCAGACACTGTTCAATATACTTACGACGACACTAAGGACGCTGCTTGCTGGAGGTACAAACAGAGAGTATGCAGAAGTGATTCTAAATCCCAAGTCCGGAAAATACCTATGCGCCACACGTAATATGGACGACCAGCGGCACAACTGATGTCTTGCCTCCTCACAAAGCTTGGATTCTGGACACACTGTTGAGTTGCATAATTAGATACAAAAGTATTCCTTGATGTTATCTTTTATCTTCGGTTAATTTAATTATCTACGATATCACAGGGATAGTATGCTCTGAGAGTGTAGGTAGAGAGATGTTACTGGGGGATGCGGTGGAATTAAACTAACCTTTCTATTTTTTTCAGATCGAATCTATATCCTCCCCATCCCCGGGTGTCATATTACCATTGTTCTCTTTACTAGTATTGTGTTACCTTCTTTTTTTGCATTCATGAAATTCCTTGAGGAGAGGGAGAGGAGAAATTTTTAGAGAGATGACTGGTTGGTGCTGGCTGCTGATCCATACACGGACGGTTGTACCGAACAGCGAGTGTTCAATCTCTCATATCTTGTGTACATGTTACATTTTCATTATAATTTCTGCTTTGTGCATCCTTTTCAAATATTCTCCAGAGGTGTAATGCGTCTACGTCCTGTGTTCAAGCTAATATCCGGGTGCTGTAAGCAAAATGCTGTGGCCATATTATATAATATTTATATTAGATATATATATATATAATATATATATATATCTATTTTATAGTATATAGATTAACTATATATTATATATATATATATATATATATCCATATATATATGATATTATATTATTATATATATATATATATATATATATATATATAGATATATATATATATATATATTATAGTATATATATAATATTATATTGTCTTCACTCCTCTACATTTTTGTGCATCATACTGGCGGAATCGCTGGGTGAGATATTTTATTACCCCTCCTTTACTGATACCTCCTGTTGAGCATCGCCATAACAGGATTACTATGAAGAGTATTAGCTTGACGAAAAGGCATTTGATAATCTTGGAGGCAGAGGATGTTAAGATTTCGAAGGCTGAAAAAATGGAATAAGGCAAAGAAGAGATTTTACTGGAGAAGTGAGTCAATGATTCACTGGTATGTGTCCCAGCACAGGTTGTTCCTGCTGGTTGACCCGGCCATGGCTCCCTGTCGCGGGAGGTCTTGACTGGGACGTAAGCTCGGTACCTTTGGGCTGCCATAACCCGCCCCATTGTGGCGTTACCCTATTCCTTATCTTCATCAAGCCTCCTTGTTCATCTGCAAAAAACTTTTCTTGCTCTCCATTTACCCTTAATCTTTTAATATTAAGTCTACCATACAGCTTACCAAGATTACTTACCAGCTTAATCCCTATAACTGTGCACGCCACTCTGCCAGTCCCTAGTACCTTCTCTCCATTCGTAAATTTATTAAAAAATATCAACTATCCAAAACTATATACCCCACATACTATCAAACTTCAGTCATGATCTCCTCTATCTTATTTTCGTCCTTTTTTTTATTTTTTTAAAAAAAAAACCCCCCTTTCATTTTACCCAACGCCTCACGCATCTCCCCCAGCTCATACCTAGCTCTTCCTCACAGGATGGGTATGGGGTGCATAATAAACATACTAAGCTAATTTCCTTAGCCAATGCATGAAATCACAGCTTCCCTCTCTTCATCAATATTTAACAATTCTTCAAAATATTTTCTCCATCTTCCCGATACCTCCGACTCCCTATATAATAATTCCACATAATAGCTCTCCACTCGTTCCCTAGGCTTCCTCAACTTATAACTCTCGCTTCAGAAGTTTGTCTTATTGTCAGCAAAATTTGTTGACAGCACCTCACCCATTCTCTTTTATTACATTCGCTTCCCACTCTCTTAACCTCTCTTTTCTATTCTTATATTCCTCTCTCCTTATATCATTCCATCTCTGCAAAAACCTCTCATACCACTTACCTCTCTTACCTCTTACACTCTCTTTACTCATCTTTCCACCAAATACTCCTCTTCCCCCCCAAGCCACCCTTCTATATCCACAAACTTGTCCAGAACACTCTAATACTGCATTCTTAAATCTACCCACATCTCCTCAACCTCCTTATTATCTTCACTCTCACTAGCCCATTTATCTACCAATAATTACTTATATCTTACCCTAACTGCCTCCCCCTTTAATTTATAAACATTTATCTCTCGTTTGCTAATGCCATTTTTCTTGTATGCAGCTACCTTTTACTCTCACCATAGCTATAACTAAAAAATTATTTTATATATCTATTGCCTCTTTATAAATATGCACATCCTGAAGTCTACCCATCACCCTTTTATCTACCAATACATAATCAAACAAACTATTGTCATGACGCCCTATATCATATCTTGTATATTTATTTATCCTCTTTTTCCTAAAATATATATTATCTATTACAAAACCTCTTTATATACAAAGTTCAATCACAGGCCCCATAATATATAAAAATAAAATAATGATAGCTATAGCAACGATGAAAGCAGATATTAGTACCATGGCACAATGGAAAAATTTCTTGCCAGTTGGGTGTCAGGTAATGAAGCAATAAGCTGAGTAATTATAACTTGCCTCATCTGGCTCATGAATGTTATCTGGATTAATATAATGTTACTTAAGCGACTGCAAGATGACCAAAGTTTTAATGGAAGAGGAAATTTGCGGTCTCACTCTATAACTCGCATCTCCATGGAGGGTTGTGTCTGCGTTGTTGCAGATGAAGAGGGAAGGGGTTTTATAGAGGGTGTGGGTTTTTGTGGGGGTGTGGATATTGGTGGGGGTGTGGGTATTGGTGGGATGTAGGTTGGGGTTTGTATGTTAGCGGATGATACCCATAAAGAACTATCACCAAATTACACCATTCCCTGTCATCAGAAAGCAAATCATCCCATCTTTCGTTCTTTCTACTATCTCCTCTCTCATAACCTACCCTATCTTTCAACATCCTCCACCCATAGCCCATGCCTGATTAAATAGTCACCACAAGCAAACGAACCTCAAGTCTACCCGGAGATAAGGCTCCCAGCTTCCTCCCACACCCTTCACCTGTATGAACTCTTCAGTTTCTCAGTCCCCTCTCTTCATATACACCAAGCAAGTACACGAGGAACCATCGAGGTAAACGAAATAATTAATATTTGTTAAACAAAAGGAGACTGCACTGTAAACACTATGTATAAGGTAAAGATGAAACTATTGCAATATTAACAAAATATTAGCAAGTCTAGTAATTAATTTTTTGATTGATATGACAAAATAAGGAGACGTAGAGAAAAATGCTAAGGAAATAGCTGCTCTAATTATTATAAAATATATGGAGTTTTCACGTGAGCAGTAATCTCTGCAGCGATGACTTTAGAAACTGCAGGAGGGACTTCAGAAACAAAAGAAAGCAAGGAAATACATATAGGTATGATAAAAACCATAGGCCAACAGTATAGATCCTGGAGGAAGCGACCCATAATGAATGAGCACCACCAGACTAACCGTATGAAGCGTCATTAAAAAATAAATTGATTGTAAAAACTGGAAATCAAAGAAAAACAGATGAAGCCAGTAATGAGTTACAAAGATAGGAGAAGACGACTAACTAGCAAGGTGGAATCTGATTTTCTCTCTAAACGAAAATGAGGAGCCTCGAGGAGAGTGACTATATGGTCCTATGTTGCACTAACCTAGTGGAGGAGGGATTTTGAGAAAGCCTCTCGTTATGCAGAGCATTTCGGGCAGTTAGGTTAATTTTGTCCATAGGATGCGAACCACACCAGTCGGCTAACACCCAGGTACCTACTTACTGCTGAGTGAACAAGGACAGCAGGTGCCTTAAGAGGCACGTCTTCTAATAACGTTCATTTTTCCACTATAATCTACCTTGTGCATAATTCCTATCGCATTTGCTTTGTCTGTTTCGTAAGGTGAAGTCCAGGATTTTCTCTTAATTCATGGTATAACTTAAAACAAATCTTTGATGACAATTGTGTTGCAGAGGTCTGAGCTTCGTCACCGTCTGATAAGCAAAACTTCTCAATAACTATCATGTGTGTGTGAAATATTGTCCTATAAATCTCTCTCTCTCTCTCTTCTCTCTCTCCTCTTCTCTCTCTCTCTCTCTCTCTCTCTCTCTCTCTCTCTCTCTCTCTCTCACACGTTCTGTATATATAAAATTACATTTTATAGTAAGCACTTCACCCTCAGGCACAGAAAAAAATACTCACAATGGCTCTTTTGTTTTCTTTTCATAGTCTCCAAAAGGCAAACCAAGTTTATTAAAAACTCCGTACCTGTGACGTCACCAATGTAAACACTCCCTCGTGTTGTCTATTGTAGTTGAGACGAGATACGAGCTGCCGATTGATTGTAAAGGGAGATAAGAGAGAATGGATGATAAAATAGCAGAAAAAGATAACAGCGGTTAATAAAAAGAAGATGCTTGTGGAAAGGCAAAGGCGTATTAAAATAAGGTTAGAAGTATCGGAATATGCTGGTAGTAGTGACAACGTATTTGTCAACAAAGGCACCAGTAAACAGGAGGCACGATCCCACAAGGGGTTTTCCAGCCCTACAAAGCACTAGTCACACAAGAGGCACCAGTCAAAAGAGGCCCCCCCCCAAAAAAGTACACAAAGGCACCATTTCCCCCAAGAGGCACCATTCAACAAGAGGCACTAGCCACACAAGGGGCACCAGTCACAAAGGGGCACTTTCCAAAAACAGGGGGGCACCAATCACAACGGGGAAAACCATTCATACGGGAAAAAGGGTACCAGTCAAATGGGGGCACTTGTCCACAAAGGGCACCAGTCCCCAAGAGGCACAAGTCACAAAAGGGGGCACCAATCACACCAGGCCCAGTCACAAAAGGAGGCATTGTCACAAAAAGAGCACAATTCACAAAAGAGGCTTTTAAGTCACAAAGGGGCCACCAGTCATACGGGGAGGTCCAGTCACTTGGAGGTTTAACAGCCCAAAAGAAGGGGTTTCCACTGTGCACCTCATCACCAGGGGGCCCCGGGCAGGAAACCCAAGGACTCAAGATAAAAGTACGTAATTATAAAAAAATTTGAAACCCGTTTGTCTTCGTTTCTTCTGGTTTCCGAACCTTACACAAGACTTTTTACAACCTTCTTAAAAGGTAACACCTAATGTAAATACTTACTGAGGAACATAACACAAACCCTAAAAAAAAAAAATTGTTTTAAAAAATTGTGTGTGGTTGAGTTACAGGGGTCGATTTCAAAACCCCCCCGGGGCCCCGTCTTTTCCGCGGGCCCTACCGGGGCCCCACTCTTCTGTTTCTACGAGCTTCATCGTATCTTTTATTAAAGCGTGTATGGCCCTCCCTTCACTACATTCCTCTCCAGATTGCTCCACTGTGGTTGTGTGGGTGTGTGTGTGTTTTTGGGGTGTGTGTGTGTGTGTGTGTGGTGTGTGTGGGGTGTGTGTGTGTGTGTGTGTGTGTGTTGTGTTGGGGAAAACTGTTTCCCCAAATCGGCTGTCGCCTAAAATGCAAAATTATTCTGCTATTCTGTAAAAGGGCCTACATCATCTTTTGGGGAATTTTTTTTCCCTATATTTTTTTGTTTAAAGTCCTTTTTGCCAATGTTTCTAATTTATCACCCAAAGGGTTTTTACTTCTTCATACCCACCTAAACCCTTCTGTTATACTAAAACTCTCTGTAAAAGGGTTTTTTTCTCTCTCCCCAGGTAGAATAGTTAAGGAAAATAAGGGTTTTAATCAAAAACAAAATTTTTAAAGAGTTTATCGTTAACCCAGCAGAAGTCCTGGGGCAATGCCCAAAAATCTCCAACTGTGGGCCATCATATGATTTAAGCCCCGCGTCGGGGAAACATTTGTCCCTTTTCCCCTGAAAAACTTTATTCAATCTACCCCAGGAAGATTTTTTGTACTTAAAAAAAGTCCACTGGGGGGAAGAAAGATTGAAAAAAATCGCATAAGACTAAACATTTTTCTCTTTTTTCATGTGTGTGGTATAAACTAAATAAAAAAGATTCATAAAGCTAAATGCAAAAAAAATTTTAGGTTCTTTAATTAGGAGAAAATCTAAACCCCTTAACAAAACCCATAAAAATTAGGATAAGTGTTCGCAATAAGTTTAAAAATTTCTTAGTTTTCACACAAGGGTAAAAAAAATTTTATTTATACCTCTCAAAAACTCCAATTATAATTGGAAATGGACATAAATGGGGGCGGGAAAATATAATAAACGAAGTTGATTACATGAAACTGGAAATATTCCTTACGAGGATGGGCTGAGGGAACTAAATTTTCCCCTTTTAAGAAGGTAAAAAATTTAGGGGGAAATTGACTGGGTGTCAAATGGAAAAGAAAATACTTTAGAGGGGGATCAAAAAAACGTATGAAATTATCTAACCTAATGGGACTCGCAGAAAGGGAACCAATTTCAGCAACCGAAAAAATTTAAATTTGAAATGTTTTTGGGAAATCACTGTTTTGGCAGTAACGGAGGGGAAAGAGGGGAAAAAATTTCCCGGGTGTACAGTGCAGTACAAAACCGGATAGTTTAAAAAAATAGGAGGGGGCCGGTACACGAGGGGGTGGGGAGGGGAAAAACCCAGCCTATATGGGTAGAAAAGCCCTGCCCCTTCCCTTCTTATGTTTTATAAGCGAAAAAATAATGTTCCTGGTAGTCGCTGAAAACATCTTTAAATAACATAATTTCGGGCACTTTCTTTTTCATCAAGAAAATTGCCTTGTTGAGACCGCCCTTGTTACGGGGTGACTGCCCCTTGTTAAGGGTGATGCCCCTTATGGTTTTGGGTGACGGGTCCTTGTTTTTATGGTCCTTGTCATGAAGTGACGTCCTTTTTTATGCTGTGCCTGTCCTTGTCTTTTTTATGAGGGCCCTTTGGCTATATATTTGGACTGTCCTTATTATTTGTGATTATCATTGATGGGATGACTATGTTTGTCTTGTGCGCTGTCTTTGTCTAGTCGTGACCGATTTGTCACGTGGTGACTTCTTTTTTTTGGGGGACCACTTGTCTTGCTCGTTTGCCCTTTGCCTTGCTGTAAACTTTCTTCTCTTCTTGTAAAGCCCTTTGTCCGGGGTGACTGTTTTTTAATTTGTGGCTGTCCCTGTTTCGTGGGGGACGCCCCTGTCTTATGGTACTTTTCCTTATACTTTAAATATCATGCCCTGGGGAGACAAAGGGGACGGGAAATCATAAGGGAAAATAAAGACAACCCTCTAAAAAGGGGAAATACTCACTACATTTTCATACGCATTTTTGTTTTTGGCCAAATTCGCTATGAATATTAATAGGGAAATTTTAGAGGGGGTTTAAAAAGTGTGGGCAAACGGGAGGATTTGTTTTTTGTTTTGGGGTTGTAAAGAGGGGGGCGGTTTTCTGGGTTTAAAACCGGATTGAGGTGTGTTGAAACTAAACCTATATGTATTTTGGGGTATGTAGTTGCCAGGAGTCGATTCACAGCTCCGGGCCCCCGCCCCTTCGCTAGCCCCCAAAGGGGCTAACTTTCTCCGGGTTTCAAAAGCCCTTATCGTGCCTCTTCTTAAAGCTACGAAAGGGTTATTTCCCTTTAAACCACTTCACTGTGGGGGCGTTAACTTTTTGCCCATTTTTTAAAGCGAAAAAAGGGATTTCCAAACAAGCTGTACCCTCGTGTTGTGTGTGGTGTGTGTGTGTGTGTTTGTGGGTGTGTTGTGTGGTTGGTGTGTGTGGGGTTTTTTATGCATTGAAATTGATTTTTTTTACGGTCTCACCCAAGATTTTCCCACCAAATTTTTTTTTTAATATCTGGATTTTTTCTCTCCCCAGATTTACTCACACTCGGGTCTTTTTCCCTCTGCTCCTAAACTTTCATAACAAAATTTGGTGAACCCTGAACCCCAAGCATCCCTGATTTTTATTAACCCTTTTTTAATTTTCCCTTTACCCTGCAAGAAAGGTTAAAAAGGTTTCCTGCTTCTTGTTTTTACACTTTGAATTAGTAAAAACGACGTTTCATTCAATCAACTTATTTTTAATTTTCAAGTAAAGTTCAAAGGGCAAAAAGGGCCCATTTTGGCCTTTTTATAAAAAAAATATTTTAGAATAGTGGATTTTGAGAAAGGGCCCGGAAACGAGAAAGTCCCCGGGTTGTGCATTCGGGTCAGTCTAAATTTAAGCCCAAAAGCAAATTGAATTGATGTTGGAACATAAGAGAGGGGGGTATGCAGAGTGTGGGGGGCGTTAAAAGAAAGCTTACAAGTAAATAAACGGAAACAATCTGAAAAATTTTTTGCGATGTCAACTTTTGCCCGGCAATTACCCCAAGTTCAGCTGAACGCCTCAGTATTAGCTGACCTTGCGTTTGTGTGTTCAATTTTGGAAAGTTGCGAAGAACATTTTGCTAAAAAATTTCCAGGGGGTTCACTGTTTTACCGCCCTTTTTTTAAAGATATTTCTGTCTTTTTTTTCCAAGGTGTGGCCATTCCCAAACCCGGGCTTGATCTCTATGACTTAAAAAAACTCTAGCAGGTTTAAAGGGTAGTAAAGATGGTCTAACCTATTTGTATTCCGGGTTTTGGAGACTCACCCTAAAGCTCTTAACGGTTTTCGTCTTAGTTAAGGGGCCTTTTTTTACCTTTTCATAAAGCACTGAAAGGCATCTAACTCCATCACGTCTTCTCCCCAAAGTAAATTAACATTCAAAAAACTAAAGGCAAAGTTCCCCGGTCATAAAAGCCTTCCCTTTTTCCCTTATTTTTTTTGATTTAAATTCATCTATTTTGCGTGACTCTGTGAGCCTTCACACAGAAAACCAAAAAAAAACAAAATGAAATCTAAACTAATCCCATCAAAAAAACCGAATTCTAAATTTGAGGGTTACGAACTATGAGGGAGAAAAAGTGAAATAGGATAACAAATTAAAGACCAAGACTCTATTTAACTTATTAATGATCAGAAAGAAAAATTCTCCGATTATTTCACTAAAAAAAAAATTATTAAAAAATTTTTAGCAAAATAAATTATTACACTCCCCAAATTTAAGATTTTAATTTCCCATGGGGAAATAAACCCAGCGCAAAAATTTTGAAAAAAATGATCAAAAATGTTTTTTTAAACCCTACTGCTCAGAATCCAGCAAATTTTAAAAACCCAAAGGGGAAAATTAGCGCCCGTGGAACGGGAGGAAAATTAAAATTTCGATCCAAAAAAGGGGGAAAAAATATGCTCATTCCTTGGATTTAGACCCCTCCCCAATATAAAAGAAAACAAACTGAAATCTGTGTAAAAAAAATACCATTTCATTTCGACTTTGGAAAAGTGGAAAAAGGTTTTAAAACTTTCCTTTAAAAATTTATCCCAACCCTTCCTGAAATTGGTTAAAAAAAGTGTTAAAAATTTTGAAGTCGTCAAAAATTTCTCCAATTAACCCCACTGATAAAAAATTTTAGGAATGATCTAAAAAACTTTGGAAAACATACTGCAGCCATACATCCCCTAAAGCCCCCATATATTTTTGGCCCAAATACATTACACCGGGCTTAAAAAATTTTAAAAGTGATTTTTTTAAGGAAATTCGTGGTAAAAAAACAAAATATAAAAATTCAAAGGGAAAAGGGAGTTTGGGGAAATTTTTCCCAAAAAATGGGAAAAGGTCCCCCCCGTTTAATTTAAAAAACTATCTTTTGTTTTTTTTTTAAAAAATTTAAATACAATCCGTAAAAAAAAAACCAAATTTTGTTTTAAAAAAAAAAACCCTTTTTAAAAACCCCCTTTAGAAAAAATAAATGCAAACCCCCTTGGGTTTTCCCAAATTAAATTCAAAAATTTTTCCCAAATTAAATATAAAATACGTATTTAAGTTTGAAGCCAAATCAGAGGAGGCATTTTTCGGGGTTAAATTTTGGTAAAAATTTTTTTTTAAATGAAACTGGCAAAATTAAAAAAATTTACACGGGCCAAAGTGAGTGTTAGCTTGGGTTTTTTAAATAAAACCCCCTAATGATTAAAGTTTGAAACCGTCTGGTAAGGCATTAATCTGGGCCCGATTTAACCCCGTTTTTAACTTTTTCCTTCTTTTTCCAAATTTGCCCTACTAAAGCAAAATTTGGGGGTTCCCACCCTTTTAAACGGGGAACCTTCGTTTTTAAAATAAAACTAAATGGAAGGGCAAAGCGATGGTAACAGTACAGGAAATACGGGGAAGTAGGGTTTAAAACGCTTTAAAGGGGGAAAGGACCTGGGAGGGTGTTTGATGCTTTCCCCCGGGAGGAACACATCACCTTTAAAAACCGCTACAGCAAACACGAGTTGAAAAATTTTTAAGAGAAACCTTCAGGAACGTAAACCAAGCAGGATTCAGGGCCCTTTAAATACCACATATGTGGGGATTATTTTTCGAGTATGTAACCCCAGTAAGTAACCTGCACATAGCAGTAAAATGTACCCTTTATTGACAATTTTTCGCCCACACAGGGGTTTTTTTCCAAGTCAAAAACGGGATCTCCGGGGGTGGAAGGTACGGAGTATTTAAAAGTCGGGTTCAAATGCGGGGTCAGGTGGGAATGCGGGCATTGATGATCTACCGAGTGGGATTTAGATTTCTAAAATCTTGGGAAAGGCTTGGGAAGGAGTTAAAAAGTTTGTGAGCAGCCCTGCGGGGTTACTCCTTTTCCTATGTTCTTATGTGGGATAGCGATGAAAAAAATTTCTTGGAAAAGAGGTTCAGCTAGGGTTATAGAAGCCATTTTTCGGTTTGAAGGGTTGGATATAGAAAATAACGATGATTTTTGGATTCTTTTTTGGTATTAGTGTTGTTTTTCTGTGAAAAGTCTTGAGTTTCTGTATTTTTTAAAAGGTTGTTGGAATTACGGTTTTACACAGGTTTTCCTTTTGTTTCGTCAGACGTGCTTGGTAGGGTGTTCTAAAATACGTTTTTTTGGAGGCCCTTTGATGTTTGGGCCCACGTAAAAATTTTTGCTGCAGTCAATTAAAAGGGGGATTATGTTTTAACCCCTGCAGAAGGAAATTTGGAAAGGGCCTTGATCCTTTTTTCAATTTAAAAAAAAACTGGAAATTTTTTTGGTTTCCCTTGGTTTTTGGTTTTTCGGGGCCCGTTTTTTGTGGAGGTAGAATTTTTGGAATTGTGGTAATTTGGAAAAAAGGAATTTGGTGGGGGAAAAAACCCCGTTTTTTTTGGGCAATGGGGAGTTTTTTTTTGGGGAAAGGACTTTGGTTTTTCCTTTTCTCCGGCGGGGGGTTTTTCCTTTTTCTGGGTGTTTTGAAAGATTGGTTTTCAAGGGGGGGCCCGTCGTCCCTGCCGGGGGTCCTTTTGTTTTAATTTAACCGAGGATAGGGGGGAAAGGGTTTTGGAAAATTTTTTTGGGCAATTTAAAATTTTAAAAAATCGCCTAAAGGAAAATAAATTGCTTTCCCCCAAAAATTCTGGGGGGCGCGCAGGAAAAAGGCCTTTATTAATTTCCCCACCCAACTTTTATGGTGGTTGGGGGGTTTTTTTTGCCCCCTTTTTTTGGTTTTGAGGGGTTTAAGAAGTGGAAAAAAAAGAACCCCCCCGGTTTTGGGTTGGGGGGTGGGTTTTTTCCTTTGGGGAAACCTTTAAAAACCGAAAAAGTTTTCCTGGTCCAAAGGGGCTTTGGGGGAGAAAAAAACCCAATTTCAAAGGGAAAGGGAAAAAGGGAAGGGGGGGTTTGTCCAAAACTTCTTTTCAAGTGTTAAAAAAAAACCTGGGAATTTTTGAAAAGGTTTTCAAAACCTGGTTAAAGGGCCCCTTGGTTTTCTTGGGGGGAGTTGGGAAAGGGTTGAAAGCGCAAAGGGGGTTTAAATAAAGGTTTTGTCGTCAAAAAAAACGGGGGGCCAAAGGTGAAGACGAAAGGAATATGGTGGGGGGGAAAGGGGATGTTTAAAAAAAGGCCCCATGGATATTTGCCGGGAAAAGGCAGGGGAGGGCAAAAAACCAGGGTGGCCAAAATTTTGGGGGGTTGAATGGAAGGTGATTTTCCCAAGGGGAAAAATTTTAACCCCAAGGTTAGGAAAATTCGGTTTTGGCGGAAAGGAAGACCCAAGTGAATTTCGGTCAATTTTTCCTTTCCAAAAGGATCATGGCCCCTTGGGGTGGACTTTCCGGGGGTTTTGGGGCTTTTCACTGTCCTTCAATTTCACCCGGGGGTTCCATCCTTTTTTAAATCCCCCCTAAAAAGCCAAAAAAAAGGGGGAAAATTCATCTTAAAAAAACAACCCAATTTTTAAAGCAAAACCCAAAATTTTAAATCAAAAACCCCATGGTACCTTTTCAGTGAAAGAATTTCTCCAAAATGGAAAAGCATTTGAATGATATAAAATAAGTTTTCCCCCCCATTTGGGTGATAAACCCATTGTCCAAATTTTTTGCAAAAAGGTTTTGTATTAATTTCATTAGTAAAAAAATTTTATTCCTTTAAACCCAAGAATCATTGGAAAAGGGTTCCCCAAAGTTTTTTTTAAGACAGTGGGAAATTTTTGAGGGCAAATTGATTTGAAAGGTAAGGAGCTAAACCCAAAATTTGGGGGGGATTTCCAGTTTGCTGAGGTCTTAAAATTTTTCAATTTAAGTGCCGGAAGTTCTTTTTTAACCCGACCCTTATAAAAAAACCCCAAAACAAATTAAAAAAAACAAATACACCCAAAGGTTAAAAGCCCTTTTTTAAAGTTTTTAATTATAAAAAATGGTTGTTTGGGAGAAGGAAAAATTGGTAAAGGCCCCGGGAGACCCACACAAAATTAAATTCCCGGGTATTTTCCCCAGGGAAAAGACCCTTTTAAACCCCCCAATTTTTTCCAATTGGGTAAAAGATACCCCCGGGGGTTAAACGAGATTTAGAAAGCCGGGGCCCTTTAAAATTTACTAATGAAAAAAGGGAATGATTAAAATTGGCCTTAACTTTACTTTTTTATAAAACCACTGGGGGGCCTGATAAGGGGGCTTTTTTTTAAAATTTTTTTTTTGTTTAATTTTTTTGGACTTTTTCGGTAAAAACCCCGAGTTAAATTTGGGTTAAATGAAACCCCTTTTTTGGATATTAAGGGAAAATTTTTCAGGGGGGGGGAAAAAGGGGGGGGAAAAGGGAAAGGAGGGGGGAAGGGAGGGGGGAAAGGGGGAGGGGGGAAAAAAGGGGGGGAGGGGGGAAAGGGGTTTAGTGGGAAAGGGGGGGGGGGGGAGAAAGAAGGGAAGGGGAAGGGAAGAAAGGGAAAGGGGGGAAAAAAGGGGAAGGGAAAAAGGGGGGGGGGGGAAAAGGGGGGAAAAAGGGGAAAGAAGGGGGGGGAGGGGGGGGAAGGAAACCCCCGGGGGAAGGAAAAAGGGGAAACAGAAACCCAAGGGGGGGGAAGGGGAGAAGAAAGGGGAAGAAGGGGGGGAAAAAAACGGGGGAAAAAAAGGGGGGGGAAAAGGGAGAAAAAAAGAAGGGGGGGGAAAAACCCCCAAAAAAGGGGGGGGGGAAAAAGGGGAAGGGGGGATGCCAAAAAAATTTTTAAAGGGGAAAGGGGGAGGAAAAAAGGGGAGAGGGAGGGGAAGAGGGTAAAGGATAAGAGGGGAAAGGGGGGGGAAGGGGAAAAAAGGGAAGAAAGGGAGGAGGGGGGAAAAGGGGGGGGAAGGGGGGAAAAAGGGTTTGGGGGGAAAAAGGGGGGGGGGGAACGGGGGGAAAAAGGGGAAGGGGAAAAAAAATGGTTTTTTTGGGGGGGGGGAACCCCGGGGGAAGGGACCCGAAAAAAAAAAAAAAAAAAAAAAAAAGGGGAATTTGGAAAGGGGGGGAAAATAAAGGGGGGGGGAAAAGGAAGGAAAAGAAAGGGGGGGGGTTGGGGGGGGAAAGAGGGGGGGGAAAAAGGAGGGGGGAAATGGAAAAAGGGGGGAAAAAGGGGGGGAAAAGAGGGGGGGGGGGAAAGGGGAAAAAAGGAATTTTTTTAGGGGAAAAAGGAAAAAGAAAGGGGAGGAAAGGAGGGGGGGGACCAGAGGGGTACCGGGGAAAAAAGGGGGGGGAAAAAAAAGGGGGGGAGGGGAAAAAATTAGGAAAAAGGGAAGAGGGAGAAGGGGAGGGGAAAAGGAGAGGAGGAAAAAAGGGGGGAAAAAAGGGAAAAAAGGAGGAGGAAAAAGGGAAAAAGGGGGGGGACCCGCTTATACAGCAGGTTAGCTGTAAAGTGATACATCCCTTTTGTTTTTTCACTTTCACACACATTAAAACCCTGATAAAAAAAAATTTATTAAATGAGCAATAAAAAACTAGGCCTAAAAAATGTACATACAGTCCCACTTATTACTAAACCTTGAAATTTTTTTCTTCCGTTTTCTTTTAAGAGGGGAATATGTTTATTGTGGGAAGTCGAAAAATTGGAAATTTTGGGGAAAATTTAAAAAACCCGCGCATTAGCGAAGCGCTTTTAAAGGGGACTTGCTTGTGGTTTTTTTCTTTATATGTTCCCATAACATCTTTTGATTTTTACTTGTTTTAACATTTTCCCTTTTTATTTTTTCCCTTTTAAAGTCTTTGTTATGTGAAATGTGCATGTGCGTGTGTGTGTGTGTTTTGTTTTGGTGTGGGGTGTGTGTTGTGGGGGGTGTGTGTGTGTTTGTGTGTGTTTTATGGGTGTGTGTGTGTGTGTGTGTGTTTTTGGGTGTGTGTGTGGGGTGTGTGTGTGTGTTGGTGTTTGGGGTGTGTGGGGTTTTGTGTGTAGTTGGGGCTGGGCGCGTGTAATTCCCTACTAGGGAGGGGGTTTGGGGTGTCTACTTACTAACCTCACAAATGACTTGGAAAAAATGCCCTATTTTACAAACCAATAGTGGGGAAAAAGACTCCCAACCCAAAAGCGGGAAGACCCCAGAAATGGGGGCCCACCGGGGTTTTCTGCCCCCCAACCTTTGATCCCTCGATGCTTGGCTGCCTTTTCATCTTTTTTTTCCCCCTTGTTTTCCCTTATCCCCGGCAATTTCCCCCTGGATCGCCTAAGAGAAAGGGAAAATAAAAAAAATTAAAATTTTAAGTTCTTTTTGGAAGCGCTGGCCATAAAAGGGGTTTTAGAGCACGTTGCTTGTAAGCTCATTCGTTTTTTAAAAGGAAAAGGGTGAACTGAGGGGAGGATAAAATCTTAAAGCATTAAAGTTCGTACTCAAAAAAAAAGGAAGTACAATGAGAAATAAAATTTTTGCAGTCAGAAAACATTCAAAATTTACCCTGTGTATTTTACACTTTACTTTAAAAAGGGGGCCCTTGAACACATCTAAGCTGGAAGACCCTCCAACTTTGGGTTTCCCCAAACCCCGGTAGGTCCCAACTGTAGGGCCCAAAACAACTGTAGGGCCCCTCCAACTTTGGGGTCCCCAAACTGGGGGTCCCCAACTGTAGGGTCCCCAACTGTGGGGCCAAAAAACTGTAGGGCCCCCAAACGTGGGGTTTCTCCAACTGGGGGTCCCCAACTGTGGGGGTCCCCCAACTGTGGGGTTTAAAACAACGTGGGGGTCCCCAACTGTGGGGTCTCCAACTGTGGGGTCCCCAACTTTTGGGTCCCAAAACTGTAGGGCCCCCAATGTAGGGGGGTCAAAAACTGTGGGGGCCCCCAACTGGAGGATCTCCAACTGTAGGGTCCCAACTGTGGGGTCTAACTATAGGGAACAAACTTGGGGTTTCCCAAAACGGGGGGTTTCCCCAAAATTTTAAGGTCTCTAACGTAAGGTCTCCAACTGAAAGGTTTCTCCAACTGAAAAGGGTTTTCCCAAAGGGGGGGTTTCTCCAAATAGGGGGTCCCCAAAACCCTTTAAAGGCCCTTTTAACGGGTTAAGGTCTCAAACTGGGGGGGCTTCCACCCGGTTGGGTTTCCCAAAACTGTGGGGTCCCCAAATTTTAGGGCCCCCAAAATGTGGGGTTCTCCAACTGGAGGGTCTCCAACTTTTGGGGTCCCCCAATTTTGGGCCCCCAACTTTGGGGTCTAAAAAATTAGGGTCAAAAAACGGGGGGGGGTTTCCCCCAAACTGTGGGGTCCCAACTGAGGGCCCCCAATTTGGGGTCCCCAAAACTGAAAGGGTCTCCAATTTTGGGGGATCCCCAATTTGGGGTTTTGGGTTTTATTTTAAAAAAAAAAATGTTTTTAAAAACCCAAAAACTTCAAAAAAACTAAATTTAAACAAACCCTATTAAATTTAAGGGCTGTGGTAAAACCTTTAATTAGGAATACTTAGGTTTAAATTTTTAAACCTTTAAGGTAAAAAATTTCCCTTCTTTTTTTTTTGGATGAAACGGGGGGAAAAATTGGGAAAAACTGTTTTTCCCTGCAAAAAATTTTCTGATTTCTAAAAAACTGGCTTCATCCATCACCCCTGTTATTTTTGGCAAAACTAGTTAAGGGGTCAGGTCAGAGGGGAATTGGTCAAAAATTTTCTTTTTCCCTCTGTGCACTTTATTTGTGAAAATTCTGGGGGGATTGAATAAGATGGATTTATATACGAAAATGAAATTGTATACATTGTTTTTTCATGTTTATATATATATTTATAAAATAAAAATATATAAAATATATTTTAATATATTTTCAATAAAAAACACTTGCGTTTAGAAAAGGAATGCCCCCGTGTTGTAGGGGCCTGCCTCAGGGTTTAACGAAAACCCACATCCCTTTTAAACCACAGCACCCCCCAAACCCCTACAAGAAGGGCGCAGCCAGCAATGCTAGTTTGGGTCCCCAAACCGGGGGCGGGCGGCCATTCTTTTTGGGGTTGGGGGGACCGGGGGTTTAAAGCGTATGTGGTTCCGCTTACCAAAGAGGCAAAAACCAGAAAACAAAAAGGGTTCGTTTTCCTTTGGGCTGCGCAGGGGGTTTTTGAAAAATTTTTAAATTTTATAAAATAATATATTATAAAAATTTTATATATATAAATATATATTAAAAATATATAAAATATTAAAATATTTGTCGTGCCGAACATTTTAAAGTTACTTTTTTTGGTTTAAATAACAACGGTCCCCCTTCCGGGAAAAAAGGCTTTTAACGCCCCCCATATCTTTAAATTAAAAATTACTAATAGCCTTTTCCCAGAAACCACTAAACTGGGTTCTATCAAAAAGTTGAAATTTTTTCCACTTTTTCACCCATACCAAAATGAACCCTCATGACAAGTAAGTTTTATCACTCAAGTTGCAGTCTTTTATAGCAGCACACCACCTAAACCCCTGTAGCATTACAGTACCTGTATTAGAAATTTAGCGGGGTGGGTTTTCACATTTGTCGAGGTCACGGGGAGACCTAACATATTTAATATCGACTTTCGCAAAAGGTTAAAAAGGGTTTATGTATTATATGACGCTCACGAGGGGGAGTACCATGATGTTCGGGGAAAATGGGGGAAATTACCCTAAAAGGGGGAAAAATGAAAATCTCGGGGGTAATAAAGGGTCAATAAAAATTAATAAGGGGGGGAATTGGGAAAAAAAATTTTTTCTTTAATAAATAAGGAAATTTCGAAAGTTTTATTTTTTCAAAAAATTAATTTTTTTTGTCTCTTAAAAAAGAATTAAAAATTTTAATTTTTTGGGGCCATTTCTTAAGTTAAACATTGAAGTAAGGTTTTCCCGCGGCTGGGAAAAACCGCATCGCGTGACTTGGAAGCCGGCAACCCACCAAACCCCCCATTCCTTTTTTACGGACCCCACCTAACTTTTTTCCTAGGGGTCCCATCCCTTTCATTTAAAAGTCCTTTTCCTTGCAGTCAAAGGAAGTTCATTGTTTTTTGTTAGAAAGGGTTTTTGACTTTCGATGGGCCAATGAGATTTTTATTAAAATTTTTGTGCTGTTTTTTTTTTTCTGCAGTTTATTTTTCATTTTTTATTTGTTAATTTTGTATTTTTTTTTTTAAAGTTGCTTTATCGCGTAAAAATACAACTTTTTAGTTTTTATTACTATTCTTCATTAAATGGAAAACAAAAACTTTTTTTGAAACCTTTAATGCCCCCATGTTTTTTTCTGGAAATTTTGTGGGGAAATTTTCAAAAATTTTTGGATAATTTTTCTGTATAAGTATTTGTTTTGAAGGGGAATCTCAAAAAAAATTTTTTGACCCCTACTCTTGGGTTTTAAAATTAGCAGGGGGCTTTAAAGACTCTCTGGTTTTAAAGATCAACCGCCCCTTTTTTATAAAAATTGTTTAAAAGGGTGTGCACAATTTGACCCCAAATAAAAAGCTATCGAGTTTGTACGTCCATAATTTAATTATTTCGGATTTCCTATCATGTTTCAAAGGGACTCACTTATGTTTTTTTTCATGATGGAAAATTTTGGGTACATTTTCGGCGCCCTGCCGTAAATTTAATTTAAACTATGGACGGGACTAAATTATAGCTATTTAGTGGTTCCCGTTTTGCACAAACCTTAAACAATGTTATATAAAATTTCAGGAAATTTCTCATTATACCAAGAGTCTCTTGATGCTTTCCCGCTAAGTTTAACCAAGTAGGGGGTTTGAGAACTTTTTTTATATTACCCCAAAAACCCAAAAATTTATCAGTAAAATTTTCCATAGATTTGAAAAACCCCAGGAATGCTTTTTATGCCAGGGGGAAACTCGTGGGTGTTCCGGTTATGTTCGATCAGAGGGCCGCAAAATAAAAATCAAAGGTAGCCCCCTCGGAAAAGTCGATATAAAAATAACATCCATTAAGTCCCCTCGCAAAAAGTCGAAAAAATTTTTGTTAAATTTTTGCCCTGACCGTATTGTCATTAATTTAGCCATTATTATTTCATGAAGCTGTGTGGTCACCGGGGGCTGCGTAACCCCAAAAGGCCCCCTTGAAAAATTTTCGAAAAAATTAAAAAAACCTCACTACAAATTTTCCCGGATAAGTTTGTAGGAGTGTTAATGTTAAACCGAAGAGCATTTCCTTTTCAAAATTTTTATCAAAATCATCATTAGTTATTTCAAACTTCTTTTTTAACCCAAACGTCCCCTATTATGACTATTTTCCCAAAAAACCCTTTTTAAACTAAAAACATATGTAAACCCCATTCAACATGGCCTTTTCTCCACAAAAACGTTTTAACCCTTTTTTATCGATTTTGGAATAATGCAGTAATATTACTGGTTTTTTTAAAAAGGTTTTGAAAGGCCAAAATAGTCCCCCTAATGTTTAAAAGACAGCTCTGACAGTATAAAACAAAGTAATAAATTAACAACGTAAGGTGATGGAACCCGATCTGACTCTGTGTACTAGGCAGTCCTCCCGCTTCGAATACGTGCTTCCCCAATTACGTGGGGTGGGGGTTCCTTAGAAATCTTTGACTATTTGGGGGATGATGCATTAAAAATTAAAAACAAGGAATTTCAATAATGAATTTGTAAATACGGAGAATTAAAAAGGGTTTTTCAAACCAGTTTATTGGGTCAAGGGCACGGGGGCAAAAAAAGCTGCTCAAAACACTGTTCAATATACTTACGACGACACTAAGGGCGCTGCTTTTGGGGGTACAAAAAAGAATAGCAGAAATGATTCTAAATCCCCAAATCCGGAAAATACCTATGGGGCCCCCCCTTTAAAATTTGGGCGACCAGCGGCACAACTGTGTCTTGCCTCCTCACAAAGCTTGGGTTTTGGAAACAAAAGTTGAGTTGCCTAAATTTGATACAAAAGTATTCCCTTATGTTTTCTTTTATCTTCGGTTTAATTTAATTTTTCAAAGAAACACAGGGATAGTATGCCCCTTTAGAGTGTAGGTAGAGAGATTTTCTGGGGGTGCGGGGAATTTAAACTAACCTTTTTATTTTTTTTCAGATCGAATCTATATCCCTTCCCCCCCCTCCCCGGGGTATATTACCATTGTTCTCTTTAATATAAATTTTGTTTTCCTTTTTTTTTGCATTCATGAAATTCCTTGAAGAAGAGGAAAAAATTTTTAGAGAAAATGAAATTGGGTTTGGGCTGGCTGCTGATCCCTACACGGGCGGTTTTTACCCCCCCACGAGTGTTCCCAAACTCTCATAAACTTGTGTACATGTTACATTTTCATTTAATTTCCCGCTTTGTGCTCCTTTTTAAATATTCTCCAGAGGGGAATGCGTCAAAGTCCTTTTAAAGCTTTAAAATCCGGGTGCGTAAGCCAAAAAGCGTTTCCCTATTTTAAAAAATATTTTTATTTTAAAATATATATATATAATATATATATATATTAATTTTTTATATATAATTAATATAAAAATTAAAAATAAATATATATATTAAAAAATCCCTATATATATATATTTTATTAAAAAAAAAATTTTATATATATATAAATATATATATAAATATATATATATATATATATTATATATATATATAATATTATATTGTCTTTTACTCCTCTACATTTTTGTGCCTCAAACTGGCGGGAAACGCTGGGTGAGATATTTTATTAAACCCCCCCTTTTCTGATACCTCCTTTGAGCATCGCCATAACAGGATTACTATGAAGAGTTTAGCTTTACGAAAAGGGAATTTGATAAACTTGGGGCAGAGGAAGTTAAGATTTCGAAGGCTGGGAAAAAAAGGGAATTAAAGGCAAAGAAGAGATTTTAAAATGGAGAAGTGAAATTTTAAAGATTCACTGGTATTTGCCCAGGGCCCCGGTTTTTTTCCCCTGGTTTACCCGGCCTGGCTCCCCGCCCCGGGGGTCTTGACTGGGGCGTAAAGGCCCCGGTACCTTTTGGGGTGCCATAACCCCCCCCCCATTGGGCGTTACCCCATTCCCAAAACTTCATCAAGCCTCCTTTTCCCTCTGCAAAAATTTTTTGCTCTCCATTTACCCTTAAAATTTTTTAAAAATTTAATCTACCATACAGCTTACCAAGAATTTCTTAACCCGCTTAATCCCCCAAAAAACTGTGCACGCCCCCTGCCAGTCCCCCCAGTACCTTCTCTCCTTTTTAAAATTTTTTAAAAAAAAAATCAACTAACCCCCAAAAAATAACCCCCCATACTTTCAAACTTCGGGCATGATTTTCATCAATTTTTTTTTTATTTTTTTAAAAAAACCCCCCTTTTATTTTACCCAAGCCTCACGCACCCCCCCAGCTCATACCCAGCTCTTCCCAAGGGTTTGGGATGGGGGCATAAAAAACTACTAAGCTTTAAATTTTCCCTTTGCCCAAAGCATTTAAATCACACTTCCCTCTCTTCATTTAAATATTTAACAATTCTTCAAAATATTTTCTCCATCTCCCCATACCTCCGACTCCCTATATAAAAATTTACATAAAAGCTCTCCACTCGTTCCCCAGGCTTCCTCAAAAATTTTAATTTTCGCTTCAAAGTTTGTCTTATTGTCAGCAAAATTTGTTGCAGCACCTAACCCCTTCTCTTTTTTTAAAATTTGCTTTCCCACTTTTCTTTAACCCCCCTTTTTCTATTCTTAATTCCCTCCTCCCCTTTTTTCTTCCATCTCTGCAAAAACCTTCTACCACTTACCTCTCTTTCCCTTACCCCTCTCCCTTTTTTCCTCATCTTTCCACCAAATACTCCTCCTTTCCCCCCCAACCCCCTTTTATATCCCCCAAAATTGTCCGAAAACTCTTAAAACTGCATTCTTTAAAACTACCCCCCAATTTCCCCAACCTCCTTTTATCTTCACTCTCACTAGCCCAAATTTTTCTACCAATAAATTTCTTAAATCTTAACCTTTAAATGCCTCCCCCCTTTTTTTTATAAACATTTATCTTCCGTTTTTCTAAAAGCCATTTTTTTGTATGCAGCTTTCCTTTTACTCTACCATACTAAAAAATAAAAAATTTAAATTTTTTAAACTATTGCCCCTTTATAAAAATGCACTTCCCGAAAATTACCCTCACCCTTTTATCTACCAAACATAATCAAACCAAAAATATTGTCATGACGCCCTATATCATAAACTTGTTTTATTTTATTTATCCCTTTTTCCTAAAAAATATATTATCAATTTCAAAACCCCTTTTTATACAAAGTTCCCAAACACAGGCCCCAAAAAAATATAAAAATAAAAAATGATTGCTTAGCAACGATTTAAAGCAGGGTATTTTTTAAACCCTGGCACAATGGAAAAAAATTTTTTGCCAGTTGGGGGGTCAGGTAAGAAGCAAAAAGGAGTAATTATAACTTGCCTCAAACTGGCTCAAAGAATGTTATCTGGATTAAATTTTTTTTACTTAAGCGACTGCAAGATGACCCAAAATTTAAAAGGAAGAGGAAATTTTTTGGGCCACTCTATAAAATCGATCTCCAAGGGGGGGTTGTTTTCTGCGTTGGTTTTCCCGATGAAGAGGGGAAGGGGGTTTTTTAGAGGGGTGGGTTTTTTTTGGGGTTGGATATTGGTGGGGGGGGGGTTTTTGGTGGATGTAGGTTGGGGTTTGTTTTAGCGGATGATACCCCTAAAGACCCCACCAAATTACACCATTCCCTGTATCAGAAAGCAAAACATCCCTTTTTTTCGTTCTTTTTATATCTCCCCTCTCATAACCTAAAACCCCATCTTTCAACATCCTCCACCCATGCCCTCCCGATTAAATAGTCACCACAAAACAAACGAACCCCCAAGTCTAAACCCCGGGGATAAGGTCCCCGCTTCCTCCCACACCCTTCACCTGTATGAACTCTTCAGTTTTCCCCAGTCCCCCCCTTTTTCAATACACCAAGCAAGTACAAAAGAGGAAACCTCGATGTAAAAGAAATAAATTAAAATTTTTTTAAAAAAAAAGGAACTGCCCCTGTAAACCCTATGTTTTTAAGGTAAAGATGAAAATATTTTTCAATATTAAAAAAATATTAGCAAGTCCAAAATAATTAATTTTTTGATTTAACAAAATAAGGAAAACGTAGAAAAAATGCTGGAAATAGTGCTCTTAAATTTTTATAAAAAAAGGAGTTTTTTACGTGAGCAGTAATCCTGCACGATGACTTTTGAAAATGCAGGGGGGAAAATTTTAGAAACAAAAAAAAGCAAAAGGGAAAAAAATATAGGTATGAAAAAAACCTAGGCCCAAAAGTATAGATCCTGGAGGAAAAACGAAACCCTAAGAATAGCACCACCAGACTAAAAACCCTAAAGAAAGGGCATTAAAAAAAAAAATTGATTGTAAAAACTGGAAAAACAAAGAAAAAAAGAAAGAAGCCGTAAAAGAGTTACAAAAATAGGGGAAAGGGCGATAACTTTGCAAAGGGGGGAAAACTGAAATTTTTCCTAAAAAAAGAAAAAAGAGGGGCCCCGAGGGGAGTGACTAAAAGGTCCTAAAGGGTTTCCATAACCTATGGAGGGGGGGATTTTGAAAAGCCCCTTTGTTTTGCAGAGCATTTTGGGGAGTTAGGTTAATTTTTGTCCTAGGATGCGAACCCCAACCCGTCGGCAAAAACCCGGTACCTACTTAAATGCTGAGGGAAAAAGGAAACAGGTGGGCCCTTTAAAGGCCGTCCCTTTTAATAACGTTCATTTTTTCCACATAATCTAAAACCCTTTTGCCAAAATTCCTATCGGGATTTGCTTTGTCTGTTCGTAAAGGGGAAGTCCGGGTTTTTTTTCTTAATTCATGGTATAACTTAAAAAAATCTTTGGGTGACAATTTTGTTTTCAAGGTCTGAGCTTCGTCCCGTCCCAAAAACAAAACTTCTCAATAACTTTCCCGTGTGTGTGGAAAAATTTTTCCTATAAATTTTTTCTCTTTTCTCCTCCCCTTCCCCTCTTTTCTCCTCTCTTTTTCTCTCTCTCCCCTCCCCTCTCTCTTCTCTCTTCTCTCTCTCTCTCTCACACGTTCTGTATTTAAAAATTACAAATTTTAAAAGTAAGACTTCACCCCCAGGCACAGAAAAAAAAACTCACAATGGTCTTTTGTTTTCTTTTCAAGTCTCCAAAAAGGAAACCAAATTTTTTAAAAACTCCGTACTGTGACGTCAAAAAATGAAACACTCCCTCGTGTTGTCCCATTGTAGTTGAGACGGGATACGAGCTGCCGATTGTTGTAAAGGGAGATAAGGGGAGAAGGAATTTAAAAAATACAGAAAAAGATAACAGCGGTTAATAAAAAAAGATGCTTGTGGGGAAAGGGGAAAGGGGGTATTTAAAAAAAGGTTAGAAGTATTGGTAAAATTTCTGGTAGTAAGTACAACGAAATTTTCGCCAGACATATTGGAAAGGGGGTCATACCCAGGGAAATGTGAAGATCTGAGCATAAACAAGTGCAATACCCCAGAAAACAATTTTTTTTTTGTGGTTACCCAAAATTTTAGCTTCCAAATTTTCCAAACCTTTGTATCTGCATTTCCTACTATCGAAAGGTATACTGGTTTACCCTTCTATTTGGCTCCCAAATGCTTTCCATTTTTAATCAGTGTAAAATTGATTTTTTTTGATAATAAAGCTAAATTTAAACAAAGAGGGGCCCATAAAAAAAAAAACTCTTTCTATCTGTCTCCCCTCGGGAAAACTGGGACCCAATACACATTTTCAACATCTCTGTCAATTGTCTTCAAATTTTTAATTTCAAAAAAGTGGCGGTGATTTCTCAAAATAATTCCTTTTCCTCTTTTAATCCATGGTGCAAAAAGTCATTGGGCTCACGAAATCTAATGACCGATTTCAAACAAACCATACCCGGCGGGGATAGAACCCGGGTCTGAGGGCTCAAAACTCCAGACCGTGCGTTAGGCCCCTGGACCAAACTATACAAAAATAAGATTCCCTCCAACTAGGTATATTTTTAACCCTAGGGAAATTTCTTTTGGGACCACTGTGACCCCAAATGGGAAATTTCAGGAGCCAGTAACCCCTTTAAATTTTTGTACTTTTCCCCCCGTTGTGTACACAGTGCACTCTTTTGCTAGGGTTTTCCCGGGTTTGTTTCAAATAAGAATTTATCCTTGAAACATTTGTTTCCTACTCCCGGGTAATTGTTACTCCTCGTGAGCGCTCCTTTTTCCCTTTAGTTTTATTAAAAAAGGGATTTGTTTGGAACCCTTCCCCCTGTTGTGACTGTGTTTGCAGTTTTTTCTCCCTATTTGGGTTTGGGTGCTGTCATTTTTCCCGAATTTTTTGGGGGTGTCTCTTCTTTTCATCCACGCTTTTTTGTTACTGCTTGTTCTGTTTCTTTTCTGTTTTTCCCCCATTCCTTGGCTTCTGAAATTTTTCCTTAAAATTTCCATAAATTTTAAAATTTAGTTTTTTTAACAAAAAAAGAAAAATATATATATATTTTATATTTAAAATTTAAAATATTAAATTAAAATATTTATAATATATATATTAATATTATAAATATATAATATATTAAAATTTTTATTTTAGGGGAAATTTTACCCTCAGAGTTTTTTTTCTTGGGTGGAAATTTAAAAATTTGGGGTTTTGGGGAAATGTTTTGTTAGGGGATGGAATTTTTAAAGGAACCCCGCCTGTAAAGGGGCCAACAGGCCCCCCTACTTTTTCCTCCTTTTTATGTTCTTTTTAATATTATATAAATATATATATATATATATATATATAAATAAAATATTATATATATTTATAATATATATATAATTTTAAAATTATATGTCGTGCCAAATATGTTTAAAAATGGTCAATTACCAAGAATCATTTAAAATTAAATCATTTCTAAAATTTTCTCTTTTACGTTTAAAGATATATTTTTTTTTATTAATGTTTTAAAGAAAAAATTTTTTTTTTTTTGCACCCAAAAAAATCTTAGAAAAAATTTCCTAACCTTTTTATAACAAGGGCAAATTTATTTTGGCCCAAACCCCAAAAAAATATATTTTAAATATTTTTTAAAAAATTTTTGTACTAAACAAACACAATCAAATATATTTTTTCCCTTAGGTTTAAAAATGATTTTGGCGAAATTATTTCATACACAAATTTTCATTGTCCCATATTGGCAAGAAAAAGTTGCTGTTTAACCCAAGGGTCGCAAGTTCTGCCTTTCGGCACGGCAATAATATAATATATATATATATATTATATATAAAAATTTAAAAATAATTTTATTATATTATAAATATATATTTTAAAATATAAATATTTATATATCGCTAAACACAGATTTAAAAAAGTAGGTTTAATAGGGTGAAAATGTCTTTTTGTGCATCAGGATATCAACATTAACACAATAACATAAAATTTTTTTTATGGGGAACGCCCCTTTCTAAGACTTCGGGTCTTATTCCCCGGAAAGGGAATTTTGAAAAGCTCTCTTTCCCTTAAGGGGTGGCCAGGGGGCGAAAAGAGTCCGTGACTTTTCTCGGGGGTTTGGGCACTAAACAGGAACCAGGGCTACAGTTACCACCCCCTCCTGAAATTGGGGAAAAAAATTAAACAGAGTCCCAAAAATCATAGTCATAGCTTCTGTTTTTGGCGCTGAATGAACCGGGGAAACCGCCTACTACTCGGGGAACAAGGGGGTACACACCCCGCCTCTCACACTTTCCTTCTCTCTCTGTCCCCTTTCCCTCTCTTCCCCCTTCTCTCGCTGTTGTCTGTCTTTCTCATCCCAAGCAAAAAAAGAGCTTTGATCTAAAACAGAGAAATTTCCCTTTAGTAACATCATAAGGTGGGGAAAAAAAGATTTGCGGAGAGAGATACGCAGGCTCTCCCCCCCACGGTTTTTTTTTAAAGGGGGAAAAGACAGCAAAAACAAAAAAGAATAAACATGGGACAAAAAGAAAACGTAGGCTGGGCCATGTCAGCTTAAAGTCATACACGTCCTTTTATCCCTGTCCCCCACCCCTCTTACAATCCCTATAATATCCCATAGTTTAATTTAATTTCTGTTCCTGCCCCAAAAAAAATATTTTTTTCTTAAAATCACAAATTTCAGTTTTGTTTTTTAAAAAAATATAAAAAAATAAATACATAAAAAATTTAAAGTAAAACCTGCAAAAAAAGTTTAAAAAAAAAAGTTTTTTTTTGAGCCTAAAGATCCCCCGGGACAAAAAGGCGACCCCCTTTAAAACTATCTTTGGGGGAAAAACGGTACGAATATACCCAACAAATTTAATTTATAATAAAAATAATAATAATAATAAAAAAAATAAAAAATAATAAAAATAATAATAATAATAATAATAATAATAATTTTTATAATAATAAAATAAACATAAAATAAAAAATAAAACTAATAAAAAAAAAAATTATTAATAATAATAAAAATAATTATAAAAATAATAATAATAATAAAAAAAATTAAAAATAATAATAGTAAAAAATAAAAGTAATAATAAAACTTTACTTCAAAAATACCCCCTCAAAGGGATACATCCCAGCTGCATCCCGGAAAAAACTACTATAAAGAAAGGGCCCCCTTTTATTAGAAATAAATTACTCAAGAAAAGTGAAAAAATTTTGAAAAACTTAGAAGAGAGAGAAGGGGGCAGAAAGGATCATAATTGGGCGTGGGGAAAAAAACTATGGTTTATTTAAAACAAACAGTGCCGTTACTGTCATACGTGGTACCCCCCTTTGGATTACAGTGCCTACTTTTCGATTTTATAAAAGTGGCCCACATACGGATAACAGTTCCCAAATTAAGATCATACTTTCCCTTACTGAAAAAAACCCGGCCTTATTTCTGATCATACATGCCCCACTTACTGATCATACATCCTACTTACTGATATACAGTGCCTACTTAAAGGATCATACAGTGCCCACTTACTGATCTAAAATTTCCCACTTAAATTCTACAGTGCCCACTTATGATAATTTCAGTGGGCCCACAATGATCAACGTGCCTACTTTCTGATCATAAAAGTGCCTCTTACTGTTTATACAGTGCCCACTTACTGATCATTCAGTGCCTACTTACTGTATTTCAGTGCCTACTTTTCGATCAAGTTTCCTACTTATGATATACAGTGCCTATTACTGATATAGTGCCTATTAAATGATCATACATTTCCTACTTACTGATCATACAGTGCCTACTTACTGATCATAGTGCCTACTTACTGATCATACAGTGCCTACTTACTGATCATAGTGCCTACTTACTGATCATACAGTGCCTACTTACTGATCATACAGTGCCTACTTACTGATCATACTGTGCCTACTTACTGATCATAGTGCCTACTTACTGATCATAGTGCCTACTTACTGATCATACAGTGCCTACTTACTGATCATACTGTGCCTACATACTGATCATAGTGCCTACTTACTGATCATACAGTGCCTACTTACTGATCATTACATAGTGCCTACTTACTGATCATACTGTGCCTACTTACTGATCATAGTGCCTACTTACTGTCAATAGTGCTATTACTGATCATACGTGCCTACTTACTGATCATACAGTGCCTACTTACTGATCATACAGTGCCTACTTACTGATCATACAGTGCCTACTTACTGATCATACAGTGCCTACTTACTGATCATACAGTGCCTACTTACTGATCATACAGTGCCTACTTACTGATTATACAATGCCTACTTACTGATCATACAGTGCCTACTTACTGATCATACTGTGCCTACTTACTGATCATACAGTGCCTACTTACTGATCATACAGTGCCTACTTACTGATCATACAGTGCCTACTTACTGATCATACAGTGCCTACTTACTGATCATACAGTGCCTACTTACTGATCATACAGTGCCTACTTACTGATCATACAGTGCCTACTTACTGATCATACAGTGCCTACTTACTGCTCATACAGTGCCTACTTACTGATCATACAGTGCCTACTTACTGATCATACAGTGCCTACTTACTGATCATACTGTGCCTACTTACTGATCATACAGTGCCTATTTACTGATCATACAGTGCCTACTTACTGATCATACAGTGCCTACTTACTGATCATACAGTGCCTATTTACTGATCATACAGTGCCTACTTACTGATCATACAGTGCCTACTTACTGATCATACAGTGCCTACTTACTGATCATACAGTGCCTACTTACCGAGTATCGTTACAAATAATTTATCTGAACGAAAATTACGACAGATGACAGACTCTTGCCATAGAGAGATACTGAGATGAGGTGAAGACGATCAGTTCTTTCTCCTGGGAAAAATGCAACGTGTGTGACTAGTTACTGATCTAAGTCGAACCTAAACGTCGTCGTAAGTTCCTTTCTATGTGCTGGTTGTTTTAGTATTGAAGAAAGGGACCAGCTAAGCACCTCTAAGCTCTGATGTGCACATTATTTAAGGCGCTGAAGAGCATAGTCTAAAGAACACTAGTGAAATACTTTCTGTAAAGACGACAGAGTTAACAAGCATTAAAAATTATGATTCCAGGAGTAGGAAATATTTTCTCACACACCTGCAAGAGTTGCGTAACTAAATGGTAAAAATGGTATCTGATACCGACAGGTTATTGGAAAAGACGCGAAATGCAAACATACGTGAGGATATTTTACTGAAATCATTTTGGTCCTGGACCCTTGGTCACACCAAATGTAAATATGGGTACTTAATGTTCATGTACGTTTGCCAGGACGGGTCCTGGGCCGGGTCTTTTCCATGTGGAGACCCGGAAGTGGCTCCCTAAGGAGTGTCAGAGTTGGTACAAGTGGTGTACCGCTTGCAGCCCTATGGCAGGTTCACGGTGAGCATTCGTGTCAATTGGTGTACCGTTTACAGCCCTATGGTGGGGGCAGCCCTATAGCGGGGGTAGCCCTATGACAAGGGCACGGTGAGATGTTTTCGTTTCAAGTGGACTACCACTTACAGCCCTATGTAAAAGGCGCGATGACTTTTTTAACTCCAACGGAACCATTCCTGGCACTCAGGTCGCAGCCCGAGTGCCAGAACGACTCAGGAGATTCTCTGTGTTGAACACCTCACCACCAGTCCAGCACCCTTGCCACCAGCCCACAGAAGTGGGAAAGTGATATGAGTAGGAAGATACGAGTATATATAGTCGGGACAGCACCTGAGGGGCAAAGAGGCTAGGTGACTGATAACTCTTGGGTAGCTGTACAAAGAGTTACACAAATATGGGAGCGAAAAGGGATGATTCCAATAGATCCTGCTTAATATGAGCCAGTAGGTAGGCTGCCGTTCCGCTAAATTCTTATGTTCTTATGTTTGGATTGCCTTTTCATGAACTGTAGGAAGGCATTCGGCATCATTTCTCCTCAGAGGCCATTACATATATTGGAGAAAAAAACCAACTAGGGTTCAGCGATATGAACTACAAGGGACCAAAGAATTCTTAATAAATAAGACAGATATTGATGATAAGGGAAGACTTTTTTGTGTGAACGATAGTGAGAGTGAGGTATACCTTCTTTCATCCACCTTATCTTACCACAAGCTGTAGCTATCTCTTATCTCACCTCCAGAGCAGCAACTGCAGGAGCACTCCTACACAACAGAAGCAGCAGCACTTCTGCCTCACATTACATCAATCGTATGGTTCTGTTCTCTACTGACTTTTATTATTATAATCATAACAAAGCGCTAAACTCACAAGGGTCATAGAGTGCTAGCCCTCTACTGACAAGCACTTCTACTCTACACCCTTCCTCACTCCCCTATGATTTCGCCATTCTTTTCCCATCCAGGCTGCGATATCAACACCTTAATCGCACCCGGGTTACGATATTGTCACTCCTATATACTCAAGCTACAACAACGTTAATCCTATTGCACCCAGGCTTGGTACGATATTATCATTCCTATTGTACGAAGTCCACGATATAATAATTTATGTGTCCTCTAGGCTACGTGATTTTCATTTCTATCGCACCCAGACTTTGATATCGTTGTTCCCACCGCATCCAGGTAAGCACATCACCGATTCATCGTGTCTATGGTACGAAATGATCAATCCTATCGCACCCATGTAAGATATCATTAACACTGCTGTACCCAGGCTACGATATCATAAAACCTATCTCACCCAGGTGGCTATCTCGGTGATGATGAGAAACTTCTATCTTTTTTTGTTTTGTTTCAGAGGGATTTAGAAGACGATATTGATTATGTGTATAAACGAAGACATACTATAATTAATCGCGCACTAAACATAAGGAGGAGGTACCCAGCTGCCCTATGGAGCATCTTTTCTCCATTCTGTCCCCTAATGGAAGGTTCCTTGGTGTTGGTGAGGGGCTCTTGATTTAGGGAATTGGATCTGTGCTCCAGTTCCCCGAATTAAGCCTGAATGCCTTCCACATTCCCCCCCCCCAGGCGCTGTATAATCCTACGGGTTTAACGCTTCCCCTTGATTATAATAATAATCTCCATTCTGTGGACGAGTAACCCCTTCGAGTACAGTGCTAAAGGTGTTCTTATAGTTTGGAAATATAGTGTACACACCCTTCTCTGTCCTACTTAACTGCCATTCTACTGGGAAAAATTATTTTACGTGATTCTTTGATGATGTTACCTAGACTTTCTTGATATTTTCTCTTATTTTTCATATTATTTGTTCCCATGCTTGTCATGGTGATTGTATATTGAGTCTGTTGGTATAGGCCTATGCTCCTCAGACTGCGGCTTTTTATTTTTTTACATTAGCAGGACGTTGTTTTCTTTCAAGGTGCTCGGAAACATTCATTTCTCCATTATATTTTTGTATATCATCCAAAGTGTATTAAGTTATGTGGGTCGAGGAGATCGAGCGCAATCTCTTCATGATTTTGTGATGCATTTTATATTTCTCATGGACATCAATAATGAAATTTGTCATTATAACCTTCTGCCAGAGAATAACTCTCTGGTTCATCACACTCAGACTGACGTTATCTGTTCTATCTCTTTGATTCATTGTGGTATTTCATTCATATTTGCATCGCCTCGACCTTCTGTGTGTGTTTTTATGTGACTCATAAGATGAGACTCTTATCTAACCACAATGGCTGTAGGTATTTCTCATATCACCTCCACAACAGCAACTGTAGGAGCACTACTACTCAACAGCAGCAGCAGCAGCAGCACTTCTGCCTCACATTACAGCAATCGTAAGGCTCCGCCTTCTACAGAGAAGCCCTTTTACCACACCCTCACACACACAAAAACCTCCAGAGAAAGATGCAACACTTGCTAGTCAGGACTACTCTCTCAGTGCCTTCAGTGAGAGTTACCTTCATCCTGACGAATGGCTCTTCTGCAAGAAACTGGAACCATCCATATTTTTTCCCTCGGAACAAACCTAATTACATCCTATTTCACAGGTATTGTATGATCCACCAGTTTCCCGTTTCCCCGTCAGTATAATAGCTATCATCTTGCTGTCTCACTTCCCGGCAGTGTCTCTCTGCTCGTTAATATTCACCCAACACTGAACACATTCTGGCTCAGTAAGTCCAGGCAGGTGAGAGCTAAGTCTTCGACATATTTCCTAATACTCCTTCAGTCACCTCTTGGCCAGCAAGATTCCTGGAAGTGTCCAGTTTTTTCAGCACTGGAATTCTGTGATTTCTTCCGTGAAGACTTGTTGAGATATACAGCAACGATCCAACATTGAATGGAAAACCTGCTGCAGATAGTAAAATGATATTTGTACGATAAGTTGTTAAAAACATATTTTTTCTTCAAGATATGAAAATTCCATCAATACGGCTATCTTTAAGATAGAATTACTTGCTTATTCAGTATATTCACCTGAAAGAGTTGGCTCTATAGTCACTCTCACACCAGATTGTTTCAATTCACCCTCTCACCAGAAATGATAGCTACTAAACTCACTCTACACCAAGAATGTTGGTTCGAACTCATCCACCAGAAATGATGGTTCGGCATTCACTCTCACACCCAGAATGATACTACTACGATTACTTCTCCACACCAGAATTATAGCACTAAAGTCACTCTCTCAACCGTATGGACGACTTTCTTATCAACTCTTGAGTGAGGATGTGATTAGTTAACTCCCAGTCACTTCTCACCAGATAAGTGTCTTACAGTCACTCTCTCAACTGTATAATACTTCTCAGTCACTTTCTTACCAGATTATGGGACTCTCTACAGTCACTTTTTCACCCTGATTAATGACTCTACAGGCACTTTCTCGCAGGTTGATGACTCTCTAGTCTCTCATCAGACTGATGACTCTACAGTCACTCTCACATCAGCATGATTATTCTAGTCACTCGTAATGTCGTGCTGAATAGGCAAAACTTGCGATTTTAGCTTAAATAGCAACGCTCTTCTTGCTGAATGAGGCAAGCTAAAATTTGTGTATACAATAATTTCACTTACAGTCTCTCAGAAATCGATGATGACTTTTCCAGTCACTCTGACACTAGCTTGATCACTCTACATTCACTCTCACACCAGTATGATGTCTCTACAGTCACTCTCACACAAGCGTGATGACTCTACACTTCATAGTCTAGACTTGGAGCTGAACTCTTCTCCAGGCTGAGGAACTGACCGCCCTCCAAACTATTTCTCCAAGTCTGATGGATTAATAACATAATCTTACCTGCCTAATTCCATCTGCCTCCAGTTTATTCTCCTCCGTATTTGACTGAAGAAGCCGACCGTGTAGGCGAAATTTTTCAGTCAGCAGTAAAGATACCCAACTGTTGCTTGTGTGTCTTACGCATCATCTGCAGTGAGAACAGGTATTACAACCTAGGATTTCAAATGGCCCTGTTATCCCAGGTGTAATGGGAGCAAATAAACACAGTAGAAAAAGTTTAGACTTATATTATCCTTCACCAATTATAACAGCAATATGTACACTATGTACAGTGATAAATATAGTGCACTCCACGGTAAGCAAGGCAGAAATAGAAGCCACAAGATAGCAGACCGTGCTTCAACCAGCTCTAGAGTGGGAATGACAAGGGCAGACAGGAGAGCGGTATCCACATAACCTCTGCGATTGTCAATCCCACCTTCTTATTGGCTAGAACCTGGTCACTAGTTGAACGATGGGGCCCCATCATCAACTCTTAGCAACCTGGTTCGCTGGTTGGGGGAGATAGCCTGTAAATGAGGGTGTGTCCATGCGCCGAATAAAGGTTACGTACTCTTTGCATGCCACAACAGGTTTAAATACCTGAGATGCAGTGAGGAGATCAGTGAGGAATATGAGGAAAAGCAGAGGTCCGGAACACTGCCCTGAGGCACCCCTGTGTTGATAAGTCGAGCTGACACAGTTGTCCTCGTGAAAGAGACATATTAATGTCTGCTGTTAAGGAAGGACTTTAGGAATGTAGTATGAATATAATATCTTGGTAATTAATTGAATATCCGAGGTTTTGACTTAATACTCAGAGCATTAACTTAATACCAGGGGAATTAACTTTTAATATCCAGTGTATCAACATAATTCCGGGTATTCACTTCTGAAACCAATGGTATTGATTTCTTACCCGGGGTATTAATTTTTAACACCGAAGGTATTAACTTAATTCCAGGAGTATCAACTTTTAAAACCCGAGGGTATTAACGCAATACCTGGGATATTAACTTTTAATACCCAGTGTTTGAGTGGAATGCCTATGAAGGCTGACACAGGCAAGGAAGGAGGACTTGATGTGGAGGACAGTAAGGTGGAGGAATATGGGACGTGGACACAGGATGTCTCGGGGTAGGGGAAAAGTGTGGAAGAAGGTTTAGAAGTAGGAAGAAAGAGGACACAGTGAAGTGAGGGCTAGAAAAGAGGGAAGGGAAGGTTTCAACTGGTATGATTGAGGGTAAGTGCTACCTGAGACCATATCCAAGGACTCCTTATGAAACGTCAGAGTAACTACAATCAGTACTACCTATCAAAGAACACAGCAGATACAGAGCAGCCAATATTGAAAGCAGCAACGATGTTGTTTACAATATTTTGTGAGTGGGTTGCTTGAAAGCATACATTTGTGAGACTTCAAAGAATTTGGAAGGATATCGGAGAACGTAAATATGTCTACACAGCCGATAACATAAACAACGTGTGCGCTGGATTCAGCGTACATCGCAAGGCCATCTTCTTTTGAAGAGGACTGACACAAGGTTATCAAACAAACAGATCTCTTTAAGAGAGACTGTCTAAAAGTCTCCCTCATCGCAATTTCAGATTCAACCACTCCACGAAGACCACTTTAGCATTTCCGAAGTATTATCAACAACTGTGCTGAAGCAGCACAAGACGGCCATTACTTGATACCTGTTAAATTCTTTACAAATAACATTTCTTCGTTCACCTCTACTTTTAGAGCCATTGTGTCTGTAAAGGAAACAAGATAGTTTCATTATATCATATGTTGTGTGACTGGTGAAGCGGGTGTGAGGCTTTTTATTCCACCGTGAAGGTGTACCATCTGCTGAGGTGAGACCCGATATTCACCTAACTTCTCCTTACGAATTGTCTGCATCGCTCTTGGGCTGTGTAGACCCCCTTGCCTGACGCTCCTCAGTAACCTGACAGCAGTGGTACGAGGAGGTGGTGTTGTGTCTCTGTTGACACCGCTGGGAAATTACTGGTGTTGAGATGGCGGTTTGTTATCGCAGACGCGTTAACACTATTGGTATTGAACTGCTTCGAGGTGCGATTACACCTAGTTCAGCTCAAATACTCTTACCCAAGATAATCAGGGAGACATACGGCATACAAGATAGTGAATTGTATGGGGTAGCGCTGAACGGAGCGCATAGAGTATTTGTGAAACTGCTTGCTGCGACATGTTTATGAATCGGTGGTTACGCGCTTTCAAGATGTGTGTTTTGACGTTACTCCTGCTGTGCGTGTGAGACTGGTGGACGTGTCTCGATATTATACCTGGATAAAATTGAGGAATGTCCCCTTCGAGGCAAACGAAGCTGACATCAGAAACGTATTTGAGAAATATGGAACTGTGCATTCTGCCCAGCAGGGTAAGTGGATAATGGGTGCCCAC
>NC_069406.1:77854202-77875769 GCF_026875155.1 Cherax quadricarinatus | reverse complement strand
TCAAGATGAAGTCGAAATTTTAAAAGAGTTGAAACCCGTTTGTCTTCGTTTCTTCTGGATTACGAAGCTTACACAAGAGTTTTAAAAACCTTCTTCAAGGCTAACACCTAATGTAAATACATACTGAGGAACATAACACAAACACTGAAAAAGAAATATGTATTGTATGTGTGTGTGGTTGTAGTTACAGGGTCGATTTCACAGCTCCTGGCCCCGTCTCTTCGCTGGTCGCTACCAGGGCCACTCTCTCTGCTCTACGAGCTTCATCGTATCTTTTATTAAAGCTGTGTATGGATCTGCCTTCACTACATTACTCTCCAGATTGCTCCACTGTGTGTGTGTGTGGGTTGTGTGTGTGTGTGTGTGTGTGTGTGTGTGTGTTGTGGTGTGTGTGTGTGTGTGTGTGTGTGTGTGTGTGTGTGTGTGTGTGAGGAACTGATTACCTCATCTGCTGTCGCCTACATGCACAATTATTCTGCTATTCTGATAGACTGACTACATCATCGTCTACGGGCATCTTTTTTCCCTATATTTAATTGATAAAGTCACTGTTGCACATGTTTCTAATTTATCACCCGAAGGTATTAGCTTCATTCATACCTCACCTGACCCTTCATGTTACTACTATACTCTCTGTATCAAGGTTCTTTCTCTCTCCCCAGGTAGAGATAGTTAAGGAAAATAATGGTTATAATCATAAACATGATTTTTAAAGAGATGGATCGTTAAGCCAGCAGAAGTCCTCGGTCAGATGACCAAAATCTCCAACTGTGGGCCATCATATGACTAAGACCCGCGTCAGGAAACACTTGTCCCGTTTCCTGACAAACATTATATCTATCTATCCCCAGGAAGATTTGTTTGTGACTTAATAAAGTCCACTGCGTGGAAGAAAGATTGTAAATAATCGCATAAGACTGAACATGTGTCTCTTTTTTCATCGTGTGTGTTATAAACTAAATAACAAAGATCTCAATCAAGCTGAATGCAAAAAAATATTTAGGTTCTTTAATTAGGAGTAATCTGAAACCATAACATAACCATAACAATAGTGCATAAGTGTTCGCAATAAAGTTTATAGAATTCTTAGCTTCACATCAAGAGGTATAAATAATTATTTATACCTCTCAGAACTCCAATTATAATTGGAATGGACATAAATGTGCTGGAAAATATGCATGACGAAGTTGATTACATGTACTAGAAATATTCCTTACGAGGATAGGCTGAGGGAACTGAATTTTCACCTTTAAGAAGGTATAAAATTAGTGCGGATATGACTGGAGTGTACAAATGGAAAAGAAGAATACATAGAGTGGATATAAATAACGTGATGAAAGTATCTAACCTAGATAGGACTCGCAGTAATGGATACAATTCAGCAACCGACAAAATTAGATTGAAAACTGTTATAGGAAATCACTGTTTTGGCAGTAACGGAGAGGATGAGTGGAACA
The DNA here is from genome assembly GCF_026875155.1 of Cherax quadricarinatus. Taxonomy (NCBI): domain Eukaryota; kingdom Metazoa; phylum Arthropoda; class Malacostraca; order Decapoda; family Parastacidae; genus Cherax; species Cherax quadricarinatus. The sequence continues at coordinate 77,874,312 of NC_069406.1, read as the reverse complement.
AACTCCCGGGTAGTATCAGTGCAGTACAAACTCTGGATAGTTTAAAAATAGGATGGGCAGGTACACGAGTGGGTGTGAGTGGACCAGCCTAGTATGGGTCAGTAAGTCTGCTCTTCCCTTCTTATGTTTTATAAGCGAACTGATAATGTTCCTGGTAGTCGCTGAAACATCTTTAAATAACATAACTCGGGCACTGTCATTTTCATCAAGTATTGTCTTGTTGAGACCGTCCTTGTTACGTGGTGACTGTCCTTGTTATATGGTGACTGTCCTTATGGTGTTGTGACTGTCCTTGTTGTGATGGTCCTTGTCATGTAGTGACTGTCCTTGTTATGCTGTGCCTGTCCTTGTCTTGTTATGACGGTCCTTGCTATATAGTGACTGTCCTTATTATGTTGTGATTATCAGTGACTGGAGATGACTATGCTTGTCTTGTTGCGACTGTCTTTGTCTAGTCGTGACCGATCTTGTCACGTGGTGACTTCTTATTTTGTGACTCTACTTGTCTTGCTCTGTTTGTCCTTGCCTTGCTGTAACTATCTTCATCTTCTTGTGACTGTCCTTGTCTCGGGGTGACTGTGTTTGACTTGTGGCTGTCCCTGTTTCGTGGCGACTGTCCCTGTCTTATGGTGACTGTCCTTATCACATTAATATCATGACCTGGGAGACGAGAGACGGGAACATCATAATGGAATAAAGACTCTGCTCTCTCTAAAGGGATACTCACTACATTTACATACGCATATTTGCTTAGCCTAATCGCTGATGAATATTAATAGGGTATTTTAGAGAGGATTAAAGTGTGGGCAAACAGACGGATTTGCTTTTGTGTGGGGTGTAAAGAGTGGCGGATATTTCTGGGATTAATACCGGATTGAGGTGTGTGTGAACTCACCTATATGTATTTACGTGTATGTAGTTGCAGGAGTCGATTCACAGCTCCTGGCCCCGCCCTTCGCTAGCCACCACTGGGGCTCACTTTCTCCTGGCTTCGAAAGACTTATCGTGCCTCTTCTTAAAGCTACGTATGGATACTACCTGTACCACTTCACTGTCCAGTCGTTCAACTTTTTGACCACTTTAAAGCAGAAGAAAGACTTCCTAACAAGCTGTACCCTCGTGTGTGTGTGTGTGTGTGTGTGTGTGTGTGTGTGTGTGTGTGTGTGTGTGTGTGTGTGTGTGTGTGTTTTTATGCATTGAAATTGTATATGGTTACGTCTCACGCAAGATGTTCCCACCAAAGTTTTTTTTCTAATATCTGGAGTTTTTCTCTCCCCGATTTACTCACACTCTGGTCTCTTCCTCTGCTCCTCAACTTTCATAACTAAATATTGGTGAGAGCTGAACTCCAGCATCCACTGATCTTATTAATCTTATTAATTACGTTATCTGCAAGCAGTGATACAAAGGATCCTGCTTCTTGTTATACAACATGAATTAGTATACGACGTATCATTCAATCAACGTTATTATAATATTCAAGTAAAGTTCGAGGCTATAAGGGTCACTTAGGCCTTTATAATAAAAATCAGTTAGAATAGTGGAGTTTTGAGCAAAGGCGTAACGAGAAAGTCACAGTTAGTGCATTCAGTCATCTCAGTTATGAAGTCAAAAGCGAATCTGTATTGATGTTGGAACATACAGAGAGGAGGGTAGCAGAGTGGTTAGGGGGTTGAAAGAAAGCTTACAAGTGAAGTCAACGGAAACAATCTGACAACTTTTTGCGATGTCAACTTGACCTGGCAATTACCGCACAGTTCAGCTGAACGCCTCAGTATTAGCTGACCTTGCGTTTGTGTGTTCAATATGCAGTTGCGAAAGAACAGTTTTGCTACAAATACAGCGGTTCACTGTTATTATCGTCTGTTTTTAAGATATTTCTGTCTGTTTTTCCGAATGTGTGGACCATTCCCAAATCTTGCTTGATCTCTATGACTTAAAAAAACTCTAGCAGGTTTGAATGTAGTCAAGATGTAGTCTACCTATTTGTAGTTGCCGGGTTTGAGACTCACCTGCTCAAGCTCTTAACTGGTTTTCGTTTAGTCTAATGGGCCCTATTTTACCTATTCATAAAGCACTGAAAGGCATCTAACTCCATCACGTCTTCCTCCCCAAACGTAAGATTAACATTCAAGAAACTCAGGCAAAGTTCTCGGTCATATATGACTTGCCTTTTGCTTATTATTTGACTTATTCATCTATATGCAGTGACTCTGTGTAGCCTTCACACAGTAACACAATCAAAACATAATGAAATCTAAACTAATGCATCAAGACCGAATTCTGAATTGGGGGTTTACGAACTATGAGGGAGAAAAGAGTGAAATAGGATAACTAATTAAAGACCAAGACTCTATGTAACTTATTAATGATAAAGAAAAAACATTCTCCGATTATTTCACTAAAAAAAAAAATTATTAAAAAAAATTAGCACATGATTACTTACACTACCTAACTTTAAGATATATTTCCCATGAGGTAACACCTCGGGCCCCTAAAATTGTAAAAATGATCAAAAAAATGTATTTTTAACCTACTGCTCAGAATCCAGCAAACTTTAAACCCGAAGGGATTAGCGCCCGTGGAACGGGAGGCATTCAAATTCGATCCAGTTAAAAGGGGGAAAAAATGCTCAGTTCCTTGGATTTAGAGCCCCTCACCAATATCAAAGCAAACTACTGCATCTGTGTAAAATAATACCATTTCATTTCGACATTGGAAAGTGGCAAAATGGTATGTACACATTCCATTAAATATACCAACCTTCCTGTAATAGGTTTAAACAAGTGTTGAAAAATTTGAAGTCGTCAAAAAGTGTCTCCAATTAACACACTGGGTACAAAATTTAGGAATGATCTAAGTAACATTGTACATACTGCAGCCATACATACATAAAGTCCCATATATCTTGCCCAAGATACATTACACCAGCGTAGAAAATTTGAAGTCGATTTATTAAGGCATTCGTGAGTAATAAACGAAAATATATGAATCAAATGAAAAAAGTAGCTGAGAATTTTTCCGAAAAATAGGAAAGTCTCCCCCCGTTTAATTTAAAAAACTATCATTTGTCTTATTTTTAAAATTTAATACAATCCTGTAAAAGAAAAACCTGATTTTGATTTAAAAAAAAATCCATTTTAATAAGCTTAGCAAAAATAAATGCAAACACCCATTCGGTCCAAAATTAATACAAAAATTCTTCCAGTTAAGATATAGCAGTACAGTATTTTAGAGTTTGAAGCCGATCGAGGAGGCATTCTTTTGGTTATTTATATTGGTAACAATTTATTTAATGAAACTGGCAAATTAAATTTACACAGCTCAAAGTGAGTGATAGCTTAGGTTTAATAGAACCCACTAATGATTAAAGTTTGAAACCGATCTGGTAAGGCATTAATCTGGGTCCGACTATTCCAGTTTTTAACTATTTCCTTACATTTTCAAATTTGCGCCTACTCAAGCAAAAGTTGTGGGTCACCATCCTTCTAACAGGAACCTTCGTTATTAATAAAACTCATGGAAGGGCAAAGACGACTGGTAACAGTACAGGCATACTGGAGTGGGTTTCAAAGCTTTGAAGGAGGAGGACCTGGGAGGGTGCATAGATGCTTTCCCCTGAGGAAACATCACCGTTTATCCCGCTACAGCAAACACGAGACCTGACAAATTTAAGAGAAAACCTTCAGGAACGTCACAAGCAGGCATTCACGCCCTTTATATACCACATATGTGAGGATTATCTTCGAGTATGTAACGCCAGTAAGTAACCTGCACATAGCAGTATAATGTGACCCTTTATTGACAATTTTTCCCGCCCACACAGTGGGCTTTTTCAAGTCACAAACAGATCTACCTGGGGTGAAGGTACGTGAGTATTTAAAAGTCAGGTTCAGAATGCGTGGTCAGGTGGAGAATGCTGCATCTGATGATCTACCGAGTGGGATTATAGAGTCTAAAATCTTGGGAAAGCTTGGAAGGGAGATTTGATAAGTTTGTGAGCGGGACCTGCAGTGTTACTCCTTCCTATGTTCTTATGTGGGATAGCGATGAAGAAGTTTCTTGGCAAGAGGTTCAGCTATGGTTATAGAAGCCATTGTTCTGTTTGAAGTTGTTGGATATAGAGATAAGCGATGATTCTAGGATTCTTCTGTATTGAGTGTTGTCTTCTGTGATAAGTCTTGAGTTTCTGTAGTTTATTAAATGGTTGTGTGAAATTTCGGTGTTGTACACAGGCATTCCTTGTATCGTCAGACGTGCTTGCGTATTGGTGTTCTGAAATACGTGTTTGGAGGTCTCTTGATGTTTCGCCCACGTATAATTTGCTGCAGTCATTACAAGGGATTATGTATACCCCTGCAGAGGATGGAAGCTTGTCTGTCTATTACTGTAATGTCCTTGATGGGCGTGGGTTTTGGAGGTAGATAAATTGGAATGAGGTATTGGAAAGATGTAGGAAACGTGTTTGGCAATGGAGTTGGTGGGAGGACTATGTATCTCTCTCGGCAGTGTCTTCTCTGGGTGTTTTGAAGATGTTTAATGCCCGTCGTCTGCAGTCTCTGATAAAGTGACGAGGATAGTGAAGTTTGGAAAATACTTGGTCAATTATAGTGCATTCTTCCTCCCAAAGGAACTCATTGCTGCAGATTCTGAGTGCGCGCAGGAAAAAGCCTATAAATACACCACGTTTAGTTTTTGGTGTCGTGGTGAGAGTAAATAAGTGGGAGAAGATCTTTTGGTTGGTGGGTTTCCCATAGACTTTAAAACGAAGTTCATGGTCAGCTTTGCAGAAAAAGAAACACAAGGAAAGGAAGAGTGTTGTCGACTTCTTCTTCAAGTGTGAACTGGATTTAGGGCTCGACCTGGGTTTAGCTTGGGCTTGGAGAGCTTTGAACGTTGAAGCGTCTAGGAGTTATGAGGAGAATTTCGTCAAACATAACGGAGCCAGGTGACAGACGAAGGAATAATGGTGGAGAAAAAGCTCGGCTTCCAGATGTTCCATGTATAGCTTCGCCAGGACGGCACTGATGGCGAACCCATGGGTAAATCCAAAAATCTGTTGAAAGAGGTGATTTTCGAAAGAGAAACACATAGTTCAACAAGGTCTATGAAATCGCTGGCTGGAATAGGAAGATCAAGTGAATCGTCAATTTTCCTGCGCAAGAGATCGTGGCTTGTGGGAGGTACTTTGCGCGGGAAAAATTGCGATTCATTGATCTTCCAATTCCATTTTCCCAATTCTTCACGCTTCCCACATAAGAGCATGGGAATGGGGAACACTGCGGGTTGCCACAAACTTATCCAATCCCCCTTCCAAGCCCCCAAGTTTTTAAAACTCTATAACCCCACTGGGTACATCACAGATCAGCATTTCCACCGACCACTCTGAACCTGACTATAATACTCAGTCCCCTTCCCACCCCGGGTTTTTGTGATTTTAAAAAACCCCACGTGGGGGGGGAAATGCATATGTTTTTTATATTTCCATTTGTCGGTTTTTTAACCATTTTTTTCCAAGTAACCTGCAGTTGAAAAATGAAAAGTTTTCCCAATAAGACAGTGCCGACGGGGGGATATGAGTTGGGGGAAGGCTAAAGAGCTAAACCTGACGATATTAGAGGAAAACCCTGGATGCATGAGTGACATACAATTGTGACAGGACTGAGAAAATGACGGCAGTCTGCTGGAGACACGAATCTTAGCTCAAATATGCACGTGAAACTTAAAAAAAAAGAATCAGCGTGTTTGGGGAAAATCTTTTTTTTGCCTTTAAATTATCAGAAAGTGGAATGTCTAAGAGCAAAATGGTAAAGGGGAGGGTCCACACCAGTTTTCCAGTATCGCCAGCGGAGACGACCCCTGTAACCGAATTTTTGGTGTTACAATTAGGGATATACAAGAGGTTCACAACAGATTAGTAAAGCAGCTAAGAGGATTGTACTATGAAGAATGATTAAATGGACTGAACGTGACTTTATAGGATAGAACAGCTGAGGGAGACCTGATAACGCTGTGTAAATGATTCAGAGAATTTGATATAGTGGACATGGGCAGGTGGTTAGGCAGAGTGAAATGGGTTAAATGAAGGCACAGTTGGATATTATAGACACAGATGAGTCACAGGGATGCCAAGAAATACTGGGTGGTCAGGAAGTGAAATGACTGGATGAAGAAGTGAAGGTGACTGTCTTCATTCAGAGCTTTGGAGAAATGTGACGGGGCTCGCGAGGTTAGGAGAAAGTGAATCAGGCATTGACAAGTTAACAGTCTGGACCAGGAGTTGAATCTGATCTCTTTAACCGATAAGTAATTACAAATATGCAAGTACACTTTCAAAATGTCCTTCCACCTTTCCTTCTCATCCCTGAGCCCTAGCAAAGAGGTGGCCACTGTACCTGAGGGTGGCAGTGATGGGTCCTTGCTGGCCTGCTGAAGGATTACATCCTCGGGGTTCACACTGCCTGTTTCCAAAGACACCACTGAAACAATGAGCAAGATGTCATTATTTTTACTCTTAAGGAGAACGAAGTCAGTAGGTTGTTTAATTATGCTTAAAACTTATTGAATACTGAAAGGGTCATTAAGGCTGCATGTCACCTTTTGACAGCTAGTCAAGAATGCTTCAATACCTAAAATAGGAATTAAAGCATATTTGCAGTGTATGCATAACAATAAGTATACACCACTTGGTGTATATATTTCTGGCCGATTGTCATATAATTTATGCATTAGAAGTTTTTGTACTTGTTCGTAGGTACGATAAAGGAAAGATAGGTGTATTTACCTATCTGTAACCCAGAGGAGTATACATTACGTGATAGCCAAGTGCTATCGCCTTCATGAGTTTATTTTACTTGTACAGTAGGGTATCAGTCCCTTGTCAGCTGTCACACAGTGCATTTCAAACCACGTAAGGATGCTATCACAATCTCCTTTAATCTTAACGAGTTCCAGCTTTGCTCCGAGGTCGTTACATTTCTACTTAGTGTTCTGAATGATTCATTTTTTTATCTCTTTCGAGCCTTAATAATAATAATAATAACAATGATATAATAATATCTTTATTTACTACAAGTACATGTACAAGGTATACAGTCCTAGCTGACATCAGTGACATACTACTATATAGAAAGCCGCTTGTTAGGCAGAGCATTTCGGGCAAATTAAGTCAGTTTTGTCCCAGGATGCGACCCACACATGTCAATTAATTCCCAGGTACCTATTTTACTGATGGGTGAAGATAGACAACCGGTATAATGAAACACGCCCAATGTTTCTACCCTCGCTGGGAATCGAACCCAGACATTCGCCGAGTGAAGCGAGAGCTTTAGCCACCAGACCACGGGCACCGTTTGATATATTTATTCTCAATGCAGCCAAAAACAATGGCAGTTTAGTGCATTTCAACAATTTTCTTTATTAACTTACTGTTATGTAAAATTGCTTCATTATTCTCAGTGTTTCTGTTAATAATGGCGGACTTTTGTTTTACCTCATCCTCTTATTTGTTCATGTATTTGCTCTACTTATTCATATTCACAAAGCAGACATTCATATTAGAATTATATATGTTTTATTCCTTTCTCTGATTTTGTATCATCTAGAGAGTGATTAAATCTTTACAGGAGGACCCCGCTTATACAGCAGGTTAGCTGTAAAGTGATACATGCCTTTGTTTTTCACTTTCAAACACATATAAAAGCCTGATAACATCAATTATTAAATGAGCAATAGAACTAGGCTAAAAAATGTACATACAGTACACTTATTACTGACCTTGAAATATTTTCTTCCGTATCTTATAGTAAGAGGGGAATATGTTTATTGTAGGAAGTCTGAATAAGTGAAGATTGAGGATAATTGAAAACCGCTGCATTAGCGAAGCGCTGTAAAGTGGGACTTGCTTGTGTTATTTTTCTTTATATGTTGCATAACATCATTAGATTTTTACTTGATTTAACACTTCATCATTTATTCCTATTAAGTCATGTGTATGTGTATGTGCATGTGCGTGTGTGTGTGTGTGTGTGTGTGTGTGGTGTGTGTGTGTGTGTGTGTGTGTGTGTGTGTTGTGTGTGTGTGTATATGTGTGTGGTGTGTGTGTGTGTGTGTGTGTGTGTGTGTTGTGTGTGTGTGTGTGTGTGTGTGTGTGTGTGTGGTGTGTGTGTGTGTGCTCGCGCGTGTAAGTGCCTACTAGGGAGGAGGTTGTGTCTACGTTACTAACCTCACAAATGACTTAGGAAAATGACTATATTACTAACCAATGAGTGTGACAAAGACTGCCAACAGCAGCAGGAAGATCCCAGCACTGGCGGCCACCGCGGCTCTGCCCTCCACCATGATGCTCGATGCTTGTGTCTGCCTATCAGTCTTTTCTTCCCTTGCTTGCCTTTATACCGGCAAGTTCCTGGACTCGCCTAAGAGAAACGGAAAGTAGAAACATTTATAATTTTAAGTTCATTTGGAAGCGCTGGCCATGAAGGGGTTATAGAGCACTTGCTTGTAAGCTCATTCGTTCTCTAAAGGATAAGGTGAACTGAGAGAGGATATGAATCAGTAAAGCATTAAATGCATCGTACTCAAAAAAAGTGAAGTACAATGAGAAAATCAATATTTGCAGTCAGAAAACAATCATAATACCCTGTGTATTGTACACGTTACTTTGAAAAGTGACCTTGAACACATCTAAGCTGGAAGATCTCCAACTGTAAGGTTTCCCCCAAATGTAGGGTCCCGGGGCCAACTGTAGGGTCCTCCAACTGTAGGGTCCCAACTGCAGGGTCCCCAACTGGAGGGATCTCCAACTGTAGGGTCTACCAACTGTAGGGTCCCCAACTATAGGGTCTCCAACTGTAGGGTTTCCAACGAGGGTCTCCAACTGTAGGTCAACAACTGTAAGGGGCCCCAACTGTAGGTCTCCAACTGTAGGGTTTCCCAACTGTAGGGTCCCTCCCAAATAAGAGGGTCCCCAACTGGAGGATCTCCAACTGTAGGTCTGCAACTGGAGGGTTTCCAACTGATAGGGTCTCCAAATGAGGGTCTCCAACTGGAGGGTCTCCAACTTTAAGGTCTCAACTGTAGGGTTTCCAACTGCAGGGTCTCCAAAATAGAGGGTCTCCAACTTTAAGGTCTCTAACTGTAAGGTCTCTAACTGTAGGGCTTCCAGCTGTAGGGTCTCCAACTGTAGGGTCTCCAATTGTAGGGTCCCCAACTGTAGGGTCTCCAACCGGAGGGTCTCCAACTGTAGGGTCTCCAACTGTAGGGCCCCCAACTTAGGGTCTCCAACTGTAGGGTCTCCAACTGGAGGGTCTCCAACTGTAGGGTCTCCAACTGTAGGGCCCCCAACTTAGGGTCTCCAACTGTAGGGTCTCCAACTTGAGGATCTCCAACTTTGAGTGCTGGTTTACTTAAAAAAGAAAATGTATGTTATACCCAAAACTTCAATAAAACTGAGTTAACTACCTATTCAATTAATGACTGTTGGTCAACCTTAATTAGAGAATACGTAGGATTAATTTTAACCTTTACAGGTAAAAATTTACTTCTTTTTTTTTTTGGATGAAACAGGGGAAAATTGAAATACTGATTTTCATGCAATAATTTCTGAGTTTCTCAACCAACTGGCTTCATCCATCATCCCTGTTAGTGTGCGACTAGTTAATGGCTCAGGTCAGAGTGGAACGTTGTCATAAGTTTCTTTCTCCTCTGTGCACGTTATTTGTGAAAATTCTGGGTTGATTGAATAAGATGGACGTATATACGCACATGTATTCGTATACATATGAATTTACATGTTATATATATATATATATATATATATAATATATATATATATATATATATATATATATATCAATAACAACACTGCGCTAGCCAAGGAATCGAACCCGTGTTGTACTGGCCTGCCTCATGGTAAGCGAGAACCACATGACGCTTTAAACCACAGCACCACCCAACCCTACAAGAATGGCGCAGCCAGCAATGCAGCTGTTGGGTCGCCATCCGAGGGCTGGCTGCGCCATTCTTGTAGGGTTGGGTGGACCTGTGGTTTAAAGCGTCATGTGGTTCTCGCTTACCATGAGGCAGACCAGTACAACATGGGTTCGATTCCTTGGCTAGCGCATGTGTTATGTTACTATATATATATATATATATATATATATATATTAATATATATATATATATATATATATATATATATATATATATATATGTCGTGCCGAACAGGTAAAGCTTACTATTTTGGCTTAAATAACAACGGTCTTCTTGCCGAATAAGGCTGTTAACGCCACCCATATCATTATTATATTACTAATAGCCTAATTCAGCAAACCACTAAACTAGTTCTACTCAACATGTTGCAATCACACATGTGCACCCATACCTAAATGAACCCTCATGACAAGTAATGTTATATCACTCAAGTTGCAGTCTGTATAGCAGCACACCACCTAGACCACCTGTAGCATTACAGTACCTGTATGTAGCAGTAGCTGGGTGGGTTACACATTATGTCGATGGTCACGGCAGACCTAACATATTATATATCGACTTTCGCAACAGAGTTAACAGGATGTTATGTATTATATAGACGCTCACGAGGGGAGTACCATGATGTTCGGGAAACTGGGGTAAATTACCCTAAATGGGGTAAAAATGAAAATCTCGGGGGTAATAAAGGCTCAATAAATATAAATATGGAATTGTACAAAAAAATTATTCTTTAATAAATAAGGCAAATTACGAAAGTTATATTTTTTCAAACACATAATTTGTAGTCTCTTAATAGAATTAAAAATCTAATTTTTAGGGACCATTTCTTAAGTTAGCATTGATGTAAGGATTGCAGCGGCTGGCAACACCGCATCAGCAGTGACTTGGAAGCCGGCACGACAACCACACATTCCATTGTTGACGTACCATCACCTAACTTTTGGCCTAGTGTCCTATCTCACTATCAGTAATTGTCTCTCCTTGCAGTCAATGGAAGTTCATTGTTTATGTTAGTAGGTTTAAGACTTTCGATGACCAATGAGATTTTTATTAAATATGTCTGTGACTGTTTTTTATTTCATGCAGTTTATTTTTCATTTTATTATCTTGTTAATTTTGTATTTTATTTTTAAAGTTGCTTTATCGCGTATAATACAGACTTTTCAGTTTGTATGACTATTCTTCATTCAAATGGAATCAATAAACTATTTTGAATCTGAATGCTCCATGTGTTTTTCTGGATTCTGTGAATTTTCAAATCTATTGGATAATTTTACTGTATACGTATTTGTTTTGAGGTAATACTCAAAAAAGTTCTCTGACGCCCTACTCTGGTTAAACTTAGCAGGAGCATCAAGAGACTCTCTGGTATAAGATAAATTTCCTGCCTTTTGTATAACATTGTTTAAGGCTGTGAAACAATAGACTCCACTAATAGCTATCGAGTTTGTACAGTCCATAATTTGAATTTATTTACGGCTTTTCCTATCATGTTTAAAGAGGACTCACTTATGTTTCTTTCCATGATGGAACTGTTGGGTACATTTATCTGGCGCCCTGCCGTAAATAATTCAACTATGGACTGTACAAACTCGATAGCTATTTAGTGGAGTCTGTTGTGCACAACCTTAAACAATGTTATATAAAAGTGCAGGATTGCTCATTATACCAGAGAGTCTCTTGATGCTCTGCTAAGTTTAACCAGAGTAGGGCGCAGAGAACTTTTTTGAGTTTTACCTCAAAACAAATATGTTATACAGTAAAATTATCCACTAGATTTGAAAATTCACGGGAATGCTTTTTATGCCAGGGAATCTCGTGTTTTTCCGGTTATGTTCGATCAAGTCTGCAAACTAAACCTCATGGAAGCCGTCGTGAACGTCGATATAATATATAACATCCAGTTAAGTCCGTCGCAAACGTCGATATATATTATGTTAGTTCTGCCGTGACCGTATTGTCATTAATTTAGCCATTATTATTACATGAAGCTGTGTGGTCACGGTGGCTGCGTAACAACAGCACCTTGATGTAATTACGTAAAATTAAACAAACACTCACTACAATTCATCCCGGATAAGTTGTAGTGAGGGGTTAATGTTAAACCGAAGAGCATTTCCTTTCAAAATTTGTTATCACATCATACATTAGTTATACAATCTTCTTTTTAACCAATCGTCGTATTATGACTATTTTCACATACCTTTTGCATCAAAACACATATGTACCCTATTCAACACTGGACCTTTTTTTCCACAATTTCGTTTTCCCTTTTCTTATCGATTTAGGAATAATGCAGTAATATTACTGATTTTTAATAGGTTTAGATGGCCACAATAGTCCCCAAAAATGTTAATAGACAGCTCTGACAGTATAAAAACAAAGTTAAAAAATTTAAAACAACGTAAGGTGAGGGAAACCCTGATCTGACTCGTGTACTAGGCAGTCCTCCAGCTTCGAATACAGCTGCTTCCCACAATTACGTGGTGGTGGGAGTCCTTAGAGTCTTTGACTATGTTGGGAGATGATGCATTAAATTATAATCAAGGAATTTCAATAATGAATTAGTATATCACGGAGAATCTAAATGGTTTATCAAACGCAGTCACTGCTCAAGACACTGTTCAACACGCTGCTCAAGACACTGTTCAATATACTTACGACGACACTAAGACGCTGCTGGAGGTACAACAGAGAATTTATGCAGATTTGATTCTAAATCCAAGTCCGGAAAATTTACCTATGCGCCCACACATAATATGGACGACCAGCGGCACAACTGTGTCTTGCCTCCTCACAAAGCTTGATTCTGGTACTACACTGTTGAGTTGACACTAATTAGATACAAAAGTAGTACTTGATGTTATCTTCCTTATCTTCGGTCTAATTATAATTTATCTACGAGAACACAGGGATAGTATGCTCTTGAGAGTGTAGGTAGAGAGATGTACTGATGCTGGTGAATTAAAACTAACCTTTCTATTTTTTTCAGATCGAATCTATATCCTCCCCATCCCCGGGTGCTATATTACCATTGTTCTCTTCTACTACGTATTGTGTTAACCTTTCTTTTTTGCATTCATGAAACCTTCCTTGAGGAGAGAGAAATTTTTAGAGAAGATGACTTGTTGGATGCTGGCTGCTGATCCATACACGGGCGGTTGCTACCCAAACAGCGAGTGTTCCAATCTCTCATAATCTCTGTGTCACATGTTACAAATTTTTATTTAATTTACCTGCTTTGTGCTCCTTTTTAAATATTCTCCAGAGGTGTAACTGACGTCTAAGTCCTGTTTACACTAATATCCGGGTGCTGTAAGCAAATGCTGTTACATATATATATATATATATAATATATAATATATATATATATATATATATATATATATATATATATATATATAAATATATATATATATATATATATATATATATATATATATATATATATATATATTTATATATATATATTTTATATATATATATATAATATATATATATATATATATATATATATATATAAAATTATATTGTCTTTCACTCCTCTACATTTATGTGCATCATACTGGCGGAATCAGCTGGGTGAGATATTTTATTACCCCTCCTATACTGATACCTCCTAGTTGAGCATCGCCATAACAGGATTACTATGAAGAGTATTAGCTTGACGAAAAGCAAGTTTGATATCTAGCGGGCAGAGGATGTTAAGATTTCGAAGGCTGAAAAAATGAATTAAGGCAAAGAAGAGATTTTACTGGAGAAGTGAGTTCAAAGATTCACTGGTATTGTCCCAGCCCAGGTTTTTCCCAGCTGGTGACCCGGCCTTGGCTCCCTGTCGCGGGAGTGTCTAGACTGGACGTACAGGCTCGGTACCTTGGGCTGCCACTAACCCCGCCCCATTGGGCGTCTACCTATTCCCTAATCTTCATCAAGCCTCCTTGTTCATCTGCAATCTTGCTCTCCATCTTACCCTTAAATCTTTTAATAATAAGTCTACCATACAGCTTACCAAGTATACTTAACAGGCTTAATCCCCTATAACTGTGCACGCACTCTGCCAGTCCCCTAGTACCTTCTCTCCTTTCGTACATTTATTAAAAAAAATATCAACTACTCCAAAACTATATCCCCACATACTTTCAACACTTCTGTCATGATCTCATCAATCTTATCTTCTTTACCCCCTTTCATTTTACCCAAAGCCCACGCACCCCCCAGCTCATCCCCTAGCTCTTCCCAAGGGGGGGTATGGGGGCATAAAACTACTAAGAAATTTTTTCCTTGCCAATGCATGAAAACACTTCCCTTCTTCATAAATAATTTAACAATTTTCAAAATATTTTCTCCATCTTCCCGATACCCCGACTCCCTATATAAAAATTCCCACATAAAGCCCCCACTCTTTCCCCCAGGTTTCCCTAAAATTTAAACTCTCGCTTCAAAGTTTGTCTTTTTGTCAGCAAAATTTGTTCAGCCCCTCACCCATTCTTTTTTATTACTTCGTTTTCCCACTCTTTTAACCCTCTTTTCTATTTTAATTTTCCCTCTCTCCTTATTCTTCCATCTCTGCAAAAACCTCTCAAACCATTTTCCTCTCATCCCTTACCACTCTCTTTACCTCATCATTCCACCAAATACTCCTTTTCCCCCCACCCCCTCATATCCACAAACTTGTCCGAACACTCTAATATGCATTTTTAAAAATCTACCCACATCTCCCAACCTCCTTTTATTTTCACTCTCACTACCCCTTTATCTACCAATAATTATTTAAAATTTACCTAACTGCCTCCCCCTTTTTTTTATAAACATTTATCTCTCTTTTTGCTAATGCCATTTTTTGTATCAGCACCTTTTCTCTCACCATACTATAACAAAAAAATTATTTTATAAACTATTGCCTTTTTTATAAATATGCACATCCTGAAATCTCCCCATCACCCTTTTATCTACCAAACATAATCAAACAAAACTTTTGTCATGACGCCCTAATATTCTTGTATATTTTTTATCCCTTTTTTTCCCAAAAAAAATTATTTATCTATAAAAAAACCTTTTTATATAAAAGTTCAACACAGCCCCATAAAATATAAAAATAAAAAATAAAGCTATAGCAACGATGAAAGCAGATATTGACCATGGCACAATGGAAAAATTTTTCTTCCAGGGGGTGTCGGGTAAGAACAAAAGCGAAAATTATAATTTGCCTCATCTGGCTCATAAATTTTATTGGATTAAATAATTTACTTAAGCGACTGAAAGTGACCAAATTTTTAAGGGAAGGGGAAATTTCGGTCTCACTCTAAACTCGCATTCCATGGAGGGTTGTGCCGGGGTTTTTGCAGATGAAGGGGGAAGGGGTTTTTTAGAGGGGTGGGTTTTTTTGGGGGGTGTGGATATTGGTGGGGGGGGGGTATTGGTGGATGTGGGTTGGGGGTTTTTTTAGCGGATGATCCCCATAAAAAACTACACCAAATTCACCATTCCCTGTACAAAAGCAAATCATCCCTCTTTCGTTCTTTTTACATCCCCTCCCTAACCTACCCTATCTTTCAAACCCTCCCCCAAAAGCCCTCCTTTTAAAATAGTCCCCACAAGCAAACAAACCCTAAGTCTACCCGGGATAAGGCCCCCAGCTTCCCCCCACCCCCTTTTCCCCCTGTATGAACCTTCAGTTTCTCAGTCCCCTCTCTTCATAACACCAAGCAAGTACACGGGGAACTCGAGTAAACAAAATAATTAATTTTTTGTTAAACAAAAGGAACTGCACTGTAAACCTAGTATAAGGAAAAGATGAAACATTGCAATATTAACAAATATTAGCAATTTAGTAATTAATTTTTGATGATATACAAAATAAGGAGACGTAGAAAAAAGCAAAGGAAAAATAGCTTTTAAATTATTATAAAAAAGGATTTTTTCACGTGGCAGTAATCCTGCACGATGACTTAAAAACTCAGAGGATTTTCAGAAAAAAAGAAAAGAAAAGGAAAACATATAGGTATGAAAAAAACCATAGGCCAACAGTATAGATCCTGGGGGAAGCGACCCTAAAAAATGGACCACCAGACAAACCTAAAAAAGCGTCAAAAAAAAAAAATTGATTGAAAAAAAACTGGAAATAAAAGAAAAACAGATGAAGCCAAAAAGGGTTAAAAAGATGGGAAAAAGACGACTAACAGCAAGGTGGAATTGTTTTTTCTCCAAAAAACAAAAAATGAGGAGCCCGAGAGAGTGACTAAGGTCCTATTTGCACAAACCCTAGGGGAGGAGGGATTTTGAAAAGCCTCTCGTATGCAGAGCATTCGGCAGTTAGGTTTTTTTGCCCTGGGATGCGAACCAAAACCAGTCGGCAACACCCGGGACCCAAACGCTGAGTGAAAAAGGACAGCAGGTGCCCTTTAAAGGGGACGTTTCAATAACGTTTCATTTTTCCATATATCAAAACCCTTGTGCCCAAAAACCCATCGCATTTGCTTTTTCTGTTCGTAAGGTAAGCCCGATTTTCTTTTAAATTTATGGTTAACTTAAAAAAACTTTGATGACAATTGTTTTGCAAGGTCGAGCTTCGTCACCCCTATAACAAAACTTCTCAATAACTATCCTGGTGTGAAATATTTTTCCCATAAATTCTCTCTCTCTCTCTCCCCCTTCTCTTTTCTCCTCTCTCCCTCTCTCCCCTCTTCTCTCTCTTCTCTCTCTTTCCCTTTCCCGTTCTGTATATTAAAATTACTTTTTTTAGTAAACCCTTCACCCTCAGGACAGAAAAAAAAAACTCACAATGGCTCTTTTTTTTCTTTTCATAGTCTCCAAAAGGCAAACCAAATTTTTTAAAAACTCCGTACCCGGGACGTCACCCAAAGTAAACACCCCTCGTGTTGCATTTAGTTGAGACGAGATACGACTGCCGATTGATTGTAAAGGGAGATAAGGAGAGAATGGAATAAAAAAAAAAAAAAAGATAAAAGGGTTAATAAAAAAAAAATGCTTGTGGAAAGGGAAAGGGGGTATAAAAAAAGGGTTTGAAGTATTGGTAAAATTGATGTTACAACATTTGGAACATATTGGGGGAGTCATACCCAGGGGAAATGTGAAATCTGAGCATAACAAAGGGAATACCCAGAAAACATTTTTTTTTTGTGGTTAACAAGTGCCTGCTTCCCTTGTCCAATCCTTTGCTACTGCATTTCCTACAGAAAAGGGATACTGAGTTACCCTTCTATTTGGGTCCGTGCTTTCCATTTTTTATCAGGTAAAAATTTTTTTTCTGATAATAAAGCTATTAACATAGAGGCCTATAAAAATTTAACTCTTTTATCTGTCTCCTTTTGGAAAACTGGGACCCAATACCATTTTAACTCCTGTCAATTGTCTTTATTATTAATTTCAAAATGTGGGGGTGATTTCTCAAAAAAATTCCTTTTCCTTTTAAAACCAGGTGACAACAGTCATACTCACAAAACTAAAGACCGATTTTCAAACAAACCATACCACGGCGGGGATGAACCCGGATCAAGAGTTCAAACTCCGACCGTCGCGTTAGCCATGGACCAGCTAACAAAAATAAGATTCGCCAACAGGGAATTTTTACACCCTAGAAGGTTGCATAGGCACCACTGTGACCACAAATGGAAGTTTCAGGTGCCGTAACCCATAATTCTTGTTTTTTTCCCCCCGTTGTGTACACAGTGCATTTTGCTGGGTTTCTCAGGTGTTTGTTTCAAAAAAGAATTTACCCTTTGAATATTTGTTTCACTACTCCGGGACTAATTGTTACTCCTCGTGAGCGCCCCTTTTTCTTCAGTTTTTTTAAAATGAAATTTGTAGGAACCTTCCCTCTGTTGTACTGTGTAGCAGTTTTACTCAATTTGTTTTGGGCTGCTTTTCATTTCCAATTGTGGCTGTCTCTCTTTGTCATCCACGCTTTTTTGTTACTGCTTGTTCTGTTCTTTTCTGTTTTCCCCCATTCCCTTCTTCTGAATTTTCCTTAACTACCATATTTAAATTCAGTTATTTAACAAAGCAAAAAATATATATTTTTATATATATATAAAATTTAATATTAAATATATATATATATATATATATTATATATAAATATATTAATATAAAATTTGATTTTAGTGGGCTTTACATCAGGTTATTTCTTGGGTGGCATTTAAATTGGGTTGGGTAAATGTTTTTTTGTGGATGAATTTTTAAAGACCTGCCTGTATGGGCCAACAGGCCTCCTACTGTTCCTCCTTTCTTATTTCTTTTATATAATTTTTATATATAAATATATATATATATATATATATATAAATAATATATATATATATATATAATATATATATAATATAAGATATATATATGTCGTGCCAAATATGTAAAACTGGTCAATTACCAAGAACTCATTTAAAATTCAGTCATTTCTAAAATTTTCTCTTATACGTTTAAAGATATATTTTTTTCATTAATGTTTAATGAAAAAATTTTTTTAATTTTTGCACCAAAAGACTCTTAGAAAAACTTACCTAACCATATTATAACAAGGAACAATATTTATTTTAGCCTACGGCCAACAAAATATATTTTAATACTATTAACAAATAATTAGTACTAAACAAACACAATCAAATATATTTTATTCCGTTAGTTTCAGAATGATTTTGGCGAAATTATTGCATACACAAATTTTCACTTGTCCTATATTGCAAGAATAACGTTGCTGTTTAATCAAGATCGCAAGTTCTGCGCTCTTCGTCACGGCAATAATATAAGTATATATATATATATATATATATAAATATATAAATATAGATATATATATATTATAAATATATATAGATATATAAATATATATATATCGCTAATCACAGATAAATAAGATAGGTTTAATAGGGTGAACTGTCTTTTCGTGCATCAGTATATCAACATTAACACAATAACAGTAATTTAGATTATGAGAGCGCCCTTACTAAGACTTCGCTCTTATTCCAGGAAGGTATTATGACAAGCTCTCTTCCATTAAGGAGTGGCACAGGGTGCGACAGAGTCACGTGACTTTGCTCGGAGATTGTCACTAAACAGGAACCAGGTGCTACAGTTACCACCACTCCTGAAATTGTGAAAGAATTAAATCAGAGTCAAACATCATAGTCATAGCTTCTGTTGTGGCGCTGAACTGAACCGGGAATCCGTCCTACATACTCGGCAACAAGGAGCTACACACACGCCTCTCACACTTGCCTTCTCTCTCTGTCTCTCTCCCTCTCTTTCCCATTCTCTCAGTCTGTCTGTCTGTCATTCTCATCCCAAGCAACTAACTGAGCATAGATCTGAGGAAGCAGAGAATTTCCTTGAGTAACATCATACGGTGAAAAACAAGATAGCAGGAGAGAGTATACGCAGGCTCTCCCCCACACGTCAGAGAATAGACTAGCAAAAACAAAAAAGAATAAGCACTGGTACACAGAAATCGTAGCTGTCTGGTCCATGTCAGCTTAACGTCATACACGTCCATCTATCCCTGTCTCCCCACTCTCTCTCACAATCCACTATAATATACTATAGTTTAATTTAATACATGTTCCTGTCACAAATAAATATTTATTCTTAAATCAGCCACATTGCAGTTTCAGATTTATAGAAATATAAAGAATAAATACATAAAAAGTTTAATGTAAAACCTGCAAAAACGTTTAAAAAAATGTTATTATGAGCCTAAAGATCCAGGCACATAAGGTCGACCCTTAATACTATCATAGGGAAAATCGGTACGAATACTACCCAACAATTGAATCATAATAAAAATAATAATAATAATAATAAAAATAAATAATAATAATAATAATAATAATAATAATAATAATAATAATATTATATAATAATATAAATAATCATAAGAATAAATAATAAAACTAATAAAAATAAAAAGATTATTAATAATAATAAAAATAATTATAATAATAATAATAATAATATAAAAATTCATAATAATAATAGTAATAATAATAGTAATAATACTAACTTCTACTTCAACAATACATGTACAAGGTATACATACCTAGCTGACATCCAGTGACAAACTACTATAACAGAAGGCCCCTTGTATTAGAAATAAGTTACTCAAGAA
>NC_069406.1:77833190-77853702 GCF_026875155.1 Cherax quadricarinatus | reverse complement strand
TTTTTTCCCCCAAGCAAACACGAGACTGAAAAATTTTTAAGAGTAACCTTCAGGAACGTCAACAAGCAGGCATTCACGACCTTATATACCACATATGTGAGGATTATCTTCGAGTATGTAACGCAGTAAGTAACCTGCACATATGCAGTAAAATGTGACCCTTTATTGACAATTTTTCCCGCCCACACAGGGGGCTTTTTTCAAGTCACAAACAGATCTACCGGGGGAAGGTACGTGAGTATTTATAGTCAGGTTCAGAATGCTGTGTCAGGTGGAGAATGCTGCATCTGATGATCTACCGAGGGGGTTTATAGAGTCTAAAATCTTGGTAGCTTGGAAGGGAGTTTTGAAAAGTTTGTGAGCAGACCTGCAGTGTTACTCCATTCCTATGTTCTTATGTGGGATAGCGATAAAAGAAGTTTCTTGGCAAGGGGTTCAGCTATGTTATAGAAGCCATTGTTCGTTTGAAGTTGGATATAGAGATAAGCGATGATTCTAGGATTCTTCTTTATTGAGTGTTTGTCTTCTGTGATAAGTCTTGAGTTTCTGTAGTTTTTAAATGGTTGGTGAATTACGGTTTTGTACACAGGCATTCCTTGTATCGTCAGACGTGCTTACGTATGGTGTTCTGAAATACGTGTTTGGAGGTCTCTTGATGTTTCGCCACGTATAATTTGCTGCAGTCATTACAAGGGATTATGTATACCCCTGCAGAGGATGGAAGCTTGTCCTGTCATTACGGGTAATGTCCTTGATGGCGTGGTTGGGGAGGTAGATACTTTGGAATGAGCTTTTGGGAAAAGATTTTGGAAACGTGTTTGGCAATGGAGTTGGTGGGGAGGACTATGTATCTTTTCTCGGCAGTGCCCTTCTCTGGGTGTGTTAAAAGATGTTTATGCCCGTCGTCTGCGTCTCTGATAAGTGACGAGGATAGTGAGTTTTAAAAAATATTTGTTCAATCATCGTGCATTCTTCTTCAAGAAACTCATTGCTGCAGATTCTGAGTGCCGTAGGAAAAAGCCTATAATTACACCAAGTTTATTTTTGGGTTGTCGGGGTGAGAGAAAGAAGTGGAGAAGATCGTTTTTGGTTGGTGGGTTTTCGATAGACTTTAAAACGAAGTTCATGGTCAGCTTCGCAGAGAAGAACATCAAGGAAAGGAAGAGTGTTGTCGACTTCTTCTTCAAGTGTGAACGGGATTGAGGCTCGACCTGGTTGAGCTTGTCTTGGAGAGCTTGAACGTTGAAGCGTCTAGGAGTTATGAGGATGTCGTCACATAACGGAGCCAGGTGACAGACGAAGGAATAATGGTGGAGAAACGCTCGGGTTCCAGATGTTCCATGTATAGCTTTTGCCAGGACGGGACTTAGTGGCGAACCCCTGGGTAGTCCAAAAGTCTGTTGAAAAGGTGATTTTCGAAAAAGAAACACATAGTTCAACAAGGTAATGAAATCGCTGGCTGGAATAGGAAGATCAAGTGAATCGTCAATTTTCCTGCGCAAGAGATCGATGGCTTGTGTAGTAGGTACTTTGCGCAGGAAAATTGACGATTCACTTGATCTTCCAATTCCCTCTTCCTATTCTTCATCGCTATCCCACATAAAGACATAGGAATGGAGGAACACTGCAGGTCTGCTCACAAACTTATCCAATCTCCCTTCCAAGCTACCCAAGATTTTAAACTCTATAACCCCACTCGGTACATCATCAGATGCAGCATTCTCCACCTGACCCAGCATTCTGAACCTGACTATAAATACTCACGTACCTTCCACCCCAGGTTTGTGACTTGAAAAAGCCCACTGTGTGGGCGAAACTGCATATGTGTTTATATTTCCATTGTGTCGGTATTTTATACCATTTATTTCCAAGTAACCTGCAGTTGGAAAAAGTGCAAAGCTTTCCAATAAGACTAGTGCCGAATGAGGATATGATTGTGAGGGGAGGCTAGAAGAGCTAAACCGACGATATTAGAGGAGAACCTGAGATGAAAATGACTGTGACATACAAATTGTGACAGGAGCTGAGAGAATAGACCGGACAGTCTGCTGGAGACACGAATCTTAGGCTCAAATATGCACAGCTGAAACTTAAAAACACAGAATACAGCGATGTTTGGGAAATCTTTTTAGCCTTTAAATTATCAGAAAATGGAATGATCTAGAGAAACAAAAAGGTAAAGGCAGGATCCACACACAGTTATCCAGTATCGACCAGCGGGGACGACCCCGTACCGAGTTAGGTGTATACAATTAGGTGAGTATACACAGAGGGTTTACAACAAGAAATTTGTAAAGCAGCTAAGAGGATTGTACTATGAAGAATGATTAAATGGACTGAACGTGACTTTATGGATAGAACAGCTGAGGGAGACCTGATAACGCTGTGTAAATGATTCAGAGAATTTGATATAGTGGACATGGGCAGGTGGTTAGAGCAGAGTGAAATGGGTAAATGAAGGCACAGTTGGATATTATAGACCACAGATGAGTCACAGGATGCCAAGAAAAACTGGTGGTCAGGGAAATGAAATGACTGGATGAAGAAGTGAAGGTGACTGTCTTCATTCAGAGCTTTGGGGAAAAAATGTGACGGGGCTCGAGAGGTTAGGAGAAAGTGAATCAGGCATTGACAAGTTAACAGTCTGGACCAGGAGTTGAATCCGATCTCTTTAACCGATAAGTAATTACAAATATGCAAGTACACTTTCAAAATGTCCTTCCACCTTTCCTTCTTCATCCCTGAGCCCTAGCAAGAAGGTGGCCACTGTACCTGAGGGTGGCAGTGATGGCGTCCTTGCTGGCCTGCTGAAGGATTACATCCTCGGGGTTCACACTGCCTGTTTCCAAAGACACCACTGAAACAATGAGCAAGATGTCATTATTTTTACTCTTAAGGAGAACGAAGTCAGTAGGTTGTTTAATTATGCTTAAAACTTATTGAATACTGAAAGGGTCATTAAGGCTGCATGTCACCTTTTGACAGCTAGTCAAGAATGCTTCAATACCTAAAATAGGAATTAAAGCATATTTGCAGTGTATGCATAACAATAAGTATACACCACTTGGTGTATATATTTCTGGCCGATTGTCATATAATTTATGCATTAGAAGTTTTTGTACTTGTTCGTAGGTACGATAAAGGAAAGATAGGTGTATTTACCTATCTGTAACCCAGAGGAGTATACATTACGTGATAGCCAAGTGCTATCGCCTTCATGAGTTTATTTTACTTGTACAGTAGGGTATCAGTCCCTTGTCAGCTGTCACACAGTGCATTTCGAAACCACGTAAGGATGCTATCACAATCTCCTTTAATCTTAACGAGTTCCAGCTTTGCTCCGAGGTCGTTACATTTCTACTTAGTGTTCTGAATGATTCATTTTTTTATCTCTTTCGATCCTTAATAATAATAATAATAATAACAATAATATAATAATATCTTTATTTACTACAAGTACATGCACAAGGTATACAGTCCTAGCTGACATCAATGACATGCTACTATATAGAAAGCCGCTTGTTAGGCAGAGCATTTCGGGCAAATTAAGTCAGTTTTGTCCCAGGATGCGACCCACACATGTCAATTAATTCCCAGGTACCTATTTTACTGATGGGTGAAGATAGACAACCGGTATTATGAAACACGCCCAATGTTTCTACCCTCGCTGGGAATCGAACCCAGACATTCGCCGAGTGAAGCGAGAGCTTTAGCCACCAGACCACGGGCACCGTTTGATATATTTATTCTCAATGCAGCCAAAAACAATGGCAGTTTAGTGCATTTCAACAATTTTCTTTATTAACTTACTGTTATATAAAATTGCTTCATTATTCTCAGTGTTTCTGTTAGTAATGGCGGACTTTTGTTTTACCTCATCCTCTTATTTGTTCATGTATTTGCTCTACTTATTCATATTCACAAAGCAGACATTCATATTAGAATTATATATGTTTTATTCCTTTCTCTGATTTTGTATCATCTAGAGAGTGATTAAATCTTTACAGGAGGACCCCGCTTATACAGCAGGTTAGCTGTAAAGTGATACATGCCTTTGTTTTTCACTTTCAAACACATATAAAAGCCTGATAACATCATTATTAAATGAGCAATAGAACTAGGCCTAAAAAATGTACATACAGTACACTTATTACTGACCTTGAAATATTTTCTTCCGTATCTTATAGTAAGAGGGGAATATGTTTATTGTAGGAAGTCGAATAAGTGAAGATTGAGGAAATTGAAAACCGCTGCATTAGCGAAGCGCTGTTAAAGTGGGATTTGTTGTGTTTATTTTTCTTTATATGTTGCATAACATCATTAGATTTTTACTTGATTTAACACTTCATCATTTATTCCTATTAAGTCATGTTATGTGTATGTGCATGTGCGTGTGTGTGTGTGTGTGTGTGTGTGTGTGTGTGTGTGTGTGTGTGTGGTGTGTGTGTGTGTGTGTGTGTGTGTAGTGGTGTGTGTGTGTGTGTGTGTGTGTGTGTGTGTGTGTGTGTGTGTGTGTGTGTGTGTGTGTGTGTGTGTGTGTGTGGTGTGTGCTCGCGCGTGTAAGTGCCTACTAGGGAGGAGGTTGGGGTCTACGTTACTAACCTCACAAATGACTTAGGAAAATGACTATATTACTAACCAATGAGTGTGACAAAGACTCCCAACAGCAGCAGGAAGATCCCAGCACTGGCGGCCACCGCGGCTCTGCCCTCCACCATGATGCTCGATGCTTGTGTCTGCCTATCATCTTTTCTTCCCTTGCTTGCCTTATACCGGCAAGTTCCTGGACTCGCCTAAGAGAAACGGAAAGTAGAAACATTTATAATTTTAAGTTCATTTGGAAGCGCTGGCCATGAAGGGGTTATAGAGCACTTGCTTGTAAGCTCATTCGTTCTTTAAAGGATAAGGTGAACTGAGAGAGGATATGAATCAGTAAAGCATTAAATGCATCGTACTCAAAAAAAGTGAAGTACAATGAGAAAATCAATATTTGCAGTCAGAAAACAATCATAATACCCTGTGTATTGTACACGTTACTTTGAAAAGTGACCTTGAACACATCTAAGCTGGAAGATCTCCAACTGTAAGTTCCCCAACTGTAGGGTCTCCAACTGTAGGGTCCCCAACTGTAGGGTCAACAACTGCAGGGTCCCCAACTGGAGGATCTCCAACTGTAGGGTCTCCAACTGTAGGGTCTCCAACTATAGGGTCTCCAACTGTAGGGTTTCCAACTGGAGGGTCTCCAACTTTAAGGTCTCTAACTGTAAGGTCCCCAACTGTAAGGTCTCCAACTGGGGTTCCAACTGTAGGGTCCCCCAAATTAGAGGGTCTCCAACTGTAGGGTCTCCAACTGAAAGGTCTGCAACTGGAGGGTTTCCAACTGTAGGGTCTCCAAATAGAGGGTCTCCAACTGTAGGGTCTCCAACTGTAAGGTCTGCAACTGGAGGGTTTCAACTGTGGGTCTCCAAATAGAGGGTCTCCAACTTTAAGGTCTCTAACGTAAGGTCTCTAACTGTAGGGCTTCCAGCTGTAGGGTCTCCAACTGTAGGGTCCCCAAATTGTAGGGTCCCCAACTTTTAGGGTCTCCAACGAGGGTCTCCAACTTTTGGGTCTCCAACTGTGGGGCCCCCCAAACTTAGGGTCTCCAACTGTAGGTCTCCAACTGGGGGGTTTCCCCAAAACTGTAGGGTCTCCAACTGTAGGCCCCCAACTTAGGGTCTCCAACTGTAGGGTCTCCAACTTGAGGATCTCCAATTTGAGTGCTGGTTTACTTAAAAAAGAAAATGTATGTTATACCCAAAACTTCAATAAAACTGAGTTAACTACCTATTCAATTAAGGGACTGTTGGTCAACCTTAATTAGAGAAAAACTAGGATTAATTTTAACCTTTACAGGTAAAAAATTTACTTCTTTTTTTTTTTTGGATGAAACGGGGGAAAAATTTAAATACTGATTTTCATGCAATAATTTTCTGATTTTTCTCAACCAACTGGCTTAATCCATCACCCCTGTTAGTGTGCGACTAGTTAATGGCTCGGGTCAGAGGGGAAACGTTGTCATAAGTTTCTTCTCCTCTGTGCACGTTATTTGTGAAAATTCTGGGTTGATTGAATAAGATGGACGTATATACGCACATGTATACGTATACATAGATTTAATGTATATATATATTATAATTAAAATATATATATATATATATAATATTATATATAAAAAATATTATTATATATTATATATATCAATAACAAAACTGCGCTAGCCAAGGAAACGAACCGTGTTGTACTGGCCTGCCTCATGGTAAGCGAAAAACCACATGACGCTTTAACCACAGGACCACCCAACCCTACAAGAATGGCGCAGCCAGCAATGCTAGCTGTTGGGTCGCCATCCGAGGGGTGGGTGCGCCATTCTTGTAGGGTTGGGTGGGCCTGTGGTTAAAACGTCATGTGGTTCTCGCTTTCCATTAGGCAGACCAGTACAACATGGGTTCGATTCCTTGGCTAGCGCAGTGTTGTTATTGATATATTATATATATATATATATATATATATATATATATATATATTATATATAAAATATATATATATATATGTCGTGCCGAACAGGTAAAGCTTACTATTTTGGCTTAAATAACAACGGTCTTCTTGCCGAATAAGGCTGTTAACGCCACCCATATCATTATTATATTACTAACAGCCTAATTCAGCAAACCACTAAACTAGTTCTACTCAACATGTTGCAATCACACATGTGCACCCATACCTAAATGAACCCTCATGACAAGTAATGTTATATCACTCAAGTTGCAGTCTGTATAGCAGCACACCACCTAGACCACCTGTAGCATTACAATACCTGTATGTAGCAGTAGCTGGGTGGGTTACACATTATGTCGATGGTCACGGCAGACCTAACAATTATATATCGACTTTCGCGACAGAGTTAACAGGATGTTAGTATTATATAGACGCTCACGAGGGAGTACCATGATGTTCGGGAAACTGGGGTAAATTACCCTAAATGGGGTAAAAATGAAAATCTCGGGGTAATAAAGGCTCAATAAATATAAATATGGAATTGTACAAAAAAATTATTCTTTAATAAATAAGGCAAATTACGAAAGTTATATTTTTTCAAACACATAATTTGTAGTCTCTTAATAGAATTAAAAATCTAATTTTTAGGGACCATTTCTTAAGTTAGCATTGATGTAAGGATTGCAGCGGCTGGCAACACCGCATCAGCAGTGACTTGGAAGCCGGCACGACAACCACACATTCCATTGTTGACGTACCATCACCTAACTTTTGGGCCCAGTGTCCTATCTCACTATCAGTAATTGTCTCTCCTTGCAGTCAATGGAAGTTCATTGTTTATGTTAGTAGGTTTAAGACTTTCGATGACCAATGAGATTTTTATTAAATATGTCTGTGACTGTTTTTTATTTCATGCAGTTTATTTTTCATTTTATTATCTTGTTAATTTTGTATTTTATTTTTAAAGTTGCTTTATCGCGTATAATACAGACTTTTCAGTTTGTATGACTATTCTTCATTCAAATGGAATCAATAAACTATTTTGAATCTGAATGCTCCATGTGTTTTTCTGGATTCTGTGAATTTTCAAATCTATTGGATAATTTTACTGTATACGTATTTGTTTTGAGGTAATACTCAAAAAAGTTCTCTGACGCCCTACTCTGGTTAAACTTAGCAGGAGCATCAAGAGACTCTCTGGTATAATGATCAATCCTGCCCTTTTGTATAACATTGTTTAAGGCTGTGCACAATAGACTCCACTAAATAGCTATCGAGTTTGTACAGTCCATAATTTGAATTATTTACGGCATTCCTATCATGTTTCAAGAGGACTCACTTATGTTTCTTTCCATGATGGAACTGTTGGGTACATTTATCTGGCGCCCTGCCGTAAATAATTCAAACTATGGACTGTACAAACTCGATAGCTATTTAGTGGAGTCTGTTGTGCACAACCTTAAACAATGTTATACAAAAGTGCAGGATTGCTCATTATACCAGAGAGTCTCTTGATGCTCCTGCTAAGTTTAACCAGAGTAGGGCGTCAGAGAACTTTTTTGAGTATTACCTCAAAACAAATATGTATACAGTAAAATTATCCACTAGATTTGAAAATTCACAGGAATGCTTTTTATGCCAGGGAATCTCGTGATGTTCCGGTTATGTTCGATCAGAGTCTGCAAACTAAACCTCATGGTAGCCCGTCGTGAACGTCGATATAATATATAACATCCAGTTAAGTCCGTCGCAAACGTCGATATATATTATGTTAGTTCTGCCGTGACCGTATTGTCATTAATTTAGCCATTATTATTACATGAAGCTGTGTGGTCACGGTGGCTGCGTAACAACAGCACCTTGATGTAATTACGTAAAATTAAACAAACACTCACTACAATTCATCCCGGATAAGTTGTAGTGAGTGTTAATGTTAAACCGAAGAGCATTTCCTTTCAAAATTTGTTATCACATCATACATTAGTTATACAATCTTCTTTTTAACCAATCGTCGTATTATGACTATTTTCACATACCTTTTGCATCTAACACATATGTACCCTATTCAACACTGGACCTTTTCTCCACAATTTCGTTTTACCTTTCTTATCGATTTAGGAATAATGCAGTAATATTACTGATTTTTAATAGGTTTAGATGGCCACAATAGTCCCCATAATGTTAATAGACAGCTCTGACAGTATAAAACAAAGTTAATAAATTAACAACGTAAGGTGATGGAACCTGATCAGACTCTGTGTACTAGGCAGTCCTCCAGCTTCGAATACAGCTGCTTCACAATTACGTGGTGGTGGGAGTCTAAGCTTAGAGTCTTTGACTATGCTTGGGAGATGATGCATTAAATTATAATCAAGGAATTTCAGTAATGAATTAGTATATCACGGAGAATCTAAATGGTTTATCAAACGCAGTCACTGCTCAAGACACTGTTCAAGACACTGCTCAAGACACTGTTCAATATACTTACGACGACACTAAGACGCTGCTGGAGGTACAACAGAGAAGTATGCAGAGTTGATTCTAAATCCAAGTCCGGAAAATACTTATGCGCCCACACTATAATATGGACGACCAGCGGCACAACTGTGTCTTGCCTCCTCACAAAGCTTGATTCTGGTACTACACTGTTGAGTTGACACTAATTAGATACAAAAGTAGTACTTGATGTTATCTTCCTTATCTTCGGTCTAATTATAATTTATCTACGAGAACACAGGGATAGTATGCTCTTGAGAGTGTAGGTAGAGAGATGTACTGATGCTGGTGAATTAAAACTAACCTTTCTATTTTTTTCAGATCGAATCTATATCCTCCCCATCCCCGGGTGCTATATTACCATTGTTCTCTTCTACTACGTATTGTGTTAACCTTTCTTTTTTGCATTCATGAAACCTTCCTTGAGGAGAGAGAATTTTTAGAGAAGATGACTTGTTGGATGCTGGCTGCTGATCATACACGACGGTTGCTACCCAAACAGCGAGTGTTCCAATCTCTCATAATCTCTGTGCCACATGTTACATTTTCATTTAATTTACCTGCTTTGTGCTCCTTTTCAAATATTCTCCAGAGGTGTAACTGACGTCTACGTCCTGTGTTACAGCTAATATCCGGGTGCTGTAAGCAAATGCTGTTACATATATATATATATATATATATATATATATATATATATATATATTTTATATATAATATATATATATATATATATATATATATATATATATATAGGATGGGTTCACATCTGGTGTAAATTGTGGGACCCACAGCCTCGGAGAAGTGGATAAGAAGGCTTCAAGGAAGAATATTTGGATTTCTTCCTGAAGCCGTTTGAATATTCCACTTCCCCTACCACCCCATCTTTTAAACTATTTTTTTACCAACAGGAATATTTTATTACATAATATGGTACAGAAGATTTAAGATATATATATATATATATATTATATATATATATATATATATATATATATATATATATATATATATCGTGCCGAATAGGCAGAACTTGCGATCTTGGCTTAAATAGCAATGCTCATCTTGCCATATAGGACAAGTGAAAATTTGTGTATGCAATAATTTCGCCAAAATCATTCTGAACCTAACGAAAAAAATATATTGATTGTGTTTGTTTAGTACTAAATTATTGTAAACGTATTTAAAATTATTTTTTTTGGGTTAGGCTAAAATAAATGCTTTTGTTTAAAATAAGGTTAGGGTTTTCTAGATTCTTTTGGGAAAAATTAAAAATTTTTACTTAACATTAATGAAAAAAATATTCTTTAAACGTAAAGGAAAATTTTAGAAAGGACTTAATTTTAAATGAGTTCTGCTAATTGACCAGTTTTACATATTTTCATATATATTATATAAAATATAAAATATATATAATATATATATATATATATATAATTTATTATAAATAATATATATATATATTTAAAAACATATACTATATAATATATAATATATATAATATATAATATATATATATTATTAATATAATTAAACTATAATATATATATATAAAATATATATATATATATATAATATATTTGTCTTTCACTCCCTACATTTATGGCATCATACTGCGGAATCAGCTGGGGGAGAAAATTTTTTTACCCCCCCTAACTGATACCTCCTAGTTGGCATCGCCTAAAAGGGTACTAGAAGAGTATTTGCTTGCAAAAGCAAGTTTGAATCTAGGGGCAGAGGAGTTAAGATTTCGAAGGCTGAAAAAATGAATTTAAAGGGAAAGAAAGATTTTACTGGAGAAGTTTTTTTTTTTTTATATTTTTTTTTAAAAAAAACACAATACATTAAAATAAATAAAAGAACACAGTATCAGTTCTTACTCATATTATAATTCTCAATGTCCAAATGAACACAGACGATTAACGTTTGTGTTGTCACACCTGTCCATATCCCCAAATACTTACATCAATGTAAACTATGTTAAGTTAGATTACATTCATTATTATTAAACAAGGAAAAAACCCAAACCTACAATCTGCATTATTTTTTCACTTTGTTTTTTATCATATTATTAATCACATATTCTTCAAACTCCTTTCAATTCTCAATTATTGCCAGTGCCGGACACAGTGACACTTCTACCCCCCCCCTCATTATTTGCAGTGCCGCACAGCTGACACTTCTACCCCCCCCCCCCCGGATGTACAGCCCCCATTAAATAAAACATACATAAGTTCCTAATGAAGGGTCATTGAAAACAATTTCTACTAACAATAACCCAACCCAGCAGGACTTCAAACATAAACAGTCAGGGTCATGATAAGACATGTAGGAACGAGTCCTGCAATATATATGTATACATATACGCATGCATAGAAACACATCGTGTATGTGCACTTATTCATAAGAACTAACTAAATCCATACAGTGAAATATAATCGCTAAATGCTTGTTGCAAATAACTAAATATTACAATCTATGATAGAACTATACAAAGACATTGGTTCCCCAAAAATCACTCCTACATACACAAGTTAAGTTTACTGATTAACACAATATATAATAGGAACTGCCATACAATATAAGCGGGATATATAAACCCCCATCAAAAATCTTATATATTTAAGTAAATAGGGCATAATGTAACTTATTCAATACAATAATAAAAAAAGGAGGTGTATGACAAGGTAACATCTATCTTTCAGATTAAAAATATATAAGACAAAACCTCACATTTATTACATATAAATATAAACCTTCCTTATAAAATGATTATTATAACAATAAGGGCAAAAACCGAAAATCACATACAACTTTTGGACGCTGTGGATTTTACAGGGAAATATTCATAAGGTCTACTTACTCCCTACAATTAACTTTACCCACTTCAACCACGTGCAAACCAATCAACCATACTCACCAGGCTTCCAATCACACCAAGAGGGCGCACCAAATGAAGAGGGACCCAACACCCGTTGCCTATCACCCCATACTCAAACGGAGTAAACGTTCATACTGTAAGTCCACGTTATTCCTCGGAAAACTATTTACCCACTTCCCACCATCATAATTGTTTGTTCTTACATGCTGTCTATAAAAACTCGCCGCCAACGCTTTTATTCCTAATGTTCCCCTCCACCTCCCTCATCCCCCAAGTAACTACAAGTAATCAAACTATTACATATCTGATAGCCTTCCCACTCTTTGGGTACCCTTCCATATCTAACATAAAGCCCTAAGGGGTGATATTCTTTCCCCCCCCCAATAAAGAAAACCCTCTTCAACACTATCTTACCTCCTCCAACGCAGAACAAAAATATACTACATGAAAAAGCCGTCAACTTCCCCACAAAAAATACGCATGACGCCTCTTTCACAAAACCCATTCGTCTTGCACCTCTTTCGATGCTAACGTACCATAAGAAAATCTATTTACTAATTCCCTCGCTCTTGCCGTTTATTCCTTAATTTACTAAATTCCACCATATCACTCTCCATTCATTATGTGGGATACACTGCCATCCACTTGCATTGATTCCTGACGACGACCCACCCACTAACCGTTTTACCTTGAGTTTTTTAACATTGCGAACCTTTAACATAAACCGCAACATGTCTCACACTCCACTAAGTCCCTGCCACCACACATTTGCGGATAATCCACAATCACCTCCCCACCCGATGACCCCTTTCCCCGCGCCCGAATTATACCTCTGCTTCACATTTAGCGCCGTCACCCTAGACCCTAATGCCAACAATCCCCAGTCCTCCCTGCCTTTACCGCAGTCATTACACAGCTTTGCCAACCACGCCCTCCCATAAGCCCCACACATACCTTAAGACCCTCTTTGCATTTTCCATAATATCCTGACTCCTTAATGGGTAAAATTTCCGCCACTCCCACACCTTACTATAAATCAGCGTATTTACCACCACCAACCCTTTGATGCAAGGTTACAGCCCCGGCCCTTAGACCCCTCAGCCTACTCAAAGCTTGTCCATTACCATTTCTGAATTAACCCTCCTGCTCTCCTGTGCATCTGCCAAAACAAAATCCCACAAATCTTTAGCCTTATCTACAGTTATCCAACCAAACTCCTCCCCATAGGTCCCTCCTACCCAGCGCCTACCTCCAAACAACGTGATTTCTGCTTATTAACCCTCATCCCATAGCATTCCCAAAAATCCAATTACCCTTCCACTTTTCTTAAATCTTCAATTCCCATTAAGAAAAACAGTTGTTCATCTACATAATCAACCATATTCCCACAATATCCTCCACTCTCCCCAACCTTCCCATCCCACCATCAACCAGAAATAGAAAGTATTCTGCATACATGCAAAGGTATTTTGGGAGTAGTGGACACCCCTGCCTTAAACCCCTTCCCATGCTCCCTACTGAAACTACCCAACCTCCCATTTACCTGTCTCTCATTGATGCATTCTCATACAAAGTCCTAACCCATCCAACCACCCTACCTCCAAAACCATTCTCACCTTTACTCTCAATCAAAAATTCCCTATCCACATAATCATAAGCTTGTCCCTATCCAGACCTAGCATACTACCCTTATTACTACCCTAAGGAAATCCCGAATACGACCATGACCTACCCGCATATCCTCCCCGGGATACCAAACTGTCCCCCCATGTATCAACCGAACTCCATGACCTTCTTCAGGTCTATTACCCTAAATTTTTCGCAAAAAACCTTGTAATCAGCACACATCAAGGTTATTGCACTGTAGCACTCTATCTCTCGTCCCCCCCTTCTTTGGCACCCAAAACTATGGACGGGACCTGTACTTTGCGATATGCCAACTTCCCACTAGATAACATATGGTCTCCAATAGCCTAACAAAACACTGCCTAATACACCCCCAATGTGCTCTATAAAAATCATTTGGTATACCGTCTTATCCATGGTGTTTTCCGGTACTCATCCGAAAACCTGCCTCTTCACCTCATCCTCACTTATTCTCAACCTCAACCCCACTATATCCTGTCTCACTTAAGGACGCTAGGGAACCCCCCCTTCAAAAATACCCTCCCAGGAACCCCCCTCCCCTCCAACTCCATTTGTACTTCTAAACCAACTATCAGCATAGAGACTCATACTTTCCGTTGTGGTTAGGACTCGACCATTGGATAACTCCCCCCCAGGGCTTGTCTCAATTGTAGAATGGTGGTTACACTCTGTCGGTCCGAATTTACGTAAACATACCCAGACGGCTTATCACCACAAAAACATCCTCTAACCCGCCTAACCTAATTGCATCAAACCTTATTGTGGATTCAGCTATTCTATCCGCAGTACTGTCACATTTCATCCCTCCTACCACCTCCCCAAACATAACAATCTTGCAACTGTCCCTCCAGATAATTTTGCAAACCCAAAACGCCAACTCGCTCCTCTCGTCCCCTAGCCTTAAAAAATTCGCTATTCCAGGTTTTTTGCCTGCATTTCCCATCCATCATCACAACAGATCTATCTCCCTGTTCCTAGCCTCCAAAAAGGCAACCACCTATCACTGAAAAAAGGCCCCCTCCCCCTCCTCCTTAGAAGCCTTACATTGAATTTCCTGTACCCAGAATAAATACGCACCACTCATCCCACATCAAAATCTGGCTATTTACCGCCTCTGTGTTTCAAGAAAACCCCACATCGAAGGTTTGCACCTCTCACAACATCATCCCTGCTTAATATAATTCAGTCTAATCGCGCTTCATATCCCATCGGACGAACGTGTGCTCCACTAGGTAACCCCCCTCCTCCTCCACATCAAAAACCCCAACTTTCTCGCAATACATCCCTCCAGCACAACTCAGCACACACCCGCCCCTCTCGGTTCGACATCCACCACTCCTAAATCACACAATTGCCAATTCACCCATATTACTGTTATAGCAGGCAAACCTCTCAAAGTGATACAGCAATATTCTCTGACAAAATCTACTTTTACCCTGATATTACTAGTTGCTGGCATGTAAACTCCCACGAAACTAAACTCGACTCTCACCCAGACGCCATCCACCCTCACGATCTCCCACCCCCCCCCTTTCCAACGATTGTCACGCAAGGAGGTGGTCTCACTTTTACCGCATATGCTACCCCACCTTTCCAATTGCAACCACTGGTTACATTAATCGGATATCCTTTCACCTCAAACACAATACCAGCCCTGTGATTAGGCTCTTGCAAAAAGCATATGGCCACATCAAACCGCCATTATAAAAACCTCTCCAACCAAACTTTCGTGGACCCAGTTTTATGTCCATTAACATTAAGCGTAACACATCTGAAAATTACAGAAGGGGGCGGCTTTCCCCTATGCATCTGGGATTTACCCACTGCACTTTTCATATTTTACGTGTTCCTTTGCCACTCGAGTTTTCCTGTGCAGTCACTTCCCCCTCCCTTTCCCAATTGCAACTCAGGCACACATCTACCATGTGTGTCCTTTTTTTTTTCCGGGATCAAACCGCGGCCCATGACGTCTTCCCGGCCTCTGCCCTGGGGTAATGACCTCATCTATCTCTGATGCCGCAGTCTCGTTTCCGAGACCTCACACTTACACACATAATCACCCTCAGACAAACCTCCTGTTTGTTACCTCCACGGCCCCACTTGCATCCCGCCCAATCTTACTCTAGTCTTCCTCATACAATTTGTTGTCCCACCAAAGTTCCAGCTTCACATGAACTGAGGACACTTTGGCACAGGGTTCCTCCTATCAAAAATCCTTGATCACATCTGCCAATAACCCATCATGGGTTGAAGATGCCTGGACGAAAGTTCTCCTCAGATGTCACCTTAACTCCCCCGGACGCCCTGGGAGAGTTGACACATTGTCCTCGCCGCGCACAACTCCGGTCGACCTCTTTCGCTCCAGGGGGGGGGGGTAAGGTCATTTCCTCCGGCCTCCGGTGGCATCAGGCCAGGCACCAAAATTACACGACTGTTGAATCCAATTGGAGTGTACAGAATGCGAGAAGCCGCCTCCTAGGACACGGGGCTGGCCTTGTGCTCATTAGAGCTACATAGACGACATGTTTTCGTTGCCCAGCCATAGTAACAATAAACCTGTGTTCTACACGATCATCGTAACATAGGATGGTAATGGGCATTGTTAAGGTCATTTTAAGGGTGTATGACCTTCCGGCATTCATCATATGGACCATCCCTCCCACACCCCATTGTTGCAGATTGCACTGTCCCATAACTTCGAAAAAACTCCTGCAGGCCATAAGCCGTAGCCTCGAAGGGTACATTCCGTACTTACCCATGTGAATACTCCCCTAGAGGACGTCATGTAACACAAATCCATCGTGAATTCACACTCATGGTTGTTCTTGTAATGCTCGTCAATTCTTGTGTAGTATATCGACTCGTAGAAATTTCACAAAGAATTCTTGTAACGTTAAGGGCGACGACATACAATTCCTGTTGGGAATACCATAGTGTATCCCTGCGATGATGTTAGGGAGAAGGACGTTCATCGTATTCTCCACTTAACGTACACGAAACCTGCTCTATGCAGATAGTATTCACTCTCCGTACTGTATGTTCCGCCATGTTGATATCCCAATGAGCAGCGCACGTCCTCAATATCATGGTTGTTGCTGAACTAAGGTGCGCGCCCTGAACGGACAGCTGAGGGGGATGCCGAGACAACCTCACCCACCGTGGTCAGGGCAGCGAATGATTTTTGGAGAAGTGAGTCATAGATTCACTGGTATTGTCCCAGCCCAGGTTTTTCCCAGCTGGTGACCCGGCCTTGGCTCCCTGTCGCGGGAGTGTCTTGACTGGACGTACAGGATCGGTACCTGGGCTGCACTAACCCCGCCCAGTGGGCGTATAACTATTCCCCATTCTTCATCATGCCTCCTTGTTCATCTGCAATCTTGCTTCCGTCTTACCTAATCTTTTAATAATATAGTTACCATTACAGCTTACCAAGTATACTTAACAGGCTTAATCTCCCTTTTACTCTGCACGCTCTCT
Source organism: Cherax quadricarinatus (assembly GCF_026875155.1). NCBI lineage: Eukaryota > Metazoa > Arthropoda > Malacostraca > Decapoda > Parastacidae > Cherax > Cherax quadricarinatus. Next base: position 77,836,667 of record NC_069406.1, on the reverse strand, counting down.
GCCAGTACCTTCAGTACAGTCTCTCCTTTACGTACATCTTATTAAATTAAATTATCATAAACTCACTCCAAATATATCCCCACATACTTTCTATCACTGTGTCATGATCTCTTCATATTCTTTAATTCTTTACCCCCTTTACTTTTTACCTCAAAGCCTCACGATTCGTCCCCCAGCACATACTAGCTCTTCCTCAAGGATGGGTCTTGGGAGTGCATAATAAACAGTCTAAGCTATTTTCCTTAGCCAATGCACTGAAATCACAGTTCCCTCTCTTCATCAATATTTACCAATTTCTTCAATAATATTTTCTCCTTCTTCCCGATACCTCCGGACTTCCCCTTTAATTATAATAATTCCACATAATAGCTCTCACTCGTTCCCTAGGCTTCCTCACTTATAACTCTCGTCTTAAGAAGTTTGTCTTATTGTCAGCAAAATTTGTGACAGGCTCCTCAACCCATTCTCTTTTATGACATTCGCTTCCCACTCTCTTAACCTCTCTTTTCTATTCTTATATTTTACCTCTCTCCTTAATCATTCCATCTCTGCAAAAACCTCTCATCGGTTGACTTTTCCCTCTTACCACTTCTTCACCTCATCATTCCACCCAATTAATCCTCTTCCCTCCCAGCCACCCTTTATATCCACAAAACTCTGTCACAGAACTCTTAATGACTGCATCTTAATTACCAACATATTCTCTCACCTCTTATTATCTTCACTCTCACTAGCCCATCTTATCTACCAATAATTACTTATATTCTTACCCCACTGCCTCCCCCTTTTAATTTATAAACATTTATCTCTCGGTTGCTAATGCCATTTTTCTTGTATGCAGCTACCTTTTACTCTCACCATAGCTGTAACTAAAAAATTATTTATAATCTATTGCCTCTTTTAAAATATGCACATACTGAGTCTACCCATCACCTTGTATCTACCAATACATAATCAAATACAAACTATTGTATGGTCGCCCTATATCATATCTTGGTATTTATTTATCCTCTTTTTCCTAAAATATATATTATCTATTACAAAACCTCTTTATATACAAAGTTCAATCACAGGCCCCATAATATATAAAAATAAAATAATGATAGCTATAGCAACGATGAAAGCAGATATTAGTACCATGGCACAATGGAAAAATTTCTTGCCAGTTGGGTGTCAGGTAATGAAGCAATAAGTGAGTAATTAAACTTGCCTCATCGGTCATGAATTTTATCTGGATTAATATAATTTCTTAAGCGACGCAAGTGACCAAATTTTTTTTAAAAAAGGGGAAAATTTTGCGGTCTCACTCTATACTCGCTCCCCATGGGGGTGGGTTGCGTTGTTGCGTGAAGGGGGAAAGGGTTTTTTATGGGGGGTGTGGGTTTTTTGGGGGGTGTGGTATTGGTGGGGGTGTGGGTAGGGTGGGATTGGGTTGGGGTTTGTTGTTACGGATGATACCCATAAAGAAATCCCCAAATTACACCATTCCCTGTCATCAAAAGAAAATCTCCCATTTTTGTTCTTTCTCTTTCCCCTCCTAAACCCTACCTATCTTTCAACTCCCCCCCCAAGCCCATGCCTGATTAAATATCCCCACAAGAAAACGAACTCAAGTCTACCCGGAGATAAAGGCCCCCCTTCCCCCCACACCCTTCCCTCTAGAAAAACTTCGTTTTTCAGTCCCTCTTTTTTACACCAAGCAAGTACACGAGGAACCATCGAGGGAAAACGAAATAATTAATATTTGTTAAAAAAAAGGGGACTGCCTGTAAAAATATTTAAAAAGGGAAAGATGAACATTGCAATATTAAACAAAATATTAGCAAGTCTAGTAATAATTTTTTTATTTATTGACAAAATAAGGGAAAGTAGGAAAAAAGCTAAGGAAAAGGCTTAATTATTTATAAAATAAGGAGTTTTTACGGAGCATAATCTCTGCAGCGATGACTTTAGAAACTGCAGGGGGGTTCCCGAAACAAAAGAAAACAAGGGAAAAACATATAGGATGAAAAAAACCATAGGCCAACAGTATAGACCTGGAGGAACGACCCATAAGAAATGGCACCACCCGACTAACCGTATGAAGCTCTTTAAAAAAAAAAATTGATTTTTTAAAAAATGGAAATCAAAGAAAAAAAGAAAGCCAGTAAAGTTTTCAAAGTAGGGGAAACGACTAACTGAAGGTGGAATCTGATTTTCTCTCTAAACGAAAATGAGGGCCTCGAGGAATGACTTATGGTCTATGTTGCACTAACCTATGGAGGAGGATTTTGAGAAAGGCCCCCGTTTGCAGGCATTTTGGGCGTTAGGTTAATTTTGTCCATAGGATGGCCGAAAACACAGTGGTAACAACCCGGTACCTCTTCGCCCGAGTGAACAAGGGAACAGGTGCCTTAAGAGGCACGTCTCTAATAACGTTCATTTTTCCACTTAATCTACCTTTTTGCATAAATTTCCCCGCATTTTTTTTTGTCTGTTTGAAGGTAAGTCCAGGATTTTCCTTAATTCGGTATAACTTAAAAAAAAATTTTAGACAATTGTGTTGAGAGGTCTGAGCTTTTGTACCGCTGTAAGCAAAATTTCAAAAACTATCATGTGTGTGGAAAATTGTCCTATAATCTCTCTCTCTCTCTCTCTCTCTCTCTTCTCTTCCCCTCTCTCTCTCTCTCTCTCTCTCTCTTCACACGTTCTGTATATATAAAAAATTTAATTTTTTGAACACTTTCACCCTCAGGCACAGAAAAAAATACTCACAATGGCCTTTTTTTTTCTTTTCATAGTTCCAAAAGCAAACCAAGTTTTTTAAAAAAAATCCGACCTGTCGTCCCAATGTAAACACCCCTCGGTTGTCTTTGTAGTTGAGACGAGATACGAGCTGCCATTGATTTTAAAAGGGGGAAAAAGAGGAAGGATGATAAAATAGCAGAAAAAAAATAACAGGGTTTTTTAAAAAAAGATGTTGGGAAAGGCAAAAAGGGGTATTAAAAAAAAGGGGTTTGAAATATCTGGGAATATGCTGGTATAAGTGACAAGTATTTGCTGCCAGACTATTGGGGAGTCATACCCAGGGGAAGTGTGAGACGTGGCATAACAAGTGAATACCCCCAGTAATCATTTTTTTTTTTGTGGTTAAATGTGCCTAGTTCCATTGTCCAATTTTTTTTTTCTATTCTTACCTACTACGAAAAAGGGATACGAGTTTACCCCTTTATTTTGGCTCCCTAGGTTTCCGTTTATACTCATGTAAAATTTATTTCTTATAATACGCTATTAATCATAGGGTTTAAAATTTAAATCTTTTTATCTGTCTCCCTCGTGAAACTGGGGCCAAATACCATTTTCAACATTCTGTAATTGTCTTCATTTTTAATTTTAAAATGTGGTGGTATTTTTTCAAAAAAATTCCTTTTCCTCTTTTAATCCATGGGACAACAGTCTGACTCACGAAAAGTAATGACCACGATTGCAAACAAACCT
>NC_069406.1:77757004-77827004 GCF_026875155.1 Cherax quadricarinatus | reverse complement strand
GAGCAGTGGCTGAAGCACCGCTATACCTCACACAAGAGCAGTGGCTGAAGCACCGCTATACTCACACACAAGAGCAGTGGCTGAAGCACCGCTATACCTCACACAAGAGCAGTGGCTGAAGCACCGCTATACCTCACACAAGAGCAGTGGCTGAAGCACCGCTATACCTCACACAAGAGCAGTGGCTGAAGCACCGCTATACCTCACACAAGAGCAGTGGCTGAAGCACCGCTATACCTCACACAAGAGCAGTGGCTGAAGCACTGCTATACCTCACACAAAGCAGTGGCTGAAGCACCGCTATACCTCACACAAGAGCAGTGGCTGAAGCACTGCTATACCTCACACAAGAGCAGTGGCTGAAACACCGCTATACCTCACACAAGAGCAGTGGCTGAAGCACTGCTATACCTCACACAAGAGCAGTGGCTGAAGCACCGCTATACCTCACACAAGAGCAGTGGCTGAAGCACCGCTATACCTCACACAAGAGCAGTGGCTGAAGCACTGCTATACCTCACACAAGAGCAGTGGCTGAAGCACTGCTATAACCTCACACAAGAGCAGTGGCTGAAGCACCGCTATAACCTCACACAAGAGCAGTGGCTGAAGCACTGCTATACCTCACACAAGAGCAGTGGCTGAAGCACTGCTATACCTCACACAAGAGCAGTGGCTGAAGCACCGCTATACCTCACACAAGAGCAGTGGCTGAAGCACTGCTATACCTCACACAAGAGCAGTGGCTGAAGCACTGCTATACATCACACAAGAGCAGTGGCTGAAGCACCGCTATACCTCACACAAGAGCAGTGGCTGAAGCACTGCTATACCTCACACAAGAGCAGTGGCTGAAGCATCGCTATACCTCACACAAGAGCAGTGGCTGAAGCACTGCTATACCTCACACAAGAGCAGTCGCTGAAGCACCGCTATACCTCACACAAGAGCAGTTGCTGAAGCACAGCTGTACCTCACTCAAGAGCAGTGGCTGAAGCACCGCTATACCTCACACAAGAGCAGTGGCTGAAGCACAGCTGTACCTCACTCAAGAGCAGTGGCTGAAGCACCGCTATACCTCACACAAGAGCAGTGGCTGAAGCACAGCTGTACCTCACACAAGAGCAGTGGCTGAAGCACAGCTGTACCTCACACAAGAGCAGTGGCTGAAGCACCGCTATACCTCACACAAGAGCAGTGGCTGAAGCACAGCTGTACCTCACACAAGAGCAGTGGCTGAAGCACCGCTATACCTCACACAAGAGCAGTAGCTGAAGCACCGCTGTACCTCACACAAGAGCAGTGGCTGAAGCACCGCTATACCTCACACAAGAGCAGTAGCTGAAGCACCGCTATACCTCACACAAGAGCAGTGGCTGAAGCACCGCTGTACCTCACATAAGTAGTCACAACAAAGCCAGGAAGGAACCACAGGATTTGCCTTTCGAAATGTGAATAATAAAATACCGGTATAATCCATGGTAATAGATACCGACTAATTGGTTTAGAGAGAAACGTTAGCAAATACTAGGACATATTTATTGATGTGGTCAAGGTCCCAGGACCGAAACGTTTTCTAATGAATATATGCTAGTTTCTGCCCTTGTATTTAAACCAATACAAATACTTCACATGGAAAAGCTTCACTTGCAGACAATGCTTCACTTGGGAGGATCTTCATCATGTCAATGATGGGAATTTTAAAACGTGAGATAATTCCCGTCGCAGTGGGAGAGAGGTGAGGAAGGGGGGGGGGGAGGAGGGGTGAGGCTAGGAAGTGTGTGATACTCACCTGGGAAGATTGCGTGTTGTTACTCCCGGGGGTTTGGTCTCCGTGATGGTGATTACGTGTGATAAACCCTCACTAAATTATGTCCTTGCTGCGCTCTCTGGGTTATTTGTGATGCAGCCAACGGTCGAGTTAGCGGGATCTACTGCAAAACAAAGAAGATCAATGCTTGTCTAAGTTGGATTCACAAAATAAAATAATCAAACGTTTGTATATGTGTGGGCTTCAGAAAATAAAGCAAATGAACGCTTGTGTAATGTTGAAAATAATGTAAAATAATGTAAAATACCGATGATTAAGACACATGTGCAATAGTTGGATATCTTTATTGTTGTTAGGTAAGACACATATGCAACAGTTAGATAACTTTATTCCGTTTACACAGTAGGCTTCTTCAGTCGAATACAGAAAGTAGGCAGCCTACTGTGTAGGCGAAACGTTTCGGAATAAAGTTGTCTAACTGTTGCATATGTGTCTTACCTAACAACCTGTCGGTATTGTATACCATTTTGATGTTCACCTTTATTGTTGAAACGGTTCACCTGTACAGTAGGCTTCTTCAGTCGAAAACAGAGGCAGCAGGTGTAGTAGTGGAACGAAGATGATGATTATTATTATTAAAGATTCGCCGGTATTCTCCCGGCCCTGGCCTTTTCCAAGTGGTGGCCTGGCCAACGAAGATGATGTAATCAGTCAACCTTTATTAAGTTTCAATTATTATAGAGAAGTTAATTTGTTAGTTTTAAATTAAATTATGAAGAAGTTGTTAGGATGTCATTTTTTCAATGATTATACTGACGCTAATTTGTTAGATTTCAATTATAAAAATGAAGTTGTTGGTTTACTTGGTATCATCTGTTTTATTAAAGTTGTTAGCTGGTTAAGTTCAGCTCTGTGGAACTGAGGGACTGACCACCTCAAATATTATTTCTCAAAGGTTGAGGGACTGATTACATCATCTTCATTTCACTCCTACACCTGCTGTCTCTGCATTTGACTGCATTTGACTGCACGTATAAGTTCTGTCAAGCACCTTAACTACTGGGAACGCTTGGAAGCACTTGACTTGTACTCGTTGGAATGCAGGAGGGAGAGATGTATCATAATCTACACTTGGAAAATCTTGGAAGGAATGGTCCCAAATCTGCACACAGAAATCACTCCCTACGAAAGTAAAAGACTGGGCAGGCGATGCAAAATGCCCCCAATAAAAAGTAGGGGCGCCATTGGTACACTAAGGGAAAACACCATAAGTGTTCGGGGCCCAAGACTGTTCAACAGCCTCCCATCAAGCATTAGGGGAATTGCCAATAAACCCCTGGCTGCCTTCAAGAGAGAGCTGGACAGATACCTAAAGTCAGTGCCGGATCGCCGGGCTGTGGCTAGTACGTTGGACTGCGTGCGGCCAGCAGTAACAGCCTAGTTAATCAGACCCTGATCCATCGGGAGGCCTGGTCATGGACCGGGCCGCGGGGGCGTTGATCCCCGGAATAACCTCCAGGTAACCTCCAGGTATCCAGGTAAGAAACTCACTGTGTAGGCGTAACGCTTTAGGAATGAAGATATCCAACTGTCGCAATTGTGTCTTATCATCAACGTTCGTTTAAGTTGGATCTACACAAACTAAACCAACTGAACGTTGGTGTAAGTAGGATCTACGGATCGCTGTGCCATCCGAGAAAGATCCATCCCTAAGATGCATAAGCCCAGCCCACTGCACCTCAATGAACGCGACTGGAATATCACAAGCCGCCCATGAAATCCTAACACCGCAAAAATGTCAAAATATGAAGGTCATTCATCACTAAGACTGGTTAATTGGGGGGCCCTGTCTCGGATCAGTCAGGCTGTTAGTGATGACGTAATGACAGCTTAGTAATTTATGGAAGAAGGAGATGTGAGGTGCCAGCAACATCCTTGAAAAACACGAGGACAGCCAGTCACCGCAAGATACAAAGTGAAGTTGTTAGCTTTAAATTATTATATTGAAGTTGTTAGTTTATTAGGGTTCAATTATAGTGAAATTCTTAGTTTGTTAGTTTCCATTTATTATAGTGAAGTTACTCCGCTAGTTTTAAATTAATAAAGCCAAGTTGTATATTTGTTTGGTCTAAATTATTATAGTGAAGTTGTTAATTTGTTATTTTTTCAGTTAATTTATTAGGTATTAACTATTATAGTAAAGTTGTTAGTTTACTTGATAACAACTATGATAGTAAACTTGGTTAGGTTTCAGTCCTACACAGACGTAGAAAATGTAACATTTTAAGACTTGTTTCAATTACTTTGTCTTATTTTGCATATATGTGGGTTGTTGATTCCAAATATAATATCAGTGTTTTCTTTATCACGTTGATTTTCTTCACAACTTGAAGTGATTGCTTAAAACACTATTTTAATAAACAACAGTGTAGAAAATATTTATGATATTTATGGAAGTCGATGAAGGACAAAAGGAACATAAGTCCATCCAGGATATTCCAAGAAACCCCAAAACATTTATATTCATCTGCCATAGCCAAGCCAAGGACTGCCTGTAGAACTGGACTCTTAATGAGAGGAGACTCGGATACTGACGATTCACCCAGTACCATTTCAAATATTTATAAAATTTGCTACTAATAAGTTCCCAAAATCCCTGTTAAGTGTTTTTTTTTTTCTTTCAAAACTGCGTTTGTAACTTCTGTTTGTGTTTGTTGTGTGTTGTCTCCGCAGTAGCAGCCAGCAGCAGTCGGCCACCATGGTGACATTCCATTTATCTTTGTACCTTCTCTTTATCTCCTTTATATCCAGGTGAAACCTTTCACCGTGCTCTTCACTCAGAGTTTCCAGATTTTTCAGAAAATGAACCAAATGAGCATCCAGGAAATATACCTTCAGACTCATATAACACCCTAAGGCCTTCAACTTCTCCAAAATCCTGTTCACGATATCTTTATAGTTTGGGTCCTTGTAACTGGAATGGGTTCTACAATTTTTTTTAAGTCACCTGCACATGCCAAGAGTTGCATGAATTTTGTTCTAGCTACCGTACATCAGCGTTGAAAATTTGAGGCCGAATATTCGAATCCTTCTCGCATTATAACCGAATTAAAGTGAAAAGTTGGAGGAAGAAACAAAAAGAAAAATCACACAACGTTCATGTAAGAATTATAGAAAAATCCAAGACCACCTGATACACTCACAACACAGCAACAATGATTCAAGGCGGTGTGATTATAGGTTTCTTTGTTAGAGCGCAAATTTACAGCCAGAAAGTTCTTAGGGATGAATGCAAGTATTTGTTACAAACATGTTTTGAGTTTTCCTGATATATCATCAAGGGATGGAGAATAAGAGCGACACAGATGATCAATACCACCAGAGAAGGAAGTGAAACTGAAAGATGGATCATCAGGATCATTCTTGTGACAAGTGACACTGTTACCGCCACCGTCTCCTACACACTCGCTGTAAGCAACACTGGCTTCCCTTAAAACACAAGTAAAACTAGTAAGGATATCAAAGTAAACAATGTTGGTAACTACAATATCCTTGTGAGAGTTCCAATAAATCTGATGCTGGTGAAACATTATGGGATATTAACTCTGGGATTAAAGCGCAAGACAAGCACAGAACGCACATTACAGAAGCGCTGCATGAGCAATCTACGGCAACAAACTTGACTTAGCAATAACTTAGGCCAGTGCTAAATGCGCCATCAAAGAGGAAGATTGATATAGAGGAAAACTATTAGAGGATGTAACAATCCAAATATTCCACGCCCTTAAACAGAGCTATTCCGCAGACTGATGTACGGTTTAACTCTTCTCCGTGAATAATGATAATATAACTGCACATATTACGAAGTTAATACAGAGTGAAGCCAAGGTAGTGAAAGTGATGCAACAAGGCCAGATTAACACCGTCCCTCACCTACTTCACCTTTCCCTTCTTACTAAGACCCCTTCTCCTGCCTCTTCCTCACTCTGATGGCATATATAAGCTTGAATATCGAGGTTCCTCTCATTGACAGGGCAGAGCTCGTCCCAAGCAGTACGATCCCTGCTATAGACGCTCGTTGTTTCTGAAATGTGTAGAGCCAGGCAATATGTCTTGTCTACAAAGAGAGAAGAAACTGGACTGCTGAATCAAACACTTTGAAACTGAGCCACTTAACGAAACGTTTTTAATGACAGTCAAGTTAAGTGTGATGGAAACTAAGGGACAGCGGGTAAACAGTTAACGGCTGCCACATTAACATTATATATTTGAGGCCTTAAGCTATACGATATTATCCTTGGAATACCTGGAGTAAAAAAAAATAATTAACAAGATTATTAAGCGCAGATTACTTTAGAGAATTGTTGCATTAACACCTCGAGAGTAGGATTGCTGGAATACTTTGAGAGAAAGATTACTGGAGAGAGAGATTGCTGGAATATTTTGAGAGAAAGATTTCTTTAATGCCTTAAGAGAAAGATTACTGGAATGCCTTGAGTGAAAGATTTCTGGAATATGTTGAGAGAAAGATTGCTGGAATGCCTTGAGAGAAAGATTACTGGGGAGAGAAAGATTACTGGAGAGATTGCTGGAACATTTTGAGAGAAAGATTGCTTTAATACCTTGATATAAACATTGCTGAAATACCTTGAGAGACAGTTTGCTTTAATATTTTGAGAGAAAGAGTACTTTAATACCTTTACAAGAGAAAAATTGCTTTAAGACCTTGAAAGAAAGATTGCTAGAATGCCTTGAGAGAAACATTGTTGGAATGCCTTGTGAGAAAGACTGCTGAAATGCCTTGAAAGATTGCTGGGATTCCAACCTTGAGAGAAAGAGTGGTTTTATTACTTTGAGAGAAAGGGCTAAACCACACAATACAAACATTGATTTAGAATGGTAAAATTTTGCCTTACTGACTAACCAAAATTCTATGAGGAGTTAACTGGAGTCAAATAAGATAAAGGTTGGCAGACTACATGTTCTCAGGTTGTAGGAAGGCCAGGATTACCATAGCTGTGCTAACTGGTATTGAGTCAGCACTACCATAAAAGTGCTAGCAAGTGTTGTGTCAAAACTACCATAGCAGTGCTAGCAGGTGTTGAATCAGCACTACCATAGCAGTGCTAGCAGGTGTGGTGTCCACATTACGATAGCAACACTATCTTTAGGGTCATGAGCTGCCAGGAAAGCAATATTCACACTAGCAACAGGGCGACAAGTAAGGAAAGACATGATAACGACGTGTGCAGTACTTGGTGGCACTGATAGGTAGGAAAAGAACTTGACTTGAGAAGGATCAGGTTATGACGGTAAAGAGGGAAGCAAAAACAGCCAAAGAATAACGCCTGCAACAACAACAAAAACAATAATGATAATCATAATATAATAATAATAATAATAATAATAATAATAATAATAATAATAATTATTATTATTATTATTATTATTATTATTATTATTGAGTTAAATTGGAAGCGCTAAATTCGTAGGCATCATGCAGCTGAGTACAAGCATGGGCCAGGAGTTCCACCGCAGCCTTCACAGTGAGTACAAACACACACGGTACTCTGCCCTGGCAGACCTGGGTATTAACAATACATCAGTTAGTTCCTCTTTAGGGAATAATAATAATTCCAGGGAATACCGAGATCCCAGAGGATATTCAATATAATATGTAGATCCGTGAATCATTATCAAGGGCTGCAGCCTAGTCTACAGCCACTGGCTTGAAGCCTGGTCTAGTCTAGTCTCGCACAAGTTGTGTGTGTACATTGGGAACTTGTATCTTTAAAGGTTATAGTATAATCTAGGATAACCTAGGATTACCTAGGATAATCCAGTGAAGTGATATATTTCCATTAATGTCTCTTGAGGAAATATATGGCCAGTTTGTTAGAATTTTTACTAGTCTAGTGGTTGTAGTATTATGCTACCTGCTCTTATGGATCATTCCAGCAGTGGTTCTGACATGTTACTTCCTCATGGTAGTCATTACAACATTCCACAAAATGACTTGTGAAGAAAAAAAAAATATCTTCCTAGTCTCTAATACGAAACCTCCCATGACTATATTCTCTCCTAATTCCTTTGCCTAACATTCCTTTTCCCTTCGTACCTACCTCTCCCCTTTCCCTTCCACCCCTCCCATTAACTCCTGTTCCCTCCCACTTCCTCCTTACCCTTTCCCACCTATTCCTTGTCCCTCAAAGTTAGTTTCCACTGCATACTTTTTACTTATCAAAGTCGCATTTTCTAGTAATTGTTTATAGATCCATTGTACAAATTGTGATTTTTGTAGAACAAATAGCATTAATCTACCACCATTCTTCCCTCTCTCTCCCACCACATCCCATCCCCCACAAACTGCGGCGACCACCACCAGACAGATACACACACGTCTTCGTGACAGACAACAATGGTCCTCTGGACGTCTTGGAAGCTATAAATACGAAGCTCAGCAGTGAGCAACAGTGAGGCTCTGGACAGCCTCATTCAACCAGCCTCGGTAATTAGTGGACACCATGTGATGTTGACACGCTACAGAGGGGAGGGGAGGTGAAGGGACGGAGGGAAGTTGAGAGAACGTATGGGTGAGAGGTGAGGGGGAAGAATCAGGAACTTTTATAATACCAAGAATTTCTATAATACCAAGGTCTACTGTAATACCAAGAACTTCTTTAATACCAAGGTCTTCTATAATACCACTCTGCTGCAGAGATCTGCAGCGAGACGTCTCTATCCTCAGATCTATCGGGAATGAACCACGAGGAAAGACTAAAAAGTAACCCTGAAGACATTTAAGGACATAAGAACCAAGGAAGAAATGATAACGACGTACAAAATACTCAGAGGTATATATAAGATGAAGAGGGATAGGTTGTTCGAGAGGCAGGATAAGGGTACACGCACGTGTAGTTTGAAGTTAAAAACACCTTGTCAAACCCTGTGTAAAAAAAAAAAAAAAAAAAAAAAAACATATGTCAATAGGATGCCAGGAAGCGGAATGACCTGCCTCGCATGGGCCAGTAGGCCTGCTGCAGTGTTCCTTCTTTCTTATGTTCTTATGACGAAAAGAACGGAAACCCGAAGGCTCCAAGAATGGGTATGATAGGGCTCATGAAGCTAAGGGAGATTAAACCCAATATCAGTCAATTTTCAATGAATGGTCAGAAACTGAGACTCGACTTCTGTAGCCACACATAGGTGAGTACATAGAGCTGAGTATGCACGCACGCACGAATGCAATACACACACACACACACACACACGCACACACACACACACACACACACACACACACACACACACACACACACACACACACACACACACACACACACACACACACACACACACACAAAGAGGATCACGACGCAACATCATCCGAAAAACCTGAGGCTTTCACACGGTCAGAGGCTGAGGGAGGTAGTGATGGCTGGTGTGTGGTGGGAGCTTATGGCCCTCAAGGATACTGACGGAGAGACCGGGAATACCAACTAGCCTCTCAGAAGGCATACACGCGGCCTTCAATGTGGTGAGATGGGAAGCTGCAAGTCTGTGGGATAAAATATCCAGTAGGCAGCCACTTGGGGATACGAACTGGCAGTACTCTATAAGAAGGACCTATCTTCATGATACTAAAAAACACACACACACACACACACCACACACACACACACACACACACACACACACACCCCACACACACACACATACACACACTCACACTCACACGCACATACACACACACACACACACACACACACGCACACACAACACACACACACACACACACACACACACACACACACACACACACACACACACACACACACACACACACACACACACACCACACAACACACACAAGACTGCAAGAAGGCTTTGACACAGTTCAACACAAGAGATTAGTGCAAAAAATGGAGGACCAAGCAGGGATAACAAGAAAGGCACAAAGTCGCAATATACACAACGAGAAGCAATTATTACTACAGAAAAAGCGTCCTTCCTCCAAAATTTCCACCAGTCAACTATAGTGATAATATAGCATTTATTGTGGTGGAGACGGAAAAAAATAGAAAAGCTAGATACAGCGATTGATAATCAAGGGTTGAGGTCGACCGTTCGTCATTGTAGGAGCTGCCAGCAGTCACCGGTTCTTCAACACGCAAGTTATACTTTTGTATCAATCAAATCACATATTACTCGGGTAGATAATTTCCAGTAGATCCTTCATGTGTTAGCTCAAATCACCGACCAGTGTTTTAAATAAGTGACCCACTGATCAGATCAGATCGACTGGTCCGAACCCTTGACTGGTCCGAACCCTTGACTGGTCCGAACCCTTGACTGGTCCGAACCCTTGACTGGTCCGAACCCTTGACTGGTCCGAACCCTTGACTGGTTTCAAACGGTTTCGTTGGATAATAAAGCAGACTGTAAACGGATGGGGTTGTAGGCGCCCTTATAAACACAAACATTAAATATAAATCAGCACGGTAAGCTGTCCAATATACAAAAACAGTTAGAAACAGAAATACAAATAGCTAGAGCTTCATTTAAGGAGGTTATTAATAGAATATTCAAGAGGTTGCTAGTAGAATTGCAGTAAATCAACCATTCAAATCATTATGAAGCTGTGTGTAGTCTGTGGTCAGTCAAACAAACGGGCTTCCACATGGGTAAATTTTCATTTTTGTGGAAATTGGTGTCACGCCCCTTGTGCAGCTATCCAAGAACTAGCTACAAGCAGTGTTAAAACAGGGAAGTGTTTTTGGGTATGCCCAAATGAGATAAATCTGTGGACTAAAATCACAAGGGTATTAAAAGAGGACAACATCAAAGCTGCTTTCATAGAAAACCTGGAAGCTTTCTACAACAGATGGGAACATAAAAAGTCTGGGCTGAATGGTACTGCCCTTGATACTGGCCATGTAGTCAGAAACTGTAAGGCCGGAGATGAAGTCCTGGTAGTCAGTAAATGTGGGGCTGATAGTGCTGTCCTGGGAGACAGTAATGGTGAAGCTGGAGGTGCTGTTCTGGGAGACAGTAATGGTGAAGCTGGAGGTGCTGTCCTGGGAGACAGTAATGGTGAAGCTGGAGATGCTGTCTTGGGAGACAGTAATGGTGAAGCTGGAGATTTTGTCCAGGTAGTCGGGAATTATACGCAGGAAGGAATACATATAAATGACCTCATAGGGGACAGGAGCCATAGTAGGGAAACAAGTGTAGTAAAAGATAAGATAAAACCCAAATATTGCAAACTAGAAATACCGCAGGAAATAGCAAACAAGAGGACTCCACTAGCAATAGTGAGGATATATTACCAAAAACAACTGGTGGGAGCTCCATTGTTGGTGCTAGGGAGGATAGAAGTAAGACAGGGAAAACATGCACCAACAGGGAATACAGTCACAGAAACCCAAGGCAAACGGAAACCAAGCCTGTGCACATACTATGCACTTGGTATCTGCTGGCATGGGAAATCTGGAAAAACAGATGGGACGTGCAACTATGACCACCTAGAAAATGCCATGCCCATATGACAACAGGAAAATGCAAACTCCCTTCCTGTAAGCTTTTTCACCCTGAACTGTGTACCTCTTCAGTACAGGAAAGACTGTGCTATAACTTAAATTGCCAGGCATACCATCTAAAGGGGACAAAAAGATACAAAACATCCAGTCCATGGGAAAACCTGGGTAGCCACAGCCACTCAAGAGGGAGAGGTTTTTTAGTGCCAGGAAGGAAAAAAAACTGGCAGGAAATGGTAGAAATCGTACACCAAATCCAGTCATTCCTGGAGTGGAACCACAGTCGATGGCCTCCACTCCAAACCAACAGATACAGATACTAATGCCGGAAAAAAAAATCCCCCCCCAGTACCAACAATACCACCAGTCCGATAACATTCTTCTTTGCAAATATACAGGGTCTAAAGCCAGCAACAAACAAAATACCTTTCATCCGTGGACTGCTTGCAGAGGCAAAAGCAATGTTCGCAGCTTTCACTGAGACCCACATAAAGGATCACTTGGACAACGAAATATGGATCCCAGGTTACAACCTATACAGATGTGACAGAGTGAACAGGCAAAAGGGGGGGGGGGGTTCCGTACATTGCAGAGTAACTTGTTTGCACAGAACTGCTTAATGCCTCAAATGATGTAGTGGAAGTTTTAGCAGTAAAGGTCGAGAACCAAAACCTAGTCATTGTGGTAGTCTACTAGCCTCCGGATGCAACATCCCAGCATTCCAGGAACAGCTGTTAAAAATTGACCACTGTCTGGAAATCTTCCAGCTCCTGCACCCAACATCTTGCTCTGGGGGATTTCAACTTAAGGCACCTAAAATGGAGGAATATAGCAATATATATTGTTGCAGTAATAACACGGAGGCAGCTCTGATGAAAAACTCACACTCACACGAGCTTTTAAATCTCTGCACAAAATTCAATTTAAACCAGCAAATAATAGAGCCTACTAGACTGGAGAATACACTAGACCTCATCTTCACTAACAATGATGATCTGATAAGAAATGTCACCATATCAAAAACAATATACTCAGATCACAACATAATTGAGGTTCAGACATGTATGCGTGGAGCCCCAGACCGACATAATGAGACTAGTCACGAGGGAGCATTCACCAAATTCAACTTCAATAACAAAAACATAAAGTGGGACCAAGTAAACCAAGTCCTAACCGATATAAGCTGGGAAGATATACTAAGCAACACAGACCCCAACTTATGCCTAGAACAGATTAACTCGGTGGCACTCGATGTATGCACAAGGCTTATTCCTCTAAGAAAAAGGAGGAGTAGATGTAAAATAGAAAGAGGTGCTCCCTTTACAGGCGACGGAAAAGAATAACAGCGGCTAAAAGAGGTCAATATATCTGAAATGCGTAGGGAGACACTGGTCAGAGAAATAGCAAGCATCGAACTTAAGCTAAAAGAATCCTTTAGGAGTCAGGAATCGCGGGAAGAACTAAAAGCCATAAATGAAATCGAAAGAAACCCAAAGTATTTCTTCTCCTATGCCAAATCAAAATCGAGAACAACGTCCAGTATTGGGTCCCTACTTAAACAAGATGGGTCCTACACAGATGACAGCAAGGAAATGAGTGAGCTACTCAAGTCCCAATATGACTCAGTTTTTAGCAAGCCGCTTAACCAGACTGAGAGTCGAAGACCCAAAATGAATTTTTTATGAGAGAGCCACAAAATTTGATTAACACAAGCCTATCGATGTTATCCTGACGCCAAATGACTTCGAACAGGCAATAAATGACATGCCCATGCACTCTGCCCCAGGGCCAGACTCATGGAACTCTGTGTTCATCAAGAACTGCAAGAAGCCCCTATCACGAGCCTTTTCAATCCTATGGAGAGGGAGCATGGACACGGGGGTCGTCCCACAGTTACTAAAAACAACAGACATAGCCCCACTCACAAAGGGGGCAGTAAAGCAACAGCAAAGAACTACAGACCAATAGCACTAACATCCCATATCATAAAAATCTTTGAAAGGGTCCTAAGAAGCAAGATCACCACCCATCTAGAAACCCATCAGTTACACAACCAGGGCAACATGGGTTTAGAACAGGTCGCTCCTGTCTGTCTCAACTATTGGATCATACGACAAGGTCCTAAATGCACTAGAAGACAAAAAGAATGCAGATGTAATATATACCGACTTTGCAAAAGCCTTCGACAAGTGTGACCATGGCGTATAGCGCACAAAATGCGTGCTAAAGGAATAACAGGAAAAGTCGGTCGATGGATCTATAATTTCCTCACTAACAGAACACAGAGAGTAGTCGTCAACAGAGTAAAGTCCGAGGCAGCTACGGTGAAAAGCTCTGTTCCACAAGGCACAGTACTCGCTCCCATCTTGTTCCTCATCCTCATATCCGACATAGACAAGGATATCAGCCACAGCACCGTGTCTTCCTTTGCAGATGACACCCGAATCTGCATGACAGTGTCTTCCATTGCAGACACTGCAAGGCTCCAGGCGGACATCAACCAAATCTTTCAGTGGGCTGCAGAAAACAATATGAAGTTCAACGATGAGAAATTTCAATTACTCAGATATGGTAAACATGAGGAAATTAATCTTCATTAGAGTACAAAACAAATTCTGGCCACAAAATAGAGCGAAACACCAACGTAAAAGACCTGGGAGTGATCATGTCAGAGGATCTCACCTTCAAGGACCATAACATTGTATCAATCGCATCTGCTAGAAAAATGACAGGATGGATAATGAGAACCTTCAAAACTAGGGAGGCAAAGCCCATGATGACACTCTTCAGGTCACTTGTTCTATCTAGGCTGGAGTATTGCTGCACACTAACAGCACCTTTCAAGGCAGGTGTGAAATTGCCGACCTAGAAAATGTACAGAGAACTTTCATGGCGCGCATTACGGAGATAAAACACCTCAATTACTGGGAGCGCTTGAGGTTCCTAAACCTGTATTCCTGGAACGCAGGAGGGAGAGATACATGATTATATACACCTGGAAAATCCTAGAGGGACTAGTACCGAACTTGCACACGAAAATCACTCACTACGAAAGCAAAAGACTTGGCAGGCGATGCACCATCCCCCAATGAAAAGCAGGGGTGTCACTAGCACGTTAAGAGACCATACAATAAGTGTCAGGGGCCCGAGACTGTTCAACTGCCTCCCAGCACACATAAGGGGGATTACCAAGACCCCTGGCAGTCTTCAAGCTGGCACTGGACAAGCACCTAAAGTCAGTTCCTGATCAGCCGGGCTGTGGCTCGTACGTTGGTTTGCGTGCAGCCAGCAGCAACAGCCTGGTTGATCAGGCTCTGATCCACCAGGAGGCCTGGTCACAGACCGGGCCGCGGGGGCGTTGGCCCCCGGAACTCTCTCCAGGTAAACTCCAGGTAAACAATGGGATCAGGGAATACTTGTCAGGAAGACAGCAGCGAGTCATGGTACGTGGCGAGGTGTTAGAGTGGGCACCTGTGACCAGCGGGGTCCCGCAGGGGTCAGACCTAGGACCAATGCTGTTTCTGGTATTTGTGAACGACATGACGGAAGGAATAGACTCCGAGGTGTCCCTGTTTGCAGATGACGTGAAGTTGATGAGAAGAATTCATTCGATCGAAGACCAGGCAGAACTACAAGGGATCTGGACAAGCTGCAGACCTGGTCCAGCAATGCCTCCTGGAGTTCAACCCCACCAAGTGCAAAGTCATGAAGATTGGGGAAGGGCAAAGAAGACCGCAGACGGAGTACAGTCTAGGGGGCCAGAGACTACAAACCTCACTCAAGGAAAAAGATCTTGGGGTGAGTATAACACCAGGCACATCTCCTGTAGCGCACATCAACCAAATAACTGCTGCAGCATATGGGCGCCTAGCAAACCTCAGAACAGCATTCCGACATCTTAATAAGGAATCATTCAGGACCCTGTACACCGTGTACGTTAGGCCCATACTGGAGTATGCGGCAACAGTTTGGAACCCACACCTAGCCAAGCACGTAAAGAAACTAGAGAAAGTGCAAAGGTTTGCAACAAGACTAGTCTCAGAGCTAAGAGGTATGTCCTACGAGGAGAGGTTAAGGGAAATGAACCTGACGACAATGGAGGACAGGAGAGTTAGGGGGGACATGATAACGACATACAAAATACTGAGAGGAATTGACAAGGTGGACAAAGACAGGATGTTCCAAAGATGGGACACAGCAACAAGGGGACACAGTTGGAAGTTGAAGACACAGATGAATCACAGGGATGTTAGGAAGTATTTCTTCAACCACAGAGTAGTCAGGAAGTGGAATAGTTTGGGAAGCGATGTAGTGGAGGCAGGATCCATACATAGCTTTAAGCAGAGGTATGATAAAGCTCACGGCTCAGGGAGAGTGACCTAGTAGCGACCAGTGAAGAGGCGGGGCCAGGAGCTTGGACTCGACCCCTGCAACCTCAACTAGGTGAGTACAACTAGGTTAGTACACACAAGATTATCAGGAGAGTGGTGGAGCACCTGGAACGGAACAAGAGTATAAACGCCAGCCAGCACCCAGCAAGGCAAATCCTGTGTCACAAACCTTCTGGAGTTTTATGATAAAGTAACAGAAGTAAGACACGAGAGAGAGGGGTGGGTTGATTGCATCTTCTTGGACTGCAAAAAGGCCTTTGACACAGTTCCTCACAAGAGATTAGTGCAGCAGCTAGAGGATCAGGCACGTATAACAGGAAGGGCACTGGAATGGATCAGAGAATATCTGACAGTGGATGCAACAGCGAGTCATGGTACGTGATGAGGTATCACAGTGGGCACCTGTGACGAGCGGGGTTCCATAGGGGTCGGTCCTAGGACCAGTGCTATTTTTAGTATATGTGAATGACATGATGGAAAGGATAGACTCAGAATTGTCTCTGTTTGCAGATGATGTGAAGTTAATGAGGACAATTAAAACGGACGTGGATCAGGCAGGATTTCAAGGAGACCTGGACAGGCTGAACACGTGGTCTAGCAACTGGCTACTCGAATTTAACCCTGCCAAATGCAAAGTCATGAAGACAGCAGATGGAGTATAGGCTAGGTGGCCAAAGACTGCAAACCTCGCTCAAGGAGAAAAAAGATCTTGGGGTATGTATAACACCGAGCATGTCTCAGGAAACACACATCAACCAGATTACTGCTGCAGCATATGGGCGCCTGGCAAACCTGAGAAAAGCGTTCCGATACCTTAGTAAGGAATCGTTCAAGAAACTGTACACCATGTACGTCAGGCCCATACTGGAGTATGCAGCACCAGTTTGGAACCCACACTTGATCAAGCACGGTAAGAAATTAGAGAAAGAGTAAAGGTTTGCGACAAGGTTAGTTCCAGAGCTAAGGGGAATGTCCTACGAACAAATGTTAAGGGAAATCGGCCTGACGACAGTAGAGTTAGGAGAATCATGATAACGACATACAAACTACTGCGTGGAATAGACAAGGTGGACAAAGACAAGATGTTCCAGAGAAAGGACACAGAAACAAAGGGTCACAATTGGGAGCTGAGGACTCAGATGAGTCAAAGAGATGTTAGGAAGTATTTCTTCGGTCATAGAGTAGTCAGGAAGTGAAATAGTCTAGCAAGTGAGGTAGTGGAGGCGGGAACCGTACATAGCTTTAAGATGAGGTATGATAAAGCTCATGGAGCAGGGAGAGAGAGGACCTAGTAGTGCTCAGTGAAGAGGGGGCCCAGGAGCTGAGTCTCGACCCCTGCAATCACAATTGGGTGAGTACAATTAGGTGAGTATTCACACACACACACACACACTGACGACACTGGAAGACAGGAGGGTCAGGGGAGACATGATGACGACATACAAAATACTGCGTGGAATAGACAAGGGGTACAGAGGCAGGGTGTTCCAGGGAGGGGACACAGAAACTAGGGGTCACAATTGGAAGCTGAAGACTCAGATGAGTCAAAGGAATGTTAGGAAACATTTCTTCTGCCACAGAGTTGTTAGGAAGTGGAATAGTCTGGCAAGCGATGTAGTGAAGGCAGGAACCATACATAGTTTTAAGACGAGGTATGATAAAGCTCATGGAGCAGGGAGAGGGAGGACTCAGTAGCAATCAGCGAAGAGGCGGGGCCTAGAGATGAGTCTCGACCCCTGTACCTCAATTAGGTGAGTACACACACACACACACACACACACACACACACACACACACACACACACACACACACACACACACACAAACACATACGCCCACTTACATAAACACATACACACACAAACACGTTCTGGTTTTAAGACGAATATTTAGACTCAACGAGTAAAGGAGATTCACCTAGTAATATTGTGCTTTAATGTACCATGAAATCTCCAGCGATACATGTTCCTCTCCCTCATGTGTCTCCATATCTGTTTCTGCATTTGCGTCTTTGTATTCATGTCTTTGTTTCTGCGCCTGTTATCCAAGTCCGTGCCTCTGCTGTGTCTGTTCGTGTTTGTAACTGTATTCGTGCCTGTGATTGTATTTGCAAATTTCTGCAGATCGTTATAATGTTTTTACTTGAGGGTGTACAGCAGGGAGTAGAGACAGCTTATAGAGGCATTTGTCTCACTCACAATACTAGTAGGTTCCGTCTTCCACCCACCCTCCCAGGGGTGAAAACCCATCCTCCAAGAGGCGCCAACTCATCCACCCTCCTAGGGACGCCCATCCACCCTCCTGGGGACACCCACCTACTCTCCCAGGGACGTCGAACCACCCACGGACTTCCACCCACACAAGGATACCCACCCCTGGACGCCAACCTATCTTGCACGCCTCCCACCCATACCTGCGTTCATTTGAGGTATGTCTGGCCTCATGCAAATTCAGAGTAGCGCCAGAGGTTTACTAGACAGTGATAACAAATTTAATATTTCGGATTCGAGAGATGACGAGAAAAATAAGATCTGTAGGATTTGAAAACAGGGATAAATTTTTTCTCTCTCAAAACTCTGGATCGTTCCCAGTCTCCGAAGACTTTTTAAGACTTATTCTCCTCCTTCCATTTGACACAGCGAGCACCTAAGCTCATCTACTTTACTGGCTGCACACAAACAACAACACTGTTTTTTTTTCACCTGAGGGCCTCCTCACAACCACTATACACCTGGAATCTACCTGGAGGGTGTTCCGGGGGTGAACGCCTCCGCAGCCGCTGTTACTGCTGGTAGCATGTAGTCCAACGTACGAACCACAGCTTGGCTGCTCGAAAAGTATTCTTTGTTAAAATACTACTCTAATCTCCACATCTTGTCTTATTTACATACAGTGAGTAAAATTCTACTATTGTATTACCATGACTTAGAGTTGCATTATCTAGCTTAAAGGTGCCATACAGAATTTATTTTCCCCGTATGCGAGCCTTACATTTCTCCTCATAAAATTACATCTGCGACTTCTCCGACCACAATACCGACCTCTTCAGATCTTCGTGCGGCTCTGATATTTACGTCAGCAGTTATGCGAGGGCCGATTTTAGTGTCTTACTTTTGTGATCTAGATACTACTACTACCACTACTACCAATAATAATAATAATAATAATAAATAATAATAATAATAATAATAATAATAATAATAATAATAATAATAATAATAATAATAATAATAATAATAGTTATAATAATAATAATAATCATAATAATAATCATAATAATAATAATAATAATAATAATAATTATTATAACGCTTTCATCTCGAGTCATTATACAATATATATTTCACTTTCATATAAACTCTGTATCTTACAGAGTATATATGCTGAAAGTTTACTCTAAGCGCTACATTAGAGATTAAACCTTACTTGACAAGTGGAGAAAAATTATGTGTAGCCTTTAATGACGCTCACGTAGTCAATAGGCTACATACTCCATTAACCAAAGCTATTCATCTCTCAGTGAATATATGCCGAGAGTTTAATCCCTACTTGCGAATTTAAACTCTTCTTGACTAGTGGTGAAAAGGTTGGATACAGCCTAAATGCCCCTCGTGTTGTCGATAGATAGGCTTTCAGTCTCCCAACCAGTCGCTTCTCGTACCTACCCAGACAGGGACCATGACAACTTAACACCATAACTAAATTATTTAATGCTCAAGTTTCTTTGCTGAGTTTATTACATTGATTCACCTAAGTACACAGAGCCTTGATTTGATTACAAAGTTCCCTGTGTGACTCGATTACAAAGTTCCTTGTCTGACTGAAGCACAAAGTTTACCACGAGAAACATCACAGTTAGTAATATATCCGGAAGACAGCGCTAATCTCCATAGTAGCTACGGAGTTATATTTTCCCCTGAGGATAATAATTTCGTCCCTAAGGGTAAATAATCTCTCTCTCTCTTTCTCTCTCTCTCTCTCTCTCTCTCTCTCTCTCTCTCTCTCTCTCTCTCTCTCTCTTCTCTCTCTCTCTCTCTCTCCTCTTCTCTCTCTCTCTCTCCTCTCTCTCTCTCTCTCTGGGATGCAGGTGCAACAGATAAAGTTTCTAGTTGAGCAGAGTGGCAGGTTCATCACTCTGTGTAGCGGTGATGCAGACAGCAGCATCTCTCCTGTGTTTCCACACATTACACAGTGTTCCGAACACCGTGTTTCAAACACGTTTTTCAGAACAGCATGTTTTGAACACTGCATGTGTCTACTTATTTGTAGGTAGAGCAGTAAAACACACACACACACACACACACACACACACACACACACACACACACACACACACACACACACACACACACACCACACAACACACACACACACACACACACACACATACACCACACCACACACACACACACACACACACACACACACACACACACACACACACACACACACACACACACACACACTGCTGCAGCATATGGGCGCCTAGCAAACCTCAGAACGGCATTCCTACATCTTAATAAGGAATCGTTCAGGACCCTGTACACTGTGTACGTTAGGCCCATATTGGAGTATGCGGCACCAGTTTGAAACCTACACCTAGCCAAGCACGTAAAGAAACTAGAGAATGTGCAAAGGTTTGCAACAAGACTAGTCCCAGAGCTAAGAGGTATGTCCTACGAGGAGAGGTTAAGGGAAATCAACCTGACGACACTGGAGGAGAGGAGAGATAGAGGGGAAATGATTGTAGACAGCCTGTACTGTCTGCACAGACAGCCTATGCTGTCTGCCAGCTTAGTTCATATTTCGCGGCACTAAGGTGCTGCACTCTCCAGGCCAGCCCAGGTCAGTGGGACGCTGGTCCCACTCACACTCGCTCACTCACTCAGCGGCCTAGACACAGACAACTCTACTCCCTCTCTCCCTCGTGGGCATGGCCATCCCGGGCCATGGGGACAAACACGCAAGCCTGTGTACCCACCACGACTTTGAAATTAAAGTAAGAAGCCTCTGACGACGTATCATTCACTCACCCGCTACCAGAATCACCAAATAATCTCGTTATAAATGGTGGGAAGTGGTGGTTGCAGCAAGTTGTGTTTGCCTGGAGAGAGGAAGGAAATAGAATGAAGTCATCTTCACTTTATCACCCTATACAAGAAGCATCCATCTCTCAACGAGTTATCCTGATGTCGTGTCTGCACGTTTCAGCATCCAGACACAGGTACAAGCAGGATCTAGCCGAAATTTGCCGAATTTCTTCGAGAATTGTAAGTGGCCCCACGCCACAGCGTCCCACGCTGTTTCTCAAGTCACGTGTTCAGCGTCTCTTGTATGTTCTGCTGTTGTTGTTCAGCTCAGCACAGCTATTTCAGCAAGCCAGAGTTGAGTTTTGTGGTGATTTCTGCATCCAGTGTGTGTGTCTCCATGTCTGTGGGAGAAAATGAGGAAGTGGCCTTTCCTTGCCTCACCCATGCTCGCCCTGCTATACACTCACACCTCACCCGCCTACCACCACTATGTGTTCACTTCCTCTGCTGTATTTTTCTGCTGTTTTCTGTGTGAATTCATTGCCAGAGCAGCGTATAAGAGTGCCCGAGGCCACTCAAAGCCACGTGGATCAGCAAGCCACGTGGATCAGCAAGCCACGTGGATCAGCAAGCCACATGGATCAGCAAGCCATGTGGATCAGCAAGCCACGTAGATTACGACACCACGTGGATCCTGATGCCACATGGGGTGTGGACGAAGCCACGTGGATCTACGAGCAACATGAGTTACCGATGCTGCTGCCTGACTTCATGATGTCACAGTGCTGCTGACGTCACCTCACTACATCACGCCTGACATCACATGATGTCACATCGAGTGTTTCAGTAATTATGTCAGTATCGTCGAGAAGATTGAGAGAATATGCATGTTGTGTTAATTAATTCCTCTCAGTATTCTCACATGTTAGTGTATGGCTTAGTGTCAATTTTGTGCACAGAAAAGCATCATTTGCTAGTTTAAGCTATGTTGTACCACATGTACCACGGGTGTGTGTAAAGTTTTCTGTGTGTCCTGTGTGGTCTTGAGCCCAGCTGTGTGTCCACCACAGGTCTGCAGCCAGACCCCTGTGTAGCTTTTTGTTGCCCGTCACCCGGTGTGACCAGCGCATTTGACAGCTGATATTAGTCAGTCCTGAGCGTATGAACCCCTTGTACAGAAAGCTCTTATGCTCGTCGCTCATAGATGTTCTGCAGACTCGTACCTGCTACGATTCCCATCGAGATTTGTTTCACTTCACCTCCAGATCTTCAGAGTGCACTTATATGTAGAGAAACAAGTCTGAGGACACTTAGACTAACCTCTGCTATAACTCCAACTGCCGAGAGAATGACACTCGTCAAGCCGCAGTTAGCCCTGTCGGCAGGCGCTGTGTCAGCCTTGTACCACAAGCTTCAGTGAGCTCCTGTACAAAGATGATGTCACTTTGACTGCTAGCTCGCTCACTGCAGTCTTGTGTATGATTTTACGACTCCCAGATGTTTCGCCCAGTTGTCTCTGCCACGACTCACCCCATGCTCACCTGCAGTGGCAGCCCCAGTGACAGTACCAGTCGAGAAGTGTCCTCTTGAGTCGCTTGCCAGAAGTCCTGTCCAGTTGCCGAGCTTTTGTCGATGCCTCACTCGAGGGCACCAGCATGTCGTGCCCCAGGTTGAGTGAAACCTGCAGTGATTCCTACTGATGACTGCTTCACCATTTTAGAGGAGATCGTACCCCATTACGTCACAGCTCAACCACAGCGATGTCTCCTGTGTTGCAGTATCTGTCCAGATGCAGGAAGGCATGCAGTGATGCCCTTCGATGCTCACTGCCTATGACCACGATGTTTAGCACACCCCACATATCTTTTTCTTCCCTCCCTGTAGGAAGTTTTTTTTCCATGTCCATATGTATATACATGTTTTTTATTTTGTGTTCTGTGCCCTGTTCCTACAAGAGAGAGACCGAGTTTTTTACCACCAGTATTGTCGCGTCGGGATGACGCGAGGTAGTTGGCCGAGCAAATGTAGACAGCCTGTACTGTCTGCACAGACAGCCTATGCTGTCTGCCAGCTTAGTTCATATTTCGCGGCACTAAGGTGCTGCCCTCTCCAGGCCAGCCCAGGTCAGTGGGTCGCAGGTCCCACTCGCACTCGCTCACTCACTCAGAGGCCTAGACACAGACAACAACTCTACTCCCTCTCTCCCTCGTGGGCATGGCCCTCCTGGGCCATGGGGACAAACACACAAGCCTGTGTACCCACCACGACTTTGCAAATAAAGTAAGAAGCCTCCGAAGACGTATCATTCACTCACCCGCTACCAGAATCACCAAATAATCTCATTATATGATAACGACATACAAAATACTGAGAGGAATTGAGAAGGTGAACAAAGACAGGATGTTTCAGAGATGGGACACAGCAACAAGGGGAAACAGTTGGAAGTTGAAGACACAGATGAATCACAGGGATGTTAGGAAGTATTTCTTCAGCTACAGAGTAGTCAGGAAGTGGAATAATTTGGGAAGCGATGTAGTGGAGGCAAGATCCATACATAGCTTTAAGCAGAGGTATGATAAAGCTCACGGTTCAAGGAGAGTGACCTAGTAGCGACCAGTGAAGAGGCGGGGCCAATAGATTGGACTCGACCTCTGCAACCTCAACTAGGTGAGTACAACTAGGTGAGTATACACAACACACACACACACGAGATATATATATGATATATATATATATATATATATTATATATATATATATATTATATATATATATAATATATATTATATATATATATATATATATATATAAAATATATATATATATATATATATATATATACATATATGCTTACATTCATAGATAAATATATTCATATAACAAATACACATACATACTTACACATGCATACATACATACATATATTACAAACATACATATGTACTTACATACATTCATACGTATATACATTACATACATACATACATACATACATACATTAACAAACATAAACACACATGCACAAGGGACATCTGAATATCCACATAAAAATAATAATAGCAATGTACCCATAGGATGATCTTTGACCCAAAAGATAAGTCTAAGCTGCAAATATGATGGGAAGAGGTTTGGTCAACCCCAGCACAAAGTTATCAAGGAGTGAACGTGACTCCAATATTTCATCTGCTTTCAACTACAATAGAATTTCTTCTGGACTTTCACAAGCCATAAATTATTTCATAAATCTATATATTCTTTCATATCTCTACATGTTGGCCGAAGGAATAAAATTTAGGGGGTTTGGAGTTCGTCTCAAGACGAGGAGTAGGAATGTTGAGAGAAGGAATGTTGAGACTAGAGATGGGAATGTTGAGAGAAGGGATATTGGTAGAATGTTGAGCGAAGAAATGTTGAGAGAAATAATGTTGAGACGAGGAGTATGAATGTTGTACCGTCTGCCAAGTCTCTTGTTATCATGAGTGGTGATTTCAGTGTGCAGATTTAGAACCAATCCCTCCAGCATCTTCCAAGCGTAGATTATGGTGTAGCTTTCACTCTTACGTTCTAGGGAGTGTGGTCTGACAAACTTAAAACACTTCAAGTACTGTAGTTGCTTAACTGAGTTTATACAAATTGTGAAGGTTCTCTGTATACTTTCCAGTTCTGTAATTTTGTCCGCCGTGAAAACTGGCTCTTAGCATTTTGATGTATTCTAGCCTGGAGTAAAGTGTTTAAAACTGGTTAACCGTGATTAAGAAATAGAATAAAGTGAAAAGTGGCATAGATACAGAGGTTCAAATATATGCTATAAGACTATTTCCATGGGCAACAAAGTGGCAGAGGTAGCAAAAAAATTATAATTAAAATTATAAAAAATGCTATAAAGCGAAATAGCTTTTTTTTTTTCAATTTCAAAAGCATATAAAAACCTGATAACATTTTACACTATCATATATTAAGTGAGCAACAGAGTTAGGCTGCATAAACAGTACACACATTACTTACCTTAAAATATTTTGGTCATTAGCTTATAGTGAATGGTGAATATATTTATTGTAGGAAGTCTGAATATAAGAGGAAAGTGTAGAATTGGAAATCACTCCATTTGCGAAATGCGGTAAAGCTTGTATTAAGACTGATGAAGTTACAAGAGAGTGAACTCAGTAAGGACCGCATAACATTAGACTCTTGCAACTAAAAGATAGTTATGTACAGAGACGCACTAATTACCTATAATATTTAAACACTTATTCAATCACATATACAGTGTTCCCAAACTGGGGTAATGGTAAGTATGGTAGGTATGTAGAGTATGCTCTCTCTAGAGTTAGAGAGAGCCATTAACTACATTTTCTTAGAACTCTGAGAATGGTAGAGTAATGCTCTCTAGACTTAGATGATGATTTGACTGTTTTAAATGTGTAATTTGGCGGTTTCTTCCAACCAACTCCTGATTAGCCAGGCTGTAGTGCTTATGTGGCTGCTAGCAACGATAACCTAACTGATCAGGCCAGCAACCTGGTGTCCTGGAACGGTTGTACAGAGCATACTGGGCGATGACTTCTGGAACCAGTGAGAGGTAGTCAACACGATGGCAAGGAAACGAAAATGCATTTACATCTATAACTATATAAATATATAATGATATCGTCTTGCCCATTTGTGTTTCCATATCATCATATGGGTATCTAATGCTCATATGAAGGTGTGGGCATGAGACTTCCAGGGTATATAATACCCAGGAAGTCACCAGGTAGGCAGGTAAAAACATCATTTCATGGTACTCACGTAATGACATCAGTTTCATTCTGACTTCTCCTGGAAGTACAGTCTTGGACTCTCACTTTCGTTTATTGACTTCTTTTTTTTAATATATTTCTGCGAATTAGAATAGCACAACGTCTGTAATGGAAGCTTTACAATTGTGGTAACGTTACTGTCAATTTTCATAGCATTTAAGGTCATCGGAGGCCTTAAATAATTGATATCTTCAAGCTCGTTGGTACCTTCAAGATTGATGTTCCTTCTAAGGTAGATGGAATTTTTAAAATACAACAAAATCACCTTGTAAGGTAAGTATTGGCTGGCAAGAATTTCAGTAACTTGTGAAGTTTATCAAGCAGACTTGTCATTCCGGAGACACGACTCTAAAATTATTATTTATGGAATTAGTTTAGTGGGCGTGGTGCTAGTGCTCTCCCATGGTGAGGTTGCTGCTCCAACTACGTCTTCCCTTCTGGTATTCATTCCTGGCACTATTCCTCCCTCCAGCCCTTCTACTCCGGTGCTCACTCTGGCCCTTTCCCTTTCTGGCACTTTCCCAGGCTTACTCCATTGATATTCCTCCCTTGCATTTCCCTCTGGCACCCTCCTGACTCGTTTCACTCTCTGAACCTTTCCCAGGCAGTACTTCTGGCACTTCCATAAGCACTCCGTGGCACCAAGCACGCCACACTTGCGTCCGCGCTACAGGTTACGGAGCCAAATTACAATCACAGGATATTAAAAAATTCCTCTCCTGTTCGCTAATTCAATCTCAGTCAACTCGAACGCAACCCAGGTTGTAGCACGGCCAGTGTGTGTGTATGTGTGTGTGTGTGTGTGTGTGTGTGTGTGTGTGTGTGTGTGTGTGTGTGTGTGTGTGTGTGTGTGTGTGTGTGTGTGTGTGTGTGTGTGTGTGTGTGTGTGTGTGTGTGTGTGTGTGTGTGTGTGTGTGTGTGTGTGTGTCAGGACGTACACACACACACACACACGATCAAGTTTTGTTAGTCAGGACATAAACGTGAGGAGAGAGGCACTCACTCCATGTTTTCTTAAGCATACATAAGGGGGATAAATTACCAATAGACCCCTGGCTGTCTTTAAAAGGGAGCCAGACAGGCACCTAACGTCAGTTCCTGACCAGCCGGACTGTGGTTCGTGCGTCGACTTGAGTGGGATTCGTCTCTAAAAAACCTGTATTTGTGGTCATAGTGGTGGCCAATGCTAACCTCCCTATGGTGTATAAAAATATACGTAATTGGATTAATCTTGTTAGGCCAACATGGCCCAGTTATTAACACACTGGCCCGCGAGTTTAAAGACTCACCTACCACAGGTTTGATCCTCACTTTCTCACAGTATTTATCATTAAAATCAAGACTAGTTAAACGAAATTTCCCTAAGTCAAAATTTGTAACTGACCACTTACTAAATTACTGAATTCGTGAGTTTACTGATTATATGTGAAGTAATGTATTATTATTATTATTATTATTATTATTATTATTATTATTATTATTATTATTATTATTATTATTATTATTATTATTATTATTATTATTATTTAAACATAATATACATGCACACTGGCTTGCGAGTTTAGGTATCGTCTGCCATAGGTTCGAGTCCCATACTTTCTGTAATTTTTTCGCTATCGTGTTATTACGATTTCGTGAGCAATGATAATTAATTTGAAACATCTATTCAGAATTTACATAATTACGGCGCAAAGCAACGTAATGAACAAAATAAGCAGCCTATGGACATTTTAACACGTTACTCAAGAAATATATAGCAAACCTACTCCAGCAAGAAGTCAATTTGGAATTTCAGTGTATTTTTTTATGAAATTTGCCAACTTAGTTTCATTTCTGATGTTACCTTTTTGCTTGTAGAAATTAACATATTACAATCAACAATTGTAAGTAATGAAAGTATATTTAAAAATAACGTACATTAATTAAAAAAAAACAGATGAGGAGCAGACATGGAAGATCTCATAGTAAAGTTGCATTACTGTGGAAAATATGGCAGCTGCCGTGCATGCATGACGAGAAGCAAGACTATAACTGTTTATGAACTGGAATCAAGAAAGATGCATTAGCCAGAAACAGATTTCACGGCCGAGGGATGAACCTTAAGAATCCTGAAGAAATATGTTTAAAGTTCAAGCCAGGATGATGAAGATTGATAGTGGTGTTATGGAGCCTAGAAGACCTCCCTCCCTCCCCTCCTCTCTCTCTCTCTCTCTCTCTCTCTCTCTCTCTCTCTCTCTCTCTCTCTCTCTCTCTCTCTCTCTCTCTCTCTCTCTCTCTCTCTCTCTATCACTCGCTTGAGCGACCTCAGAGATATCACCCGTCAGCGCGTGTCACTGTTGTTATTGCTGCTGCTGTTTGAGAAAGACACGTGAACAGACACTAGGACTTAAATATACCCTTGTGTTAGATCACGTGTCTTTCTAAACCAATTTGTCAGTATCAATTACCAAGGTTTATACCACTGCTGCTGCTGTTATGATGACGGGTGTGGTGATGTCAGAGGTTAGGGCAATAAGTGGTGAGTCTGCCAGTCTTCAGTGAGATGTCTTACGTAGCAATTCTCGGGACTGTGGGGCCGCACTGCCACATTGCCAGCTATTGGTATGGAGATGGCTGCGGTATACTGTAATAAGGTTGACAGGAGCGTACCTTC
Source organism: Cherax quadricarinatus (assembly GCF_026875155.1). Lineage (NCBI taxonomy): Eukaryota > Metazoa > Arthropoda > Malacostraca > Decapoda > Parastacidae > Cherax > Cherax quadricarinatus. The sequence goes on along the minus strand of NC_069406.1, from coordinate 77,798,825 downwards.
CTCCCACGAGAAATATGTGAGGTATACGTCCCAGTGTGGTACTGTCCTGGTGCTGTTATAGTGTCTGACTGGTGTAATTATTCCGCCATCATTTTGATCTTTTGGTGTCAGTGTGGTGTCATATTGATGCTATCCTGGCACCATTGTGGTGTCAGTGTGGTGCCATATTGATGCCATTCTGGCACCGTTGTGGTGTCAATACTGTGCAGTTGATTCCTGTAGGATCATAATTTACCACATGTCTCCATGAAGCTCGGCTTCCCCCCCCCCCTCCCCGCACAGCATTTGCTGGGCTTGAAGTTCAAAATTGGACTATACTTGAAATTTCTCCTGTTTCTTGCTGTCGTCCATCATTCTCATCCATGTCATGCGTGCTGTGAGTAGATTGTTTATGTAAATTATGAAATAAAAATTTGAGTTTTGTACTTATCCTGGGAGTACTTACCTAGTTATTGCCCATACTGATGTCTCTTCTCTTATCGTTATTCTCCTCCTCCTGACTATCAGGTAATGACAAAGAGACACTCATTGAACCTCTGAAACAACTCTTTTAACAACTATTTTAACATATTTTAAAGACAGACATCAAATTAGAACAACTAACGGGAAAGCCGATGAGATTATTGCCTACCCTCGCACAGGTCAGCAGACCCGCTGTAGTGCCCTCATGTTCTTAGGCCAAGTCTAGACAAGGAAATATTGGAAGAATAAGTTGAAGGAAAGAGCATGAAAAAAGTGAATGTATTTGGACCCTTTGAGGGGCAGAGGCAGATATGTCTGCCTTTAAACACGTGCAAGTTTGCGCGTGTCATCCTACTCGCATCTGGATTCCCATTCTTTAATTCAGAACAATCACAAGCCTTCGCTGAGTCACTTCAGCTAAGTGGTGATGGCATTTGCCGGCTTCCCATTGGTTGAGAGAACAAAATGGGCGACGCCAAGCCACCTGTGGCTTGGCGTCGCCCAGAGTGAGTTTTTTCCATCTAGTGTCACTAATATACTCTTGGATTTTACCCTCTACAATGTCGGTAAGTACTGATTGTTGTATTTAGTGGATACATGAATAGTTTAGGCATATTTTGATATATACATAAAGTTCGTGTGAAGCATAATGTGAGTGTAGCATGCAGTTGAAAAAAATGCAACAAAAGAAGGGCAGAAAGGTCTGCCTCTGCCCTTGTAGTGACATAGTCCACTTTCAATAAAATAAATATTTATAAAAAAAATTCTACTGTATATATGAATTCTGTAGTGGTCTGGATGTATACAGAACATTTTTATTGTCCTTCCAGATCAATTGTTTTATGGAGAGCCCTCCAACACCAGGTCAAAATATGTCTTCAATTTGGATGACAGGGACCCAGAACCAGAGGTATATGACCCAGAATTGCTTGATAGTGGTGATGAATACTTGCCACTGGATGCTGAGGTTTCAAGTGATGATGAGGAGGAAGAAAGGCCAGTCAAAAAGCAGAAATTAGTCAAGAAAAAGAAAGGCATTACGATCTTGGAGTATCCTAATGAGGAAGATATTTATGAAGATCTTGCTCTTCAAGGGGAACCTCAGTAGTTCCAGGTTGACCTCCAAAATGACCTTTTGCCGGTATATGAACATGAATGATATAGAATGATTGCTCTTCCTCATGAATCTCAGGAATATGGGACTTGAAAGTTTTATCCCTTTGCAATGTGTCCTTGTTGCTATTTGTTTCATTTTTATATTTTTCTAATACTTACAAAATGTTTTGATACAAGTTCCATTGATGTTTTTGATATTGTATGTTTGTATAATAAATTTTAAAAATAGTTATTGGGTGTTTTATTAACAATTGCAAGTTTGCAACATTCAAATTTATACTCCCTATCTCGGGCATGGGCGAGTATTTCTGCCTTTCACAGATTAGCAATTGCTCGAAAACTAACCATCAGAATTCCATTTATATGGCCTCATTCAACTTATATTGAGATACTCTATTCACTCTAAGAAGCAGGATTGCAAATCATCTGGGTTCGATTCCCGGCGGGTGGAAACATTTCGACACGTTTCCTAACACCTGTTGTCCTGTTCACCTAGCAGCAAATAGGTACCTGGGTGTTAGTTGACTGGTGTGGGTCACATCCTGGGGGACAAGATTAAGGACCCTAATGGAAATAAGTAAGACAGTCCTCAATGACGCACTGACTTTCTTGGGTTATCCTGGGTGGCTAACCCTCCGGGGTTAAAAATACGAAAAAAAAGATTCCCAAAATCTGCACAATCCAGGGCAACATGGGTTCAGGGCAGGTCGCTCCTGCCTCTCACAACTACTGGATCACTTTGACATGGCCTTGGATGCACTGGAAGAAAATCAGAATGCAGATGTAATATACACAGACTTTGCAAAAGCATTTGACAAATGCGATCATGGCGTAATAGCCCATAAAATACGTGCTAAAGGAATAACTGGGAAAGTGGGGAGATGGATCTTCAACTTCCTAACAAATCGAACACAAAGAGTAGTGGTCAACAGAGTTAAATCGGAGGCTGCCATAGTGAAGAGCTCTGTTCCACAAGGCACAGTACTCGCCCCCATCTTATTCCTTATCCTCATATCAGACATAGACAGAGATATACATCACAGCACCATATCATCCTTTGCGGATGATACTAGGATCTGCATGAGGCTGTCATCTGCTGAGGACGCGGTTAACCTCCAAGAAGATATAAACAAAGTTTTCCAGTGGGCAACGGTAAACAATATGATGTTCAATGAGGACAAATTCCAACTACTCCGTTATGGAAAACTGGAGGAGATAATAACTAGAACAGAGTATACTACAGACTCTGGCCATACAATAGAGCGGAAAAATAATGTAAGGGACCTGGGAGTAGTAATGTCTGAGGATCTCACTTTCAAGGATCACAACAGTGCCACTATTGCACGTGCAAAGAAAATGATAGGATGGATAATGAGAACGTTCAAAACGAGAGATGCCAAGCCAATGATGATCCTTTTCAAATCACTTGTTCTCTCTAGGCTGGAATACTGCTGTACATTAACATCTCCATTCAAAGCAGGTGAAATCGCAGATCTAGAGAGTGTACAGAGATCCTTTACTGCACGTATAAGTTCTGTCAAGCACTTTAACTACTGGGAACGCTTGGAAGCACTTGACTTGTACTCGTTGGAATGCAGGAGGGAGAGATATATCATAATCTACAATTGGAAAATCTTGAAAGGAATGGTCCCAAATCTGCACACAGAAATCACTCCCTACGAAAGTAAAAGACTAGGAAGGCGATGCAAAATGCCCCCAATAAAAAGTAGGGGCGCCATTGGTACACTAAGGGAAAACACCATAAGTGTCCGGGGCCCAAGACTGTTCAACAGCCTCCCATCAAGCATTAGGGGAATTGCCAATAAACCCCTGGCTGCCTTCAAGAGAGAGCTGGACAGATACCTAAAGTCAGTGCTGATCAGCCGGGCTGTGGCTCGTACGTTGGACTGCGTGAGGACAGCAGTAACAGCCTAGTTGATCAGGCCCTGATTCATCGGGAGGCCTGGTCATGGACCGGGCCGCGGGGCCGTTGATCCCCGGAATAACCTCCAGGTAACTCTAGGGAGTTAAGTTTGAAATTCTAATGTATCAGAAATCGCCCTCTGAAGGGATAGGTTGAGGTATGTTCTTTGTTGCAGCGAGGAGGAGGCTGGAAGCAGTCTTTGTTGCAGCGAGGAGGAGACTGGAAGCAGTCTTTGTTGCAGCGAGGAGGAGGCTGGAAGCAGTGTTTGTTGAAGCGAGGAGGAGGCTGGAAGCAGTCTTTGTTGCAGCGAGGAGGCTGGAAGCAGTCTTTGTTGCAGCGAGGAGGCTGGAAGCAGTCTTTGTTGCAGCGAGGAGGAGGCTGGAAGCAGTCTTTGTTGCAGCGAGGAGGCTGGAGGCAGTCTTCGTTGCAGCGAGAAGGAGGCTGGAAGCAGTCTTTGTTGCAGCGAGGAGGAGGCTGGAAGAAGTCTTTGTTGCAGTGAGGAGGAGGCTGGAAGCAGTCTTTGTTGCAGCGAGGAGGAGGCTGGAAGCAGTCTTTGTTGCAGCGAGGAGGAGGCTGGAAGCAGTCTTTGTTGCAGCGAGGAGGAGGCTGGAAGCAGTCTTTGTTGCAGCGAGGAGGAGGCTGGAAGCAGTCTTTGTTGCAGAGAGGAGGAGGCTGGAAGCAGTCTTTGTTGCAGCGAGGAAGAGGCTGGAAGCAGTCTTTTTTGCAGCGAGGAGGAGACTGGAAGCAGTCTTTGTTGCAGCGCGGAGGCTGGAAGCAGTCTTTTTTGCAGCGAGGAGGCTGGAAGCAGTCTTTGTTGCAGTGAGGAGGAGGCTGGAAGCAGTCTTTTTTGCAGTGAGGAAAAGGCTGGAAGCAGTCTTTGGTGCAGCGAGGAGGAGGCTGGAAGCAGTCTTTGTTGCAGCGAGGAGGAGGCTGGAAGCAGCCTTTGTTGCAGCGAGGAGGCTGGAAGCAGTCTTTGTTGCAGTGAAGAGGAGGCTGGAAGCAGTCTTTGTTGCAGTGAGGAGGTGGCTGGAAGCAGTCTTTGTTGCAGCGAGGAGGAGGCTGGAAGCAGTCTTTGTTGCAGTGAGTAGGAGGCTGGAAGCAGTGTTTGTTGCAGTGAGGAGGTGGCTGGAAGCAGTCTTTGTTGCAGTGAGTAGGAGGCTGGAAGCAGTCTTTGTTGCAGTGAGGAGGTGGCTGGAAGCAGTCTTTGTTGCAGCGAGGAGGAGGCTGGAAGCAGTCTTTGTTGCAGCGAGGAGGAGGCTTGAAGCAGTCTTTGTTGCAGCGAGGAGGAGGCTGGAAGCAGTCTTTGTTGCAGCGAGGAGGAGACTGGAAGCAGTCTTTGTTGCAGTGAGGAGGAGGCTGGAAGCAGTCTTTGTTGCAGCGAGGAGGAGACTGGAAGCAGTCTTTGTTGCAGTGAGGAGGAGGCTGGAAGCAGTCTTTGTTGCAGTGAGTAGGAGGCTGGAAGCAGTCTTTGTTGCAGTGAGGAGGTGGCTGGAAGCAGTCTTTGTTGCAGCGAGGAGGAGGCTGGAAGCAGTCTTTGTTGCAGCGAGGAGGAGGCTTGAAGCAGTCTTTGTTGCAGCGAGGAGGAGGCTGGAAGCAGTCTTTGTTGCAGCGAGGAGGAGACTGGAAGCAGTCTTTGTTGCAGTGAGGAGGAGGCTGGAAGCAGTCTTTGTTGCAGCGAGGAGGAGGCTGGAAGCAGTCTTTTTTGCAGCGAGGAGGAGGCTGGAAGCAGTCTTTGTTGCAGCGAGGAGGAGACTGGAAGCAGTCTTTGTTGCAGTGAGGAGGAGGCTGGAAGCAGTTTTTGTTGCAGCTAGGAGGTGGCTGGAAGCAGTCTTTGTTGCAGCGAGGAGGAGGCTGGAAGCAGTCTTTGTTGCAGCGAGGAGGAGGCTGGAAGCAGCCAAAATATCATCTTTGAGAACAATGTTTAGTGTGAATATCATGCAGGAAAAAAGGAGTGAAGAAATTAAACAAAAAAAGTGTAGTAATATGAAAAATATGATTCGAGGAGCAGAAGGGTTATTGATAATATTTTATCGTGTAAAATAAACAGAGGAAGACAGTGTAATCAAGAGGATGAATTCGTCACAGCAAGTGTTGTTGTGACGGGGGTGTGAACAAGGTTTTAAGTGGTAGGAGACTGTGTTGTTGTGACGGGGGTGTGAACAAGGTTTTAAGTGGTAGGAGACTGTGTTGTTGTGACGGGGGTGTGAACAAGGTTTTAAGTGGTAGGAGACTGTGTTGTTGTGACGGGGGTGTGAACAAGGTTTTAAGTGGTAGGAGACTGAATATCAAGCATGTATGAGTGGCTGCAAGTGGCTGTTGAGATAAAATATGATGCTGAAATATGGAAAAAAAGTAATATGCATTAATGTGGAAGGATTCAGGCGATACCTCTTTGTCGTACCGTGTACTGGAGGTGGGAAGTACAGTGAATGTACTGTGAAGAATAGATCAAGGTATAACGATTCTTTGGATAATTAAATCGTGATTGTGATGACCTGGAAAGACAGCTAAGGTGCGAGTGACGCTGGATATGTTTTCTAATGCAAAACAGCCATCGGGGGAGTTGGGGGGTCTAGGCCTTTCGTTTTGCAGTCAACACATCTTCAGAAGCTTGCAATGTTGCAGAAATGAAAGGAAGTCTGGGTAGATTAGAATGGTCAAGAGCTACCATTCAACTCTCCCCATGGTTGTTTTGCATCTTCTTTCACTTGTCTGCGATTATTGCATGTTTTATAATATAGAATCACTACACATTGGTGGGAAACTGCTGGCGTTTTGATAGAAAATAACACCGAGGCAGGTGACCCCCCCCCAAAAAAAAAGGAAACACGTTCACCATCATTCTTTCAATCGCTTATTTAGAAAATGTGGCTTTTAACCTGAGTTCACCCGAGACGCCCGTATCATTAACAGAACAAAAATAATTATTTTTTTCTGAGAAGAATAAGAAAAATCCAACACTCCAGAAAAGATTTAAGGCGGAGACCGTGTTAGCACAAATTACATTTAAAAAAAGCTTGAAATCGATCGGGGGCCCCAGAGGGGTAACTTCCTGTTCCCCCGCCACCCCCCCGCTCCTCCTTTATCCCTTACCCAATCAAAAAGCGAAAAAGCGAAAATGGGAAAAAACTTTTAAGTAATGCAGGTGGGCTCATCTAAACCGGGGGAATTTTGCGTTTTATAAGCAGTTCTTCCTTCAAAACTTTTTCTTATTTTTTCTTTTTCTTCTCCCATTTCCTCCATTTTTTTTTTTATATATTTTTTTTTTTTACTTTTTATTATGTCATATTCCTTTTCCATTCCCTCTTTTTGTCTTTTTCACTTGTTTTCCCATTTTCCTTTTTTAAAACATTATTAAAGAAATTTTTTTTGTGTATTTATTTATGAAAAGAAATAATTTTAGTTTAAAAATGTTTTGTAATTTGGGTTTTTCTTGATGAGTTATGGTAATTTTTTTCATTAGGGATTTAATAGTTTTTATTCGCTTATGTTATGTGGTTATTTAGGTTATGTTATGTTTTTTGTTATGTTATGATGTTATGTTATGTTATGTTTTATTTTTGTTTTTTGTAATGTATTTTTGTTATGTTAGTTTTTTTTATGTTTGTAATGTTAGTTATTTTTAGTTATGTTATGTTTTGTTTGTTTTTATTTTTTAAATTTTTTTTTTAGTTTGTTATGTATGTTATGTTTTTTATGAAATTTTGTTTTGTTATGTTATTTTTATGTTAGTTTGTTATGTAATGTTAGTTATTTTGTTATTTTAGTAATTTTATGTTTGTAAATGTTATTTTAAAAGTTATTTTAGTTTTTTATGTTATTTTTTAATGTTATGTTATGTTATGTTATTTTAAATGTTTAGTTAGTAATGTTATTTTTTTTATGTTAGTTGTTATGTTATGTTATGTTATGTTATTTTTAATGTATGTTATTTTTGTTATGTTATGTTATGTTAGTTATGTAATGTTATGTTATGTTATTTGTTATGTTATTTTAGGTTAGTTAGGTTGGTTTTGTTATGTTTTGTTTGTTTTTTTGTTAGGTTATTTGTTATGTTTTTTTATTTTATGTTATGTTAGTTTTTATGTTTTTATTTTTTGGTTTTATGTTAGGTTAGTTAGGGTTTTTTTTTTAATGTTTTTTTGTTATGTTAGTTATGTTAGTTTTGTTTGTTTGTTATTTAAAGTTAGGGTTATGTTATGTTATTTTATGTTAGTTTTATTTTTTATTTTAGTTATTTTAAAGTTATGTTTGGGGTTTAGTTATTTTAGGTTATGTTAGTTAGTTATTTTTGTTATGTTATGTTATGTTATGTTTGTTTTGTTAGGTTAGGTTATGTTATTTTTGGTTTGTTATTTTATTTTTCATGTTATTTTAGTTAGGTTAGTTAGGTTTTTTTAGGTTTTTTATGTTTGTTATGTTTGAAGTTAATTTTAGGTTTATTTTTAGGTTTGTTAGTTATGTTATGTTATGTTTGTTATGTTTGTTAGGTTATTTTTATTTTATGTTAGGTTAGTTTGGGTTTAAATTGTTAGGTTAGGGTTTGTTTATTTTTTGGTTTTTTTATGCTATGTTTTGTTAATGTTAGGGTTAGTTAAATTTTATTTTGTTATTTTATGTTTTTTGGGTTAGGTTGGTTTGTTTTACCCTGTTTGTTTGTATTGGTTTTGGTTTTTTTCTTTTTAAATTTTTTATTTTTTATGTTAGTTAAATTATTTAATTAAAATTTTTTTAATTTATTATTTATTTTTTTTATTATTTAAAGTTAGGTTATTTTGGGGTTTTAGGTTAGGTTAAAGGGTTGGTTGAAAGGGTAAGGTTTTTTTTTGGGGGGGGGTGGGGTAGGTTAGGTTGGTTGGTAGGGTTTTTTGTTTGGTTAGTGTGGTTTTAAATAGGGGTGGGCCTTTTTAGAACAGGGGTTTGGGGAAAAAACAAAAGGGAGCCTTGTGTTATAAAAGGTAAAGGGGGGGGGTTTTTGGATGTGGTGTGGGGGGGGGGGGGAAAACCGGGGGGAAAGTTTTTGGGGGGGGTTGCCTTGGTGGGGTTTTTTTTTTTGTTTTTTTTTGTTTTTTTTTTTGTTTTTCCCCCCCCCCCCCCCCCCAAAAAAAAAAAAAAAAAAAAAAAAAAAAAAAAAAAAAAAAAAGTTTTTTAAAATTTTTGTTTTTTTTTTTTTTTTTTGGGTTTGATTTTTTTTTTTTCTAAATTTTTTTTTTTTTTTTCCCCTTTTTTTTTTTTTTTTTTTTTTTTTTTTTTTTTTTTCTTTTTTGTTTTTTTTAAATTTTTAATTAATTTATAATTTCCCTATCTTTATTTACATCAAAGAGCTTTTTGCCTCCCCCCTTCAATTTGGAATTTTTTTTTCATTTTTATGAGGTATACAACAGGGAACAGGATAAAGGGTTTTTTAGCTATCTTGGTTTCCAGTTTTTTTTGGCAACTAATTTTATTTCATAGATGTTTTTATGTTGTACAACATGGTCCGACCGGTTCATTCTAGGAATGAAAATCTCACTGAAGTAATGTTTTTTGGAAAGGTACGAGGAGTGTAGTTGCTGTTCCTGCCCTTTTCTTTATATAGAAACTATTTCCTGACCCGAATGGAGACTGTATATAACAAAAGGCCCCCTAATCCCTCCGGTGTTTTTCAGGCTGTGCTGAAATGACGTACTTCCCAGGCCGGGCCCGAGAGATGAACGTCTTGCTCTGTTCTCTATTTCGTAAAGAAGTATGGGGTAAGACGAGGGAAAGGCAGTCCAAAAATTTTACGATATTTTTAGGTGTGAGCGCACTTGTGCTTTGTACAGTCTTGAACCTTACTCTCGGCAATGCGAGATTCGTCTAAGTGCTTTTAAATTCCTGGCGCCTTGTTTACAAGATTTCTAATGTTCTTATAGTCTGTTTGGAATATTTTTACCTAAACGATATAAACCCTCACCCCCGGGTTTCAACACTTTTTCCCCATTCTTCAATCCGCTCCGCTTTCCCTTTATGACCCTAGACCCAGTCCTTTTGGGGGTTTTCTCCAAAAAACAAATGAGCGTACCGTCTCTTCTCTCTCTCTCGGTTTCAGTTGTTATGGCTGTCAGGCTACGCGCCCGAGATAACCGGGGTGTCATGGGGGGGCAGGTTACAGTGCCAGAGAGATAATCAGGGTGTTTTTGGGGGTTTAAAATTCAGTGGGCAGAGTAACGCAAAAGTGTCACGGGGGTTTAGGTTACAGTGCCAGAGGATAACACTGTAACAAGGGGGGGGTGGTGGGGGAAAGTCTTCTAGGGCGTCATTAAAAAAATTGTAACGTTGACGTTTCACAAAGGGATTTCCCCTCATTCCAACTTCTTATTACTCGGCTAATTTCCCCCTCCGTCTTTAAACTGTTTGCCGTTTTAACACTGTAAACAATCTGTAATTCAGCCTCGTTTGATAAATTGAACGACCCCTAGCAGGATTTTAACGACCTTTGGGCAGACTTTCTCTCAAATTTTTGTGCAACGAGAATTTCTTCTGTGCAAAATGTCTTATTTTTTTTATTTATTTTGGTGATAGAGCTGGGTAAATTTGCACAAAAACTTGTAAAAAGCAACACAAACTCTGAGTATCGTTTTTTTTTTAAAAAAAAAAAGAAAATGTTTAATTGATGGATTAAGGGACTTTAGCAAAAATAAAATAAAAAAAATTACTACAGCGGTGCACGCTGAGGGGTTTTTAGCTCGTCTTGCCTTATTATTATTATTATTATTTTATTTGAGTAGTTTGTAGTATTATAATCTTTATAATAATTTTTAAAATATATAAAATATTTTTTTTTTTATATATATATATATATATATTTTTATATTTTATTATATTATTATATATATATTTTTATATATTATATATATATATTTATATTAATAATATATATATATTATATATATATTTTAAAAATATATTAATTATAGGGAGGTCCACCCCTTTGAACTGTTATGGGGGGCCCTCATCCTCAGAGAAAAGAATAAACTTGTTCAGGGAAAAATCAAATTCTCCTGAAGCTGTTTTAGAATTTTCTCCTTCCACCCCCTTATTTTGTTTTTTTTTTATTTAAAGAAAAATACATTGACAAAAATATATATATATTATATATTTTTATTTATATATATATTATAAAATTTTTTTTATATATATAAAATATATTTATATATAATATAATTATATTATATATATTTTATTATATATTATATATTTAAAAATTTTAAAAATTATGCAAAACAACCCCTCTGAAAAAAAAGAGAAATTCCAAGCGCTTTCGTGCTATCACATTTTCAATGAACCAATTTAAAAAAAAAAACTATCTTTTCCAAATTCCTTTTTTTTTGCGCGCCCCTTCAAAACTGTCTCACTAAAAAATTAAAAAAACAATCTCAGCTTTTCATCGTTAATACTTAAACAAATTTATTCTTGAAATATTTCTCTCAAGAATAATTTACAGGGTTGAGGGAAAATTACAAATAACTCACAGTTTACAGGAAAAGTTTTAGTTTTGATTGATCCGGGGCCATTTGTCACGTGTGATCGGTTTTTAAAAGGTCCGATGCGTAGGGTTCTAATTTTGGGTTACTGTTGAATTGTCTTGGAAATTACGGGGTTACAAAAAAATTCACCCCTGATTTTTTAAGGAAATTACAGCCCACATTTGAAAACCCTTTAAAAAAAAAATGTACGGTGGGGTGACCAGACTCGTCCCACATATTTTACCAGGTGTTATGGAGAAACCTTTTTTTACTAGTGCGAAATGGGAAACGGGAGTTAATGTGGTTATACTTTGTCGCGTCGGGTCGCTGATTTGAGATCGACCAGGATGAAGTCAAATCGTTTAATGTTTGTACATTCACCAAAAAATCAACTATGAATATGATATTTGTCCTGTCCATCAAAAATGCTTGCGAATTATTATTTATTTACTACTATTGTTATTATTATTTTTTTATTTTTATTATTTTTAATTATTATTATTATTTTTATTTATTATTGCCACTGTATCATGTACCCCCGTGCCAAGTCCCACTACAAAAAAAGTCCCACTGTAACAAGTGTCGTGTACCAGGTTCCCCGTACCAAGTCTGACTGTACCCGTTCTCTGATCAAAGGGACCAGGACACATGTATCAAGTCCCTGTGATCAATCCCCATTACCAAGTCCTGGTAAACAAGTCCAGTGTACCCGTCCCCAAAGACCAAGTCCCCGTTACAAGTTCGTCTGAACATTGGTCCTCGGCGCTTTGATCACTCATTCGTGCTTCACTGTAGCATAATTTAAATTCGTTCATTTATACAAAAATACCAATGGAGCCTCGAGGCGGTGAAATGTATCCAGCCTATTTCAATTGTTGAATTTATTATACATTTCGTTGTTTTATGATTTATTTTACTTTTTTTTCGAAGGCCCTTTTTTTGTTTTTTGTTGACAGTGTTTAATTTATTGGTGTATTTATGGTTTTTTTCTTTATTTCTCGTTTTTAAGCGGAAGTCTTTAATTTAAAATATTATTAGAAGAAATGGCTTAATTTTTAGTTTTCTTTTAGACAAATTATCAGCAGTTTAAACCCAAATTCTTTGGGCACACTTTTGTTTTTTTTTGGGTTTTGTAAATTTTTTATATTTATATTAGTAAAAATACTGCGACAGTGAGGCCGAAAAACCTTTTTTTTGGCTCACCTCATGGGGAGCCAAAATCACAGTGCTTAACCCACAGGCCCCCAAATCAAAAAAGAATCACGCACCCCGCAAGCTTGGGGTTTATGTGATCCCAGGACTACGGTGGTGTGGGGCCCCCGAGATAATTTATTTACTCCCCCTTTTTGGGGTACTAGCCTCCACGAGCGTATATATATTATGTAAACCAGGGGGAGTGGTATTTGATAATAAACACTGTGGGGTTAGAGATCATGTGATTTTCCCCTGACATGGGGGGGCCAAAAGCATGGGTTCGAGCCCCGGCTAGTCATAAATCCACCAAAAAAATCTGAACGTATTTGCTAGGATTTAATCCGTTTTTTCCTGCGAGTTGCAAGTCCCCGTGAAGCGTTTATTGCAAAACGAAAGGGTAGCATCTTCAACTCCCCCCCCGGTTTCTTTCCATGTTTTTTACTTTTTTCGCGATTTTGCATTTTATATATTATATATATATATAATTAATTTTTATATATAATTTATATATATTATTATTAAAATTTTATATATATTATATATATATAATTTTAAATTTATATATATTATATATAAGCGACTATTGCAAAAGGTGGGCTAGTGAAAAGTGAGTAGGGGGGGGGTTTAAAGAGGGTTAAATATTTTTTAAAATAGTATTAAAATGTGGGGAAAAGTTTGTGGTTATAGGAGGGTGGGGCAGGAGGAAAGAGGAGTGATTGGTGGAATGTGAAGAAAAGGGGGTGTGATAAAAAGAAAAGGGTGTTATGAGGGTTTTTAAAAGGGGAAAAGTGTTAAAAGAAGAGCAGATTTATATGGAGAGTAAAAGAAAGGAAAGAGAGTGGTGGAGAGTGCAAAAGGAAGCAGTGATAGAGGGGGAGAGGCATGTCAAAAATTTTTAATGAAAAAAAAGAAAAAATTTTGGGTAGTTAAAAAAGTTAAGAAACCCTAGGGAAAATAGGATTTGCATTAAAAACAGAGTAGGGGATTAGTAGTTTGGGGAATGGGGGTTTTGGGGTAGATGGGAGAATTTTTTGAGGAATTTTTAAATGTTAAGGGAAAGAAAAGAGGCAGTAATTTCATCCCCGGTAGGGAGGTATCCCTCTTTTAGGAGTGAAAAAGAGCAGAATGTAAGGGGGGGGGAGGTACGTGAGGCATTACGTAAAAAAAAAAGGGGGGGGTAAAGCGCTGGAATGTGGATCATGACAAAAAATTTTAAAAGCAGGGGGGGATATGTGTTGGAGGGGTTTGGGATTTTTGTTTAATAAATGTTGAAAGGGGGAAGGTCCTGGGTTGGAAAGAAGATTATAGTCCCTTTAATAAAGGGGAAGGGACAAAAGGGGCTGTAAAAATTATAGAGGAAAAAGCTTTTCGATATCGGAAAATGTACGGTAGGGTTTAATTTAAAGATTGAGGTAAGACAGAAGTAGGATTGCGGATGAGAAGGAGGTTTTTTGAGTGGGTAGGGGAGTGTAGATCAGGTGTTTAATTGAACATATTGTGAAAGTATTTAGATAAAATAAATTTTTATTGCATTTATGGATTTAAAAAAGGCATATGATGAGTGGATGGGGAGCAATGGGGGCGTGTTGCAAGTATTGGAATAGGGGTAAGTTATTAAATGCGTAAAGGGTTTTATGGGGATTTTTAGGCTCAGGTTAGGGTGTGTAAAGGAGGGAGACTATTTCCCCGGAAAAATTTAGGTCTTAGCAGGATGTGAAAATGTCCCCGGGTTGTTTAATATATTTAAGAGGGGGTTGTAAAGAAGTAAATGAAAAGGGGGGTTTTTGGGGGAGGGGTGGGATTAATTATGGGGAATCAAATTTCAAAAGGGGATTGACAAGTTATTTTTGGTGTATGTGTTTTATGGGAGATTCAAAAAAAAATTGAAAAGGTTGTGGATGGTTTGGGAATGGTTTTAAAGGTGAAAGTTAAAATGAACATAGAAAAGAGTGGGTGATGGGGGTGTCAAATGTTTAGATAAAGAAAAATTGGATATCAAATTGGGGAGGGGGAGTATGGAAAAAGGAATGTTTTCAGATATTTGGGAGTTGAGTTCGGGGTGGATTTATAAGGAGGGGTTAATCTAGAATTGTGAGGGAAAAAGGGAGGGGTTGGCGTTAGGTATATGTGGAGTCAAAAATTTTTATCTTGGGGCAAAAAAGGGGAAAAGTTGAAAGTTAGTAGTCCCAACATTTTATGGGTGTGAAGCTTGGGTGGAAAATGCAGCAGCGAGGGGGAAACGGTTGGAGGCGCGGAGATGTCCTGTTTAAGGGCAATTGTGTGGTTAAAAATTTTTGCAGGGAAAAAATTTGGAGTGGTGGGAATTAGGAGAAGGTGTGGGGTTAATAAAATATTAGTCAGGGGCGAAGAGGGGTTGTTTGAGGGGTTTTGGCATTTAGAGAGAATGGATCACAGTAGAAAGACAGGAAAGATATAAATCTATAGGGGGGAAAGGGAAGGGGGGTGGGGTCGTCCCCGAAAGGGGTTTGGGGAGGGGGGTAAAGGGGGTTTTGTGGGTAAGGGGCTTTTGGGTTCCAGCAAACGTGCGTGGGGGTTAGATAGGGGTGAAAGGGACAAAGGTACTTGGGGCCCGACGATCTGTTTTGGGGTGTGAGCAGGGTAATATTTATGAAGGATTCAGGGGAAACCGGGTTTTTTTCATATTTCGGCTTGAGTCCTGGAAATGGGAATACAATGCCTGACTTTAAAGGAGGGGTTTGGGTATTGGGAATTTGGGGGGTTTTTGTGTATCTTTTTATGTTTATGCTTCTGACTGTTGTATTCTGAGGCACCTCTGCAAAAACAGTGATAATGTGCGAGTGTGGTGAAAGTGTTGAATGATGAGAAAGTATTTTTTTTTTGGGGGTTTCTTTTTTTTGGGGGCACCCCCGCCCGGTGGGGACGGCCACTTTTTGAAAAAAAAAAAAAAAAAAAAAAAAAATATATTTAAAAAATTTTATATATATTATATAATTTTATTATATATAGCAAACAACCACTCTGAATGAATAGAGAAATTCCATGCGCTTTCGTGACTATCACATTATCTAAGGAATATGAAAGTGAAGCTCCAAGGAGCTATTTAAGGGGTCGGCAGACACCTTCACTTCATATCCCACAACGGTTAACACGTGACGCGGCGAGCCAACTTGGATAGGCCTTTGCAATAATCACGCCCAAGCTATTTATTTGTCTGTGTATATTAAATTCTCAAATTCTATTAATTATAAATGGATCTTAATTTAATAAAACCTCAAAAAGAGAATAGTTCTATATTAATTCAAAACTGCTTTTTATGAAATAAGATTCAAATTATATTCAGTCGGCCATGGACTTGCCTTGATATACTTTCCTCCCAAACTTTGTTGATAGTTTTAAGTAATCAAGCAAGCCTATGGTCGTCAGGATATAATTTAATCTGTTTCAATAAAAAGCAGTTTTGACAATAAATGAATATTTCCTTTGTTTATATAATTTAGATCATTATAATTAATAATTTGGAAGAATTTTATATACACTGGACAATAATACTTGTGGGTGAGTTTTGCAAAGGACCTATCAAGTGGCTCGCGGCGTACGTTTTCAACCGTTGTGGATCTGATTAGTGAGGTGTGGCCGACACCTTATATGCTTCTTGATGCTTCACTTTCATAGTTCCTTGATAATGTGAGTAGTCACGAAAGCGCTGGAATTTCTCTATTCTTTCAGAGTGGTTGTTTTGCATATTTTGAAATCACCTGTTTACTGTGATCTTATGCTTATATATATTATATATTATATATATATATATATATATATTATATTTATATATATATATTATATATATATATATATATAAAAAAATTATTATATATATATATATATTTTTATATATATACAAAACAACCATGAGGGAATAACAATAATAATAATGTAAATAATAATAATAATAATAATAATAATAATAATAATAATAATAATAATAATAATAATAATAATAATGATAATAATAATAAACCTGCTGCTCATAATTCACACTAGCACGTTAGAGATTTTTTTAGAAAATTATTGGTGATTTCATCACACTTTCAAAAATGGTTAACCTTCCCTGTTATAGAGGATGTCACAGATTCAGGAGCGATATTAGCTTTGCAAAGAGATATTGTGCTAATAATTCTGTCTGGTAGTGCGATATTATGTGAATAATTGTGTCTTGTATTATAATATTATGCTAATAATTGTGTCTTTCAGTTTGATATTATGTAAATAATTGTCTTTCAGTTGATATCATGTAAATAATTGTGTCTTTCAGTTTGATATTACGTAAATAATTGTGTCTTTCAGTATGATATTATGCTAATAATTGTGTCTTGCAGCACAATACTAAGCAAATAATTCCTCTCCTGCAGTACGATATTATGGTTTACATTCCACCTAACAAAAGATAAATCTCTAACCAAGTGAGACAAAAGTTCAGATTTTAACGTTTCCCATTTTTTCGTGGGCTACCTTGTTGCCAGACGTATCAATGTAAATTCTTACGTAATATACTTATTTGTAGTTAAATATCCCACCTACCTAAGCAAAAAATTAATGATATAAAAAATGAATTCGAGGACAAAAGGAAAACGTTCAGTAATTAAAGCTGAGAAAGTAAAAAAAAACTTAATTTTAAAACTGAGAATGTGGCACTAAACGTCCCAGGCAGATGTTGGAGGAAAACCAAATTTCTTACATCAGTTCATGTAATATTCTTCACTGGAATATTACCAGGAAATCCGCAAGATATCTTGTGGATGACGGTTTTACGCTCCAATAGTTGCTATATTGAGGCTGGCAGCTGCTCCTCTACTATTACTTGAGCTGAAACTGTCCGTATGGAGTGTGAGTGTGGGAGCGTCTGAAGCAGCCTTATTGAGTGTCTCTCTGGTAGCATATATATTATTTTTTTTATTAACACATCGGCCGTTTCCCACCAAGGCAGAGTGGCCCGAAAAAGAAAAACTTTCATCATCATTCACTCCATCACTGTCTTGCCAGAGGTGCACTTGCACTACAGTTATAAATCTGGAACATTAACACCCCTCCTTCAGACTGCAGGCACTGTACTTCCCATCTTCATGAATCAAGTCCGTTCTTCTGGTTTCCTTGAATCCCTTCCTAAATATTATCTCCGCTCACACTCCAGCACAAGTACTAAAAGCCATACGTAAAACCATTTATCTCCATTCGCTACTATCCAACACGCTCACCCATGCTTCCTGGAAATCCAAGCCCTGGCACACAAAACTTCCTTTACCCCCTCCTTCCAACCTTTTCAAGGCGATCTCTACCCCGCCTTCCCTCCACTACAATTTATATGCTCTGGAAGTCATTCTATTTTGTTCCATCTCTACATATTCGAACCATCTCAACACTCCTTTCTCATCCCTCTGGATAATAGTTTTGGTAATTCCGCACCTCTTCCTAATTTCCAAACAACGAATTTTTTGTATTATATTCTCTGCCAATCCCAAGGTACCTTACCCTCTTCCATACATTTATTAAATATAAGCACAAACCACTCCAGAAATATATCCCCACCTGCTTTTAACATTTTATCTTTATCCCATCAATCCCAGCTGCCTTATCCCCTTTCATTTTACCTACTGTCTCACGAACTTCCCCCACACTCACAACTGGCTCTTCCTCACTCCTACAAGATGTTATTCCTCCTTGCCTTATACACGAAATCCCATCTTCCCTATCTTCATCAACATTTAATAATTCCTCAAAATATTCCCTCCATCTTCCCGATACCTCTGACTCTCCATTTAGTAACTCTCTTCTTCTATTTTTAATTAACAAATGCATTCCTTCCCTGGGGTTCCTCAACTTATTAATCTTACTCAGAAACTTTCTCTTATTTTCAACAAAATTTGTTGCCAAAATCGCGTTTTACTTAATATATATGTATATGTATATATATATATATATTATATATATATATATATATATTATATATATATAATATTTATATATATATATATATATAATATATATATATATATATATATATATCTTCTTTCAACAAACCGGCCATATCCCACCGAGGCAGGGTGGCCCAAAAAGAAAATGATATAATATAATAATAATAATAATAATAATAATAATAATAATAATTAATAATAATATATTATTATTATTATTATATTACTATTATTATTATTATTACTATTATTATTATTATTATTATTATTATTATTATTATTATTATTATTATTATTATTATTATTATTATTATAACAATGCTGAGAGAGAAGTCACAATGCCAAGGCAAGACTAAGGTAAATATCTGCATAAACGACCAGTTTACCTTCACATTCAGCCGTTCACAATATAAACGCGAGGAAAGATTTTCCTGTTGTCCCTGTGCATGGGAGACTTGCTCCTCACCACCGTGACCTCTCTCAGTGGGGCAGGAAGGAAGGGCGAGGGGTTACCCAGTAAATATTTGGCAGCAGGAAGCAATATTTACGCTACATAACTCTCACTCGAGCATCACAAGCATCTCCAGCAGTGTTTACCATACAGGAAAGGCACAGTTGCATGAGTAAATTTATCAGATTTTCTTCTTTGTCATTTATGCAGCGAGAGCTATAGCTTTTGTGCAATTCCAGGCGTAGTTAAAGCTAAATCGATATTATCTTGTCTTGCGGTTGCTTAAAGCTGGTATACTGTCAACAACATTCTAGTTTTTTCATGTTAGACTACTTATATATGTATATATATTATATATATATATATATATATATTATATATATATATATATATATATATATATATATATATATATATATATATATATTATTATATAAGGGAGGTACCACCTCTAGAACTGTTGTAGGGACCCTCATCCTCAGAGAAAAGAATAAACTTGCTTCAGGGAAAACTCAAGATTCTCCCTGATGCTGTTTGAGAATTTTCTCCTACCACCCCCTATATTATATATATATATATTTTATTTAAAGACAAAATACATTGACAAAACATTCACAAAAATATGATACAAAGTAAAAGAACATAGGTTACTCAGAGCTACATCTCGAATACTTCGTCCAGCTCCCCGGCGGTGGGCCGCGTGCCCAGAATGCTGCAGGCATTTCCTCTCTGGATCGCAACACTGAGTCTCTGAAAGAGGAAGTTGGTCGCCCTGTGGTCCTTTGTTTCTAAGATGAGCTTTTCATATATATATATATATTATATATATATATATATATATATATTATATATATATATATATATATATATATATATATATATATTATATATATATACACACATCTTGCTGAATAGGTAAAATTGGTCCATTAGCAAGAAATCATTTAAAATTAAGTCCTTTTTAAAATTTTCTCTTACTCGTTTGAAGATATATTTTTTCATTTATGTTAATGTACAAATTAATTTTGTATCAAAGAAACCTTGGAAAGCTTATGTAACCTTATTATAACAAACGTAATGTAATTTAGTCTAGTCCAACTAAATATATTTTGTAAAGTAAAAGGACACAAGTGCAACTAATGTGACATTTTATTGTGGCAACGTTTCGCTCTCCAGGAATAAACAAACACAATGAAATATATTTTTATCGTTATATTCAGAATGATTTTTTGCGAAATTACTTCATACAGAAATTTTGGCTTGCCTTATTCGGCATGAAGAGTGTTGTTATTTAAGCCAAAATCGCAAGTTTCAGCTACTCGGTACGAAGAGTAGTGGTCCCTAAACTCTTGTAGAGTTTTCTCTGAATGTCCTCTTTGCTGCACTGTTTGTTGGAAGTATCCTGCACCGTCTGCAAAGTCTCGTGTTCATAAGTAGTAATTTCAGTGTGCAGGTTGGGACTAATTCCTCTAGTATCTTCCAGGTGTAGATTATGATATATCTTTCTTGCCTATGTTCTAAGGAGTACATTTCTAGTGACTTATAGTACTCCCAGACAAATAGTACTCCCCGACTTATCGTACTCTGACAAATTTCCAGTTTAGTAATATCGCCTGCTTTGAAAAAAGCCGTTAGTACACAGTGGTTGACAGAACGAGTGACCTGAAGAGTTTCGACATTGGCTTGGCATCTCTTGTTCTGAAGGTTCTAGTTGTCTAACCAATAATTTTCCTTGCATTTGCCATAACAATCTTGTTGTGCTTTATGAACGTGCGATATAACTTTATTACTCCCATTTTTCATTCTGATCTTGTTTTCATTTTCTCCATTCTCCCGTGGCTAAGTAACTGAAATTTATGCTCATTGAATATCTTATTGTTGTCAGTGTCTCACTGGAAGACCTGATATATCAAGTTGGAGGCTGCTGTGTCTTCTATGGATGCCACTTTCATGCAAGTTCTAGTATCGTCTGCAAAGGACGATAACGTGTTATGGTTTGCGTCACTGTCTTTGTCAGATATGAGAATGAGTATGAGACGTTCAACGAGTATCGTGCTTTGGGAGACAGAACTTGTCACTGTAGGAGCAAACAATTTCACTCTGTTTACTATTACTCTTTGGATCTGTTTGTTAGAAAGTTAAATATCCATCTGCCACTTTCCCAATTATTCCTATTGCATGTATTTTGTGTGCTATTACCCCATGATCGCACTCGTCAAAGATTTTTTCAAAGTCATTTTACACTTCATCTGCATCTTGCTTGTCTTCAAGTGAATCCAAGATCATGTATCAGTGGTCCAGCAAGGCAGGAGTGACTTCCTCTGAACCCAAGTTGACTTGAGTTGTGCAATTGCTGCGATTCCATGTGAATGATAGTCTTACCCTCTAACACCCATTGAAAAAGTTTGATTATGAGGGATGCTAAAGCTATCGGTGTTTAGTTTTTTTTTTAATTGCTTTACTGCCATCTTTGCGGAGTGGGACAATATCAGTGGTGTTTAATGACTGTGGGATGACTTAAGTGTCAAGGCTTCGTCTCCACAGAATATTGAAGTCAGTTGTTAAGGGTTTCTTGCAATTGTTGATGAATATCGAGTTCCACGAGTTTGGGCCTGGGGTGGGGTGCATGGGCATTTTGTCTTGTCTCGTTCATGAAGAACTTATTTGGGTAGCCAATTTTTAGGCCGATTAGTGACTCACTGAACACTGAGCCATCTTGAGACTTAAGTATTTCACTCATTTCTCTGTTGTCGTCAGTGTATGTCCCATCTTGTTTAATCAAAGGCACTACACTAGATGTTATTTTTTTTCTGAATTTTGCATATGAGAAGGTGTATTTTGGATTTGTCTCATTTTCACTTATGGCTTTTTACTCCCTCTGTCTCCTGGATTCTATATAAGTCTAAGAGACTGAGAGCCAAAGAGCCAATGTTACTCTTTGTTCTTCCCAGTCTGATGCCTCTCAGTAGCTCTAATATTCATCGTCTTCGCCTATGAAGGCGAAGACCTGCACTTTCTTCTCCTCGTTCGTAATGGTATATGATAAGAGCATACTTTTAATGCCACTGAGCTCATCCTCCCGATATGCTGGTTTAGGCCAGCGTTTGACATATTATCTTCCCAGTATATTTCAGTAAGCTCACGACTGATTAGCTTCGTTGTTAAAGTTAAATTTGTTGAATATACCCTCATGGTTGAATGTGTTATGCTGATTATGATCAGTGGGCACACAGGTCTGAACTTCTCCTGGGTTGTGGTCTGTGTTTACTGTCTTCGACACTAATGTTCAGAACCAGGTCTTTAGTAGAGGTGAATATAAGGTATAAGGTATTTCCTAGTCTAGTCGGTTCTGCCATTTGCTGGTATGAGGCGAGTCCTACTAGTTCAGTTTGGCTAGAATGCTCATCAAAACTAGCTCCTGGGATCCTTTCTGCTATTACAGCCTTAGCTACATTCTTTCATTTTAGGTATTTTAAACTGAAGTCTCTTTGCACTTTGATGCAGCTGGCGCAGGTTAAGGTCTTATCTGGTCTGAGATAATGTTTTAAGAATGCTTAACAATTCCCTCATTTACGAATTGTTAAGCATTCTTGAAATCTCTCATAGGACCAGTACATACAGCAGGATGAGATTAAATAACTTGAACACAAGCCTGGTGGTCCGGGTCATGGAAAACAACGCCTGGTGTGCTGGGTGCTCATACTTACATCTGGGGGTCAGGCTGTGTACTATAGGAACCGGATACATTGATTCAGAATGCGCAGGTTTGAGTCCTGCTTTGGTCTGATAACGTTTTATTTTGTATACATACATATATAGTGACAATGTCAGAGGATCTTTCTTTCAAAGACCACAGCAATTTATCTACCACATTTGCTAGAAAAATGATTGTATGGATAATGAGAGCCTTCAAAACTAGAGATGTCAAGTCCATGATGATTCTATTCAAATCGCCTGTTCTATGCTGTACACTAACAGCACCTTTCAAGGCAGGTGATATTGCTGACCTGGAGAATGTACAGAGAAAGATGCATGAAAATATATACCTGGTACTAATCCTAGAGGAATTAGTACCAAATTTGTACACGAAAAATCACTCCCTACTAAAGCAAAAAACTCAGCAGGAGATGCAACATCCCCCTCAATGAAAAGCAGGGGCACCACGAGACAACACAATAACTGTCAGGGGCCCACGACTGTTCACCTGCCTCCCAGCTAACAGGAAAAGCTGTAGACATCCTGTACTGTCTGCACAGACAGCCCATGCTGTCTGCCAGCTTAGTTCATATTTCACACCACTCAAGTGTTGCCCTCTGTAGCCAGGCCTCTCGGTGGGCACGCCAGCCTGTCTGCCCTTGCCACGCTCTCACTCTGGCGACACACTTCAAGCAGTCAAGACAGTAGGCCTAGTAGCTCTCTCTCGTGGGATGGTCCTCCCGGGCCATGGGCACAACACACAAGCCTGTGTACCCATCACGACTTAACAATAAAGTAAGAAGCTTCCGAAGACATATCATTAATCACCCGCTTTCAGCACCAGACACAGGTACAAGCAGGATCTAGCCGAAATTTGCAGAAATTCTCCGAGAATTGTAAGTGGTGTCCCAGTGACCCCACGCTACAGTGTCCCACGCTGTTTCTCAAGTCACGTGTTCAGCGTCACTTGTATGTTCTGCTGTTGTTGTTCAGCTCAGCACAGCTGTTTCAGCAAGCCAGAGGTGAATTTTGTGGTGATTTCTGCGTCCGGTGTGAGCTTCTCCAAGTGTTTGTGGGAAGAGGAGGAGGAGGAAGTGGCCGTTCCTCACCTTGCCCATGCTCGCCCTACTCACACTCACCCGTCTACCATACACTCACCACTGCTCACTCCCTCTGCTGTGTTTTCTGCTGTTTTTCGTGTGATTCATTGCCAGAGCTGTGTATCCAAGTGCCCGAGGCCACTCGAAGCTACGTGGATCAGCATGCCACGTAGATCATGACGCCACGTGGATCAAGATGCCATGTTGGGTGTGGGCGATGCCATGTGGATCTACCAGCCATGTGAGTTACCAAAGTCCCAGGCCACATGCTGTGGTCTGCTGCCCGCATCACATTAACGTCACCGACGATGCTGCCCGACTTCATGACGTCACGATGTCTGTTGACATCACCTCACGATGTCTGCCTGACGTCACCTTGCGACATCACATGATGTCAAATCGAGTGTTTCTAGTAATTATTGCAGTATTGTCGAGAAGATTGAGAGAAGATATATGTCGTCTGTTAATTAATTCCTCTCAGTCAGTGTTCTCAAATGTTAGTGTACCGTATGTACCGTGGGTGTGTTTAAAGTTTCCTGTGTGTCCAGTGAGGTCTGAGCAAGACCTGAGTAGCACCACTGTGCTAAGTCACCCGTGTGACCAGTGCGTTTGACAGCTGATTTACTCAGCCCCCGAGTGACCGAGCCCTCTTGTACAGAAAGCTTTTATGCTCATCGCTCATGATGTTCCACAGAATCGTACCTGCTACGATTCCCATCAATATTTGTTTCACTTCACCTCCAGACCTTCAGAGTGCAGTTATATGTAGAGAAACAAGTCTGGGGACGCTTAGACTAACCTCTGCTATAACTCCAACTGCCGAGGGAATGACACTCGTCAAGCCACAGATAGCCCTGTCGGCAGGCGCTGTGTCAGCCTCGTGTCACAAGCTTCAGTGAGCAGCCTGCACAAAGATGATGTCACTTTGACTGCTAGCTCGCTCACTGCAGTCTGGTGTATGATGTTACGACTCCCAGATGTTTCGCCCAGTCGTCTCTGCCACGACTCGCCCCACAACTCGCTCCACGCTCGCCGGCAGTGACAGCCCAGCGACAGTACCAGTCGAGAAGTGTCCTCCTGAGTCGCTTGCCAGAAGTCCTGCCCAGTTGCCGAGTTTTGTCGACGCCTCACTCGAGGGCACCAGCATGTCGTGCCCCAGGTTGAGTGAAAACCTGCAGCGACTCCTACAATGACTGCTTCACCGTTCCAGAGGAGACCATACCCTGTTACGTCACAGCTCAGCCGCAGTGATGCCTCCTGTGTTGCAGTATCTGCCCAGACGCAGGAAGGTGTATAGTGATGCCCTTCGATGCTCACTGTCTGTGACCACGATGTTTAGCACACCCCACATGTTTTTTTCTTCCCTCCCTGTAGGAATTTTTTTTCCATGTCCATATGTATATATATGTTTTTATTTTGTGTTGTGTGCCCTGTTCCTACTAGAGAGAGACCGAGTTTCTTTTACTACCAGTGTTGTCACGTCGGGACGACGCGCGGTAGGTGGCCGAGCGTATGTAGACAGCCTGTACTGTCTGCACAGAGAGCCCATGCTGTCTGCCAGCTTAGTTCATATTTTGCGCCACTCAAGTGTTGCCCTCTGTAGCCAGGCCTCTCGGTGGGCACGCCAGCCTGTCTGTCCTTGCCACGCTCTCACTCTGGCGACACACTTCAAACAGTCAAGACAGTAGGCCTAGTAGCTCTCTCTTGTGGGATGGTCCTCCCGGGCCATGGGCACAACACACAAGCCTGTGTACCCACCACGACTTAACAATAAAGTAAGAAGCCTCCGAAATATATCATTTACTCCCTGCTACCAGAATACCAAATAAACCTATTAAACACAGCCTGGTTGATCACGCCCTAATCCACTGCGGGGCCTGGTCACAGACCGGGCCGTGGAGGGAGCTGACCCCCAAAATCCTCTCCAGGTATACTCCAGGTATATACATACATACATGCATTCATACATACAGACACAAATACATAAAAACATACATACATTCATGCATATATTATATTATATATATTATAATATTTTATATATATATATATAAATATATATATTATATATATATATATATAATATAATATATATTATTAATATATTATATATATATGCGGGCTGAGGAAGGGTTGTTGAGGTGGTTCGGACATGTAGAGAGAATGGAGCGAAACAGAATGACTTCAAGAGTGTATCAGTCTGTAGTGGAAGGAAGGCGGGGTAGGGGTCGGCCTAGGAAAGGTTGGAGGGAGGGGGTAAAGGAGGTTTTGTGTGCGAGGGGCTTGGACTTCCAGCAGGCATGCGTGAGCGTGTTTTATAGGAGTGAATGGAGACAAATGGTTTTTAATACTTGACGTGCTGTTGGAGTGTGAGCAAGGTAACATATTATGAAGGGATTCAGGGAAACCGGCAGGCCGGACTTGAGTCCTGGAGATGGGAAGTACACTGCCTGCACTCTGAAGGAGGGGTGTTAATGTTGCAGTTTAAAAACTGTAGTGTAAAGCACCCTTCTGGCAAGACAGTGATGGAGTGAATGATGGTGAAAGTTTTTCTTTTTCGGGCCACAGTGCCTTGGTGGGAATCGGCCAGTGTGATAATAAAATAATTATATATATATTTATATATATATATATATTTATATATATATATATATATATATATATATATTATATATATATATATATATTATATATATATATTATATTATATATATATATATATTATATATATATATATATATATATATAATATATATATGTATATATATTTATATAAATATATATATATCCTCCATATATATATATATATTATAATATATATATATATATTTATATAAATATATAATATATTTAATCTCATATATATATATATATATATATATATATATATTATATATATATATATATTTATATATATATATATAATATATATATATATATATTATATATATATAATATCTATATATATATATAAATTTAATATATTATATATTATTTATATAATTATATATATATATATATTATATATCTATATATATATATATATACATATCCTCCAAAATGTAATATCCCAAACCCCTCCTTTAGAGTGCAGTCATTGTACTTCCCATTTCCAGGACTCAAGTCCGGCTATATAAAAATAACCGGTTTCCCTGAATCCCTTCACTAAATATTACCCTGCTCACACTCCAACAGATCGTCAAGTCCCAAATACCATTCGTCTCCATTCACTCCTATCAAACACGCTCATGCACCCCTGCTGGAAGTCTAAGCCCCTCGCCCACAAAACCTCCCTTACCCCTTCCTTCCAACCTTTTCGAGGACGACCCCTGCCCCGTCTTTCTTCCCCTACAGATTTAAATGCTCTACATGTCATTCTACTTTGATCCATTCTCTCTAAATGACCAAACACCTCAACAACCCTTCTTCAGCCCTCTGACTAATACTTTTATTAACTCCACACCTTCTCCTAATTTCCACACTCTGAATTTTCAACATAATATTTACACCACACATTGCCCTTAGACAGGACATCTTCACTGCTTCCAACCGCCTCCTCGCTGCTGCATTCACAACCCAAGCTTCACACCCATATAAGAGTGTTGGTACTACTATACTTTCATACATTCCCTTCTTTGCCTCCATAGATAACGTTTTTTTTGCCTTCACATATACCTCAACGCACCACTCACCTTTTTTCCCCTCATCAATTCTATGATTAACCTCATCCTTCATAAATCCATCCGCCGACAGGTCAACTCCCAAGTATCTGAAAACATTCACTTCTTCCATACTCCTCCTCCCAATATGATATCTAATTTTTCTTTATCTAAATCACTTGATACCCTCATAACCTTACTCTTTTCTATGTTCACTTTCAACTTTCTACCTTTACACACACACTCCCAAACTCATCCACTAACCTTTGCAATTTTTCTTAAGAATCTCCCATAAGCACAGTATCATCAGCAAAAAGCAACTGTGTCAATTCCCATTTTGTATTTGATTCCCCATAATTTAATCCCATCCCTATCCCAAACACCCTAGCATTTACTTCTTTTACAACCCCATCTATAAATATATTAAACAACCATGGTGACATTACACATCCCTGTCTAAGACCTACTTTTACCGGGAAGTAGTCTCTCTCTCTCCTACACACCCTAACCTGAGCCTCACTATCCTCATAAAAACTCTTTGCAGCATTTTGTAACTTACCACCTATTCCATATACTTGCAACATCTGCCACATTGTTCCCTTATCCACTCTATCATATGCCTTTTCTAAATCCATAAATGCAATAAAAAGTTCCCTACCTTTATTTAAATCTGTTCACATATATGCTTCAATGTAAACACTTGATCTACACATCCCCTACCCACTCTGAAACCTCCTTGCTCATCCGCAATCCTACATTCTGTCTTACCTCCAATTCTTTCAATTAAAACCCTACCGTACACTTTTCCTGGTATACTCAGTAAACTTATTCCTCTACATTTTTTACAATCTCTTTTGTCCCCCTTCCCTCTATATAAAGGGACTATAGATGCTCTCCGCCAATCCCTAGGTACCTTCCCCCATTCATACATTTATTAAACAAAAATACCAACCACTCCAACACTATATCCCCCCCTGCTTTTAACATTTCTGCCACGATCCCGTCAGTTCCAGCTGCTTTACCCCCTTTCATTCTACGTAATGTATCACGCACCTCCCCCACACTCACATCCTGCTCTTCTTCACTCCTAAAAGATGGTATAACTCCCTGGCCTGTGCATGAAATTACGGCCTCCCTTTCTTAGTCGACATTTAAAAGTTCCTCAAAATATTCTTGACATCTACCCAAAACCTCCATCTCTCCATCTACTAACTCCCCTACTCTGTTTTTAACTGGCAAATCCATTCGTTCTCTAGGCTTTCTTAACTTGTGTGTATATATATTATATATATATATATATATATATATATATATATATATATATATATTATATATATATATATATATATATATATATATATATATATATATTATATACATGTAATATACAATAAATTGTTTGTATACCTATTGCATATACACAAAATATATACAGGCATTCATACATATGTGTAATATTTACAGAAGGAATTCCATCTGAAGAAAGTATGTCCACAAAGCATGACATAAAGATGGCTGTGTCGCTGACAGTTCCACGGATCGAGTACACTAACCAAACATTGCATTCGGGACTTCACAATTTCATTACTGAAATTGCATCGTTTTTCTGACATTTGCTTTTTATTGCATTTGTGCCCCCATTTAGGGCAATAGTTTTCAATTATACGTGATATGTATATCAAAGGCTGGAGGTAGGGACTCTGGTGTCCCATTATTTAGCCAACCTTTGATCTTGCCAAAATCAAAGTATATAGATAAATATTACATTACCGATAACACTCCCAGCTATACCACGATAACCATATTAGAGAGCCAAGCATTTTGTACAATGGCTAAGTATATATATATATATAATATATATATATATATATATATATATATATATATATATATATATATATATATATATATATATATATATATATATATATTGTTACAAAAAAACGCGATTCTAAAAGCTTAGAGATCTCCAGTGAATACTAGAAAGGAGTGCCCTTCTAGCATCCAGCCTGTTACTGGGTTTTCATAACAAGTAGTCAGTATCCTTGTCCAATTATCCATTAGAATTCAGTATTATTCAATAGTGCTTCAGGATTACAACTGGTAGGCTACTAACTAGAGAAATTAAAATTTAATAAATTTATTAAGTCTAGAGGTATATTATCAAATTAAATTAATCACAGCAATCAAAATAAAATCAATCTCTCGAGTTCAATATTATTGTGCTGAAAGCACATATCACATTTATAATTCTTAAGTACCGTCTGGTACATTAACATTTAATAAGATATTACAAATATGTATAAATAAGTTTGTGTATGCGTGTAAGTGCTCTAAGTAGTTCACTATGTCTCACGACTCGACTAGCCTTAAACAAGTGACTGACAAAGTCCTCAAATAAAATAACTTCTTGACCGACTGGCAACCCGAACAGTCTGCTTGAACAATGAAAAGAATGCTAAGCCCAATAGCCATATAACAAGCGACTGCGACACAATCAGGATCAAGGAGATAATATAACGACACTAAGTAGGGACCATCAGCAGATCCTCCACAAAAGTTACAAAACTCCCATACTACTGAATCTAAGTTCAGCATAGGAAAAACCCTGACTGTGACAATACACAGAAACCAGTACAAAATTAGGTCAGAAGCTATAGCTAAGGACCTGAGATGCTCAGAGTGTCTATGTGACACACAACCTCAGTACAACGTCGAAAATCACGAAGTCTACACAATGTTCTGTGAACAGAGTTCTACAGAACTAACAAGAATAATGAGACAGACAATCTGTCCAACCACCAAGCGAGTCTAGAGCAGACTGAATACTTCACGAGAGGTGAGGACACCCCCCCCTCGACCACGTGATAGCCCCGTGGACAGCACAGCTCAGAAGCCGGCAGTATAACGAGCGACAAGCGATAATTACAGTAGTTTGACAATCAAGACTTGAACTGAGCACATAATATGTACATCCTAACAACATAAGTCAAATAACAATATAACAGTCAAATAATAATATAAAGTCATACATTTACGATTTAGCTATTATCGCAAATATAAGCAATATAAAATTAAATGAAAAGGTAATATACATTATTTATACATAATAATCATTGTAACCCATTCAGGGGTTGCAACATATATATATATATATATATATTATATATATATATATATATATATATATATATATATATATATATATATATATATATATATATGTATATATATATATATATATATATATATATATATATATATATATATATATATATATATATATATATATATATATATATATATATATATATATATATATATATATATAGTATATATATAAGTAATAAGTAATGCACATTTTATGAAAAAGAGGATAAATAAATATACAAGGTATGATGTAGCACGTAATGAAAGTAGTTTATTAGATTATGTATTGGTGGATAAAAGGTTGATGGGTAGGCTCCAGGATGTACATGTTTATAGAGGGGCAGTATTAGAATGTGGGGCAGAAGTTTGTGGTTATAGGAGGGTGGGGGCAGGAGGAAAGAGGAGTGATTGGTGGAATGATGAAGTAAAGGGTGTGATAAAAGAGAAAAAGGTAGCTTATGAGAGGTTTTTACAAAGCAGAAGTGTTATAAGAAGAGCAGAGTATATGGAGAGTAAAAGAAAGGTAAAGAGAGTGGTGAGAGAGTGCAAAAGGAGAGCAGATGATAGAGTGGGAGAGGCACTGTCAAGAAATTTTAATGAAAATAAGAAAAAATTTTGGAGTGAGTTAAACAAGTTAAGAAAGCCTAGGGAAAGTATGGATTTGTCAGTTAAAAACAGAGTAGGGGAGTTAGTAGATGGGGAGATGGAGGTATTAGGTAGATGGCGAGAATATTTTGAGGAACTTTTAAATGTTAAGGAAGAAAGAGAGGCAGTAATTTCATGCACTGGTCAGGGAGGTATACCATCTTTTAGGAGTGAAGAAGAGCAGAATGTAAGTGTGGGGGAGGTACGTGAGGCATTACGTAAAATGAAAGGGGGTAAAGCAGCTGGAACTGATGGGATCATGACAGAAATGTTAAAAGCAGGGGGGGGATATAGTGTTGGAGTGGTTGGTACTTTTGTTTAATAAATGTTTGAAAGAGGGGAAGGTACCTAGGGATTGGCAGAAAGCATGTATAGTCCGTTTATATAAAGGGAAAGGGGACAAAAGAGACTGTAAAAATTATAGAGGAATAAGCTTACTGAGTATACCAGGAAAAGTGTACGGTAGGGTCATAATTGAAAGAATTAGAGGTAAGACAGAATGTAGGATTGCGAATGAGCAAGGAGGTTTCAGAGTGGGTAGGGGATGTGTAGATCAAGTGTTTACATTGAAGCATATATGTAAACAGTATTTAGATAAAGGTAGGGAAGTTTTTATTGCATTTATGGATTTAGAAAAGGCATATGATAGAGTGGATAGAGGAGCAATGTGGCAGATGTTGCAAGTATATGGAATAGGTGGTAAGTTATTAAATGCTGTAAAGAGTTTTTATGAGGATAGTGAGGCTCAGGTTAGGGTGTGTAGAAGAGAGGGAGACTACTTCCCGGTAAAAGTAGGTCTTAGACAGGGATGTGTAATGTCACCATGGTTGTTTAATATATTTATAGATGGGGTTGTAAAGCAAGTAAATGCTAGGGTGTTCGGGAGAGGGGTGGGATTAAATTATGGGGAATCAAATTCAAAATGGGAATTGACAGTTACTTTTTGCTGATGATACTGTGCTTATGGGAGATTCTAAAGAAAAATTGCAAAGGTTAGTGGATGAGTTTGGAAATGTGTGTAATGGTAGAAAGTTGAAAGTGAACATAGAAAGAGTAAGGTGATGAGGGTGTCAAATGATTTAGATAAAGAAAAATTGGATATCAAATTGGGGAGGAGGAGTATGGAAGAAGTGAATGTTTTCAGATACTTGGGAGTTGACGTGTCGGCGGATGGATTTATGAAGGATGAGGTTAATCATAGAATTGATGAGGGAAAAAAGGTGAGTGGTGCGTTGAGGTATATGTGGAGTCAAAAAAACGTTATCTATGGAGGCAAAGAAGGGAATGTATGAAAGAATAGTAGTACCAACACTCTTATATGGGTGTGAAGCTTGGGTGGTAAATGCAGCAGCGAGGAGACGGTTGGAGGCAGTGGAGATGTCCTGTTTAAGGGCAATGTGTGGTGTAAATATTATGCAGAAAATTCGAAGTGTGGAAATTAGGAAAAGGTGTGGAGTTAATAAAAGTATTAGTCAGAGGGCAGAAGAGGGGTTGTTGAGGTGGTTTGGTCATTTAGAGAGAATGGATCAAAGTAGAATGACATGGAAAGCATATAAATCTATAGGGGAAGGAAGGCGGGGTAGGGGTCGTCCTCGAAAGGGTTGGAGAGAGGGGGCAAAGGAGGTTTTGTGGGCAAGGGGCTTGGACTTCCAGCAAGCGTGCGTGAGCGTGTTAGATAGGAGTGAATGGAGACGAATGGTACTTGGGACCTGACGATCTGTTGGAGTGTGAGCAGGGTAATATTTAGTGAAGGGATTCAGGGAAACCGGTTATTTTCATATAGTCGGACTTGAGTCCTGGAAATGGGAAGGACAATGCCTGCACTTTAAAGGAGGGGTTTGGGATATTGGCAGTTTGGAGGGATATGTTGTGTATCTTTATATGTGTATGCTTCTAGACTGTTGTATTCTGAGCACCTCTGCAAAAACAGTGATAATGTGCGAGTGTGGTGAAAGTGTTGAATGATGATGAAAGTATTTTCTTTTTGGGGATTTTCTTTCTTTTTTGGGTCACCCTGCCTCGGTGGGAGACGGCCGACTTGTTAAAAAAAAATATATATATTATATATTATATATATATTATATATATATATATATATATATATATATATATTAATTATATAATATATATATATATATATATATGTATATATATATATATATATATATATATATATTAATATATTATATATTATATACATGTATATATATATATATATATATATATATATATATATATATATATATAATATATATATATATATATATATATATATATATATATATATTATATATATATATATATATATATATATATATATATATATATATTATATATATATATATATATATATATATATATATATATATATATATATATATATGTCGTGCCGAATATGTAAAACTGGTCAATTAGCAAGAACTCATTTAAAATTAAGTCCTTTCTAAAACTTTCTCTTATACGTTTAAAGATATATTTTTTTTCATTAATGTTAATGTAAAAATTTTTAATTTTGCATCAAAAGAATCTTACCTGACCTTATTATGACAAGAGCAATTTATTTTATCCTAACCCAACTAAATATACTTTAAATACGTTTATAGTAATTTAATACTAAATAAACACAGTGAAATATTTTTTTTTCGTTAGGTTCAGAATGATTTTGGGAAAATTATTGCAAACATAAATTTTCGCTTGTCCTATATGGCAAGATGAGCGTTGCTATTTAAGCCAAGATCGCAAATTCTGCCTATTCGGCACGACATATATATATTTATATATATATATATATATATATATATATATATATATATATATATTATATATATATAAAACACTGATTCTCTGTCTGAAGGAGACTCGAACCTACGAACCTTAGAACAAGGTACGCAGTGCTATACCAATCTACCCACACTGGACAATACCTTGGAGTCCAGCTTGAGCTAGACTTTGATCCAAGGCAGCCAGCTTTCAGGGAGAAGGCTTACAGCTTTTCATCTCATCCCCTGCATGCATCAGCCTTTCTAGAGAATTTTAACAATGCAAGGAATTCGCAAGAGCAGGCGAAATATACACAAACACTGATCTCTGGCTGAAAGGGATGAGATGAAAAGTTGTAAGCCTTCTCCCTGAAAGCTGGCTCCCTTGGATCAACGTGTAGCGCTAGCTTCACGCCAAGGTATTGTCCAATGTGGGTAGATTGGTATAGCACTGCGTACCTTGTTCTAAGGTTCGTAGGTTCGAGTCTCCTTCAGCCAGATATCAGTGTTTGTGTATATTTCGCCTGCTCTTGCGAATTCCTTTCATATATATATATATATATATATATATATATATATATATATATATATATATATATATATATATATATATATATATATATATATATATAACTGAAAGACAAAAGTCAGTGAAATATAGAAAGAGCGAATGGCAAGGACAAAAAAATAGGCAGAATGGGGTTGAGAGAGAGAGAAAAGAGAGAAAGTGAGATTAATGATCAAGCAGAGAGTTGAATAGCTCTTCACTTCAGAAAATAATTTTTTTTTGCCTCATCTAGCCTCCAAAAATGTTCCTGCTAACGAACCAAATTAAATTCATTACCTGCATCGTGACCTGGGTTGCAGTGTTTAGCTCTGCCTGTCTGTTGGTAAGTATACTGTGTATGTCTTGTGCAACAGCTCAGTAGGCTGACAATGTAAACGCTCTTCAAAAGCCATGGCCTTGAGATGAATATGAAGAATGAGGGATGAAGATCGAAAACTAAATACATACCCGAGGAACACAAGCTCAAAAATTTTACAAAGAAGGGCCTAGAGGTGAACATAGTTCCGAGCATATCTTCCGAGACGCATGTCAACTCAGTAACCTCTGCAGCGATATGCGTTGATCGTGTCTAAGATTAACTTTCAAAACTCTCAAGAAAGCGTTAATCAAAACCTTATATACAATATATGTCAGGGCTGCCTTGGAGAAAGGGACACCAGCATGGAACCCAAACCTGATATATCAAAATAATCACAACAAAACTTATCTTGGAGCTAAGTGAAATGGACTGTAATGAGAGGCTAAATAAATGGAATCTCACAACGGAGATACGATAACGATATATAAAATACTAATGGTATATAATAGGATAAACAGTGATAGACTGTTCGAGAGGTCAGAAACATGTACATGAGCACATGTACATGGAGAAGATCATCAGGAGAGTGGTGGAGCACCTGGAAAGAAACAAGCGTATAATCGACAACCAGCACGGTTTCAGGGAAGGAAAATCCTGTGTCACAAACCTACTGGAGTTTTATGACAAGGTGACAGAAGTAAGAAAAGAGAGAGAGGGGTGGATCGACTGCATTTTCTTGGACTGCAAGAAGGCCTTCGACACAGTTGCTCACAAGAGGTTAATGCAAAAGCTAGAGGATCAAGCAAACATAACAGGAAAGACACTGCAATGGATCAGAGAATATCTGACAGGGAGGCAGCAACGAGTCATTGTACGTATAAAGGAGTATAATATCGTGCACATCTCCTGAGGCGCACATCAATCAGATAACTGCTGCAGCATACGGCCGCCTGACAAATCAAAGGATAGCGTTCCGATACCTCAGTAAGGAATCCTTCAAGACTCTGTACACAATATACGTCAGACCCATACTGGAGCATGCAGCACAAGTTTGGAATCCACACCTGGTTAAGGTTAAGGGAAATTGGCCTGACGACACTGGAGGGCATGAGGGTCAGGGGAGACATGATAACGACATTTAAAATTCTGCAGGGAATAGACAAGGTGGACAAAGACAGGATGTTCCAGAGATGGGACACAGAAACAAGGGGTCACAATTGGAAGTTGAAGACTCAGATGAGCCAAAGGGAAGTTAGGAAGTATTTCTTCAGCCATAGAGTTGTCAGGAAGTGGAATAGTCTAGTAAGTGGGGTAGTTGAGGCAGGAACCACACACAGTTTTAAGACGAGGTTTGATAAAGCTCATGGAGCAGGGAGAGAGAGGACCTAGTAGCAGTCAGTGAAGAGGCAGGGCCAGGAGCTATGAATCGACCTCTACAACCACAAATAGGTGAGTACACACACACACGAACACTTTAAGCAGAGGTATGATAAAGCTCACGGTTCAGGGAAAGTGACCTAGTAGCGACCAGTGAAGAGGCGGGGCCAGGAGCTTGGACTCGACCCCTGCAACCTCAACTAGGTGAGTACAACTAGGTGATACACACAAACACTTTTTTTTAAGAAACAGAAGACAGACAAGTGGCTCTGACATACAGGTTAGTGCCATTAACATGCATAGTATGTAAAGTAATGAGGTTATCAGGAGAAGAGTACTGGAACACCTGTAAAATACTGGAATTATAAACAACGAATTATAAACTCAGTCTTTGAGATGGTAAATCCTGTCCCACCAATGTGCTGGACTTTTATGGCAGGGTAACGAAAGTTAGGCATAAGAGAACCTACAGCTTATACAGGTGAGGCAACAGCCTGTACAGGTAAGCCTGCAACCTGTGCAGGTGACTCTGCAACCTGTGCAGATGACCCTGCAACCTGTGCAGGTGACCGTGCAACTTCTGCAGGTGACCGTGCAACTTGTGCAGGTGACCCTGCAACTTGTGAACGTGACCCTGCAATATCACCCAGCAACATCACCCTTCCGTCATCCATTACCTAATCATTCCTACCTTCGCCTTACACACTTTACAAAACACACACACACACCCACAACACAAAACACCCACACACCACACACACACACACCACACACACAACACCACACACACACACCACACACACACACAAAATATATATATATATATATTTATATATATATATATATATATATATATATTGTCAATTCACATGTTTTATGTACTGATTTAAAAATTAAATAATATTTTATTGCCATACTTGTCGGCAATCCTATCATTTCTTAATGGTAGCAGTAGTAGTGGAAGTAGTAGTAGTAGTAGTGGAAGTAGTAGTAGTAGTAGTAGTAGTAGTAGTAGTAGTAGTAGTAGTAGTAGTAGTAGTAGTAGTAGTAGTAGTAGTGGTGGTGGTGGTGGTAGTAGTAGTAGTAGTAGTAGCAGCATTAGTAGTGTCGTGGGGGATCGTCAGGAGATATTGGAGTAAGAAATATACACATTGGATGTCTTGGAGGCGTATAATTAGGAGAGTCTTGTAGGGTAGCCCAGGAGCCTTGCCTTGTCCAGTCTATGCCTAGCGGGAACTACCGCTCTGTGAGGATCTATAAAGTAGCTGAGATTATCTAAGTACACTACGCAGTACACAGTAACACTACTGACAGTAGCAGTAGTAGTAGCAGCAGTTGGAGTAGTAATAGTAGTAGAAGCAATAATCGTAGTTATTAGTACTATCAGTGATGAAATATTCTTTTATTTCTAAGAGAGATCCTCACGTGGCTCATTTAAACAACTTATGATTATTCTTTATTAACAATCACAATTTGCTGAAGTTCCATACACAAGCCAACACAACATTAAACTTCGCGTGTGACGCACAACTGATGCCTATTGCTGGTCCTTCGCCACTTGAATCCTGACCGAGCTTTGCTATAGGAAGCTCACAATCACCACAACAAGCAGCGTTCTTTCTACTCTGGTCAACCAATGCCATGTAGCTGGGTCTAGCCCCGGCTCTTTGCCCCAATTTCCCAACCATTCCTCTCCCTCACTTCTCTTTCACTATCCAAAACTCCCCTTTTACCCTCATGGGTGTTACCTGGGAGCATCCTATCCTGTCCTGTCCTGAGACAGCACCAGAAATACCACTCACTAAAGCAACTAATGGGAAAGTTAAGTTCAACATTGATAATCACCTTAACTACGAGTCCTGAACTAACTGCTGACCTATGCAACCTTCTCAAGTACGCTGAACTCTGCCCATATATACTGAACGGAAAATTCACTGACCATAGGTGTGATGCACATACGTAAGTAACAAACTCTCAACGGAACAAAAATGAAGCGAATAGCTTCAGTCTAACGAGAGACCCTTCGGTTTAACGAAAAACCTTTTGTCTAACTAGAGGCCCTTCATTTTAACTAGAGGCCCGTCGATCTAAAGAGAGACCCTTTGTTTAACTAGGAACTCTTCGGTCTAACGAGAGGCTTTTCGTTTAACTAGAGACCCTTCGATCTAACGACAGACCCTTCGTTTAACTAGAGACCCTTCGTTTAACTAGAGACCCTTCGATCTAACGAGAGACCCTTCGTTTAACTAGAGACCCTTTGATCTAACGAGAGACCCTTCATTTAACTAGAGACCCTTTGATCTAACGAGAGACCCTTCATTTAACTAGAGACCCTTCGATCTAACGAGAGACCCTTCGTTTAACTAGAGACCCTTTGATCTTTAAAGAGAGACCCTTCATTTAACTAGAGACCTTTGATCTAACGAGAGACCCCTTTGTTTAAAATAGGGGGACCCTTCGATCTAACGAGAGACCCTTCATTTAACTAGAGACCCTTTGATCTAACGAGAGACCCTTCATTTAACTAGAGACCCTTTGATCTAACGAGAGACCCTTCATTTAACTAGAGGCCCTTCGATGTAACAAGAAACCCCTTCGTTTAACTAGAGACCCTTCGGTCTAACGAGAGACCCGAAGTGCAGTAATATGTAAATGCAATTTCTCTAAATATAAATTGGATTCACCATTATCAAACTTTCTCGTTTAAATAAAAATATTTATACATTTTTATTTCAATTAATTGCTAAGTATAAGACAGACACTGTAATCATTAAGCTCAATGAATTCTCCCCCTTGACCTGTGTATCACATGTATCCTGAATGATGTATCAGCATTTATCTGTGTCAGCATTTAATTTGTATCCTGGAGAGAAGGGAACATAGAATAAAAATACATAATAATTCTAACTATATTCAGTTGAGATTAAACAAGGCATTCAGTTATTAAATGTTGAATAATTAATTTCTCCATCCGAAGTCTTTCCTACTTAGATACCACAATATTGGCAATATTATTTTGTTCTTTATCATTTTACACCAGCATAATTGTCACATTTTGTGGTTTTATTGGTATTAATGAGTGGTAGTATAGCAGCAGCAGCGGTAGTAGTAGTAGCACTAGTAGTAGTAGTAGTAGTAGTAACAGCAGCAGCGGTAGTAGTAGTAGCACTAGTGGTAGTAGTAGTAGTAACAGCAGCAGCGGTAGTAGTAGTAGCACTACTAGTAGTAGTAGTAGTAGCAGCAGCGGTAGTAGTAGTAGCACTAGTAGTAGTAGTAGTAGTAGCAGCAGCAGCGGTAGTAGTAGTAGCACTAGTAGTAGTAGTAGTAGTAGTAGTAGCAGCAGTAGCGGTAGTAGTAGTAGTAGCACTAGCAGTAGTAGTAGTAGTAGCAGCAGCAGCGGTAGTAGTAGTAGTAGCACTAGTAGTAGTAGTAGTAGCAGCAGCGGTAGTAGCAGTAGCACTAGTAGTAGTAGTAGTAGCAGCAGCAGCAGCGGTAGTAGTAGTAGCACTAGTAGTAGTAGTAGTAGTAGCAGCAGCAGCGGTAGTAGTAGTAGCACTAGTAATAGTAGTAGTAGTAGTAGTAGCAGCAGCGGTAGTAGTAGTAGCACTAGCAATAGGAAGTAGTAGTAGTAGTAGTAGTAGCAGCAGCAGCAGCAGCGGTAGTAGTAGTAGCACTAGTAGTAGTAGTAGTAGTAGTAGTAGTAGCAGCAGCAGCGTAGTAGTAGTAGCACTAGTAGTAGTAGTAGTAGTAGTAGTATCAGCAGCAGCAGCGGTAGTAGTAGTAGAACTAGTAGTCTCCTTACTACAGGATGGACATAGACTCATTAGAGAGCATACAGAGAAGAATGACTAAAATGATTTACTGTGTAAGGAACCTCCCGTATGAAGATAGACTTAAAGCCTTAAATCTCCACTCTCTGGAGAGGCGTAGAATGAGGGGAGATATCATTGAAGTGTATAAGTGGATGACGGGCATAAACAAGGGAGATATTAATAAAGTACTGAGGGTGTCGAATCAGGTAAGAACCAGAAATAATGGATATAAGTTGGATAAATTTAGATTTAGAAAGGACATAGGTAAGTACTGGTTTTCTAACAGAGTTGTAGATGCGTGGAACAGTCTTCCTAGTGGGGTGATAGAGGCTAGGGGCCTTGGGTAGCTTTTAAGAAGAGATGGACAAATATATGAGTGGGAGGGGCTGGGTTTGATTGGTGTCATGGGGTACGGGAGTTATTTTTTGGGGGGGCTAAAGGTAGAGATCGTTTTGATAAGGGCCTGCCTCGTATGGGGCAGTAGGCCTTCTGCAGTGTTCCTACATTCTTATGTTCTTATGTTCTTAGTAGTAGTAGCAGCAGCGGTAGTAGTAGTAGCACTAGTAGTAGTAGTAGTAGTAGTAGTAGTAGTAGTAGTAGCAGCAGCAGCAGCAGCGGTAGTAGTAGTAGCACTAGTAGTAGTAGTAGTAGCAGTAGTAGCAGCAGAGGTAGTAGTAATAGTAGTCTTAGAATTATTTTTATTATTATTATTATTATTTTGCTTCATTATATATATATATATTTATATATATATATATATATATATATATATATATATATAAAATTTTATATATATTTATTATATATATATATTATGTCGTGCCGAATAGGGCAGAACTTGCGATCTTTGGGTTAAATAGCAACGCTCATCTTGCCATTAGGACAAGTGGGAAAAATTTTTGTATGCAATAAATTTTGCCAAAATCATTCTGAACATAACGAAAAAAATATATTTCATTGTGTTTGTTTAGTATTAAATTATTGTAAACAAATCTAAATATATTTAGTTGGGTTAGGCTAAAATATAATTGTTCTTGTTATAATAAGGTTAGGTAAGTTTTCTAAGATTCTTTTGGTGCAAAATTAAATTTTTTTTACATTAGCATTATTTAAAAACTATATCTTTAAACGTATAAGAGAAAAATTTCAGAAAAGGACTTAATTTTAAATGAGTTCTTGCTAATTGACCAGTTTTACATATTCGGCACGACATATATTTATATATATATTTTATATATATATATATTATATATATATTTATTTATATATATATATATATATATATTATATATTTATATAGCTGGATGTCCCGGCTTTAAGTGAACAAAAATGAAGGGGGTGGGAGGTTTCAGTGGAGGGAATAAATGGGATTAGGTCAGGGGTTTCAAACAGAGTTAGAGCTAAAAAAGGAGTAGCAATAATGTTGAAGGATAAGCTAAGGCAGGAAAAAGAGGGACTATAAATGTATTAATTCAAGGATTATGTGGAGTAAAATAAAGATTGGATGTGAAAAGTGGGTTATAATAAGCGTGTATGCACCTGGGAAGAGGGGAAGTGTAGAGGAGAGAGAGAGATTTTGGGAAAATGTTGAGTGAATGCGTGGGGAGTTTTGAATCAAGTGTGAGAGTAATGGTGGTTGGGGGATTTCAATGCTAAATTGGGTAAAAAATGTTATGGAGGGAGGTATAGTAGTAGGTAAATTTGGGGGTGCCAGGGGTAAATGTAAATTTGGGGGGCTTTAATTGAGTATGTGTTAGAAAGGGAAAATTTTGGGAAAAAGTAATACATATTTTATGAAAAGAGGAAAAAATAAATATACAGGTTGATGTAGCACGTAATGAAAGTAGTTTATTAGATTATGTATTGGTGGATAAAAGGTTGATGGGTAGGCTCCAATATGTACATGTTTATAGAGGGGCAACTGATATATCGGATCATTATTTAGTTGTAGCTACAGTTAGGAGTAAGAGGTAGATGGGGAAAAGAGGAAGGTGGCAACAACAAGTAAGAGGGAGGTGAAAGTGTATAAATAAGGGGAGGAGGAAGTTGGGTGAGATATAAGCGACTATTGGCAGAAAGGTGGGCTAGTGCAAAGATGAGTAGTGGGGGGGGTTGAAGAGGGTTGGAATTTGTTTTAAAAATGCAGTATTAGAATTTGGGGCAGAAGTTTGTGGT
>NC_069406.1:77747004-77752004 GCF_026875155.1 Cherax quadricarinatus | reverse complement strand
TATATATATATATATTATGTATATATATATATATATATATATATATATATATATATATATATATATATATATATATATATATATAT
This sequence comes from Cherax quadricarinatus, assembly GCF_026875155.1. NCBI lineage: Eukaryota > Metazoa > Arthropoda > Malacostraca > Decapoda > Parastacidae > Cherax > Cherax quadricarinatus. The sequence continues at coordinate 77,751,918 of NC_069406.1, read as the reverse complement.
ATATATATATATATATTATATATATATATATATATATATACATATAATTCGTCCCGAGTAGGAAAAACTTGCTATTACGCAGTGTATTGTAAAAAAATTTGTGTAAAAAATGCTCCATAAATAATGTCAGTTTCCGGGATTTATTCTGAAACCGGAGCGTATTATTCCTGGTGAGTCAAGAATAGCCAGGACAGGACAGGAGCAGGAGAGGTGTGTGTTAGTACGAGAAGAGAGGCGGTGGGGAGAAACCGTCATGTATAGGTGTTGGTGTAAGTAGGTGGGTTTTTTTTGGTAAGATTATACCCTAGATTATTTTATTGATTTAAGTGCTCTCCTGTTTACCTGTAAGACCCTAGTGTGCAGAGGCCTGTCGAAGTTTTGGGAGAGTACTAATGTGGTGTTTATGCCTTCTAGTGGACAGACCGGCAGAAGGTGGGGGGGGGGGGGGGGTGGGGGTAGGGGGAGTGGTGCCATGGAGCCTCCTTGTTTATAACTATTTATATATATATATATATATTGTTTTACTCACTAGTAGCAGGGTACTACTGAGCTAATGTGAGAGAGTAAAGGTGATGTTGTATTTAGAGTAGATTGTAGGTATCATATGTTGCTTTATTATTAATATATTATATTTTTGTATAGGTGAATTCTTTTGTCCTTCCTTATAATAAATTTTATATTGACTATTTAACGTTCTACATTTAATGTGAATGTACGAGCTGGCCTTAGAGTGATCTGTTTTTTTCTGTTTTAAATAATATATATGCCCTTAGGCATGGCAGGCCGTTTACCTTCCAAGGAACCAGGACTTTTATTTACGTTAGGCAGTCAAAGTCTTAACATGGTGGCCTGCAGGGAAGAATTATCAAATTTAGAAAGATGATTCACATCAGAAACCTGGAGAGTCAATATTTAAACGAAGGACTAAAATATTGATAATAATAACTTTTTTCAGGTGTAATTAATACAATTGTTTTTCTTCCTGATTTTTTTGTATGTGCAACTTTAATGATACAGGGAGTTATTTAATAATAATAATAATTCTCTGTGAATAGCAATAATTTAATGTACCTATGTGATTTGCTGTGTGATTTATTATTTTATATAAGCAATTTCTATTGCAATAGGCAAGTGTTTTGTGCTATTAATTTCTAAGATGTCTGTAAGCAGAAGATATTCCAGTGGTGACAGGGGTCTGGGAATGAGGGGAAAAAGGTGAGTGGCGCACTGAGGAGTCTGTGGAGACAAAGAACTTTATCCATGGCAGCAAAGAGGGGAATGTATGAGAGTATAGTTATACCAACGCTCTTATATGGGTATGAAGTATGGGTTGTGAATGTTGCAACAATGAAAAGGCTGGAGGCAGTGGAGATGTCATGTCTGAGGGCAATGTGTGGTGTGAATATTATGCAGAGAATCCAGAATTTGGAGATTAGGAGGAGGTGCAGAATTACCAAAACTATTATCCAGAAGGCTGAGAAGGGGCTGTTGAGGTGATTCGGACATGTAAAGAGGGTGGAACGAAAGAGGATGACTTCGAGAGTGTATAAATCTGTAGTGTAGGGAAGGCTGGGTAGGGGTCAGTCTAGGAGAGGTTGGAGGGAGGGGGTAAACAAGGTTTTGTGTGCGAAAGGTTTGGACTTCCAGCAATCATGCTTGAGTGTGTTAGATAGAAACGAATAGAGACAAATTTTTTTTAGGACTTGACGTGCTTTTGTAGTGTTGGAGTCCGGCAGGCCGGGCTTGAATCCTAGAAATGGGAAATACAGTTCCTGAACTCTGAAGGAGGGGTGTTAATGTTGTAGCTTTATAACTGTAGTGTAAGCACGCCCCTGCAACCCAGTGATGAAATGAATGATGATGAAAGTTTTTGTTTTTCGTACCACCCTGTCTTGGTGGGAAGCGGCCAATGTGTTATATGTTAATATATATATATATATATATATATATATATATATATATATATATTTATATATATATATATATATATATATATATTATATATATTCTTCTTTCACAAAACCGGCCGTATCCCAAAAAGAAAAACGAAAGTCTCTCCTTTTACATTTAGTAATTTATACAGAAGGGGTTACTAGCCCCTTGCTCCTGGCATTTTAGTCGCCTCTTACAACACACATAGCTTATGGAGGAAGAATTCTGTTCCACTTCCCCATGGAGATAAGAGGAAATAAACAAGAACAAGAACTAGTAAGAAAATAGAAGAAAACCTAGAGGGGTGTGTATATATATGCTTGTACATGTATGCGTAGTGTGACCTAAGTGTAAGTAGAAGTAGCAAGATGTACCTGAAACCTTGCATGTTTATGAGACAGAAAAATGGACGCCAGCAATCCTACCATCATGTAAAACAATTACAGGCTTTCGTTTTAGACTCACTTGGCAGGACGGTAGTACCTCCCTGGGCGGTTGCTGTCTACCAACCTACTACCTAATATATATATATATATATATATATATATATATATATATATATATTATATATATATATTATATATATATATATATATATATATATATATATGTCGTGCCGAATAGGCAGAACTTGCGATCTTGGCTTAAATTAGCAAAAGCTCATCTTGCCTATAGGACAAGTGAAAATTGTGTTATACAATAATTTCGCCAAAATCATTCTGAACCTAACGAAAAAAATATATTTCACTGTGTTTGTTTAGTATTAAATTACTGTAAACAAATCGAAAATATATTTAGTTGGGTTAGGCCTAAAATAATTTTTTCTTGTTATAATAAGGTTAAGTAAGTTTTCTAAGATTCTTTTGGAGCAAAATTAAAAATTTTAACATTAATATTAATGAAAAAAATATACCTTTAAACGTATAAGAGAAAATTTTAGAAAGGACTTAATTTTAAATGAGTTCTTGCTAATTGACCAGTTTTACATATTCGGCACGACATATATATATATATATATATATATATATATATATATATATATAAATGCAAGGAATTCGCAAGAGCAGGCGAAATATACACAAACACTGATCTCTGGCCGAAGGAGACTCGAATCTACGAACCTTGGAACAAGGTACGCAGTGCTGTACCATTCTCACCACACTGGACCAGTAACTTGGCGCCTAGCTCACGCTAGACGTTGATCCAAGGCAGCCAGCTTTCGGGCGGGAGGTTGACAGCTTTTCATCTCATCCCCTGCATGCACTGTTTAAAATCTCTAGTTGGTCGATGCATGCAGGGGGATGAGATGAAAAGCTGTCAGCCTCCGCCTAAAAGCTGGCTGCCTTGGATCAACGTCTAGCATGAGCTGGGCTCCAGTGTGGTGAAGATGGTAAAGCATTGCGTCCCTTGTTCCAAGGTTCGTAGATTCGAGTCTCCTTCGGCCGGAGATCAGTGTTTATATATATATATATATTTATATATATATATATATATATATATATATATATATATATTATATAATATATTATTATATATATATATATATATATATATATATATATTATATATATATATATATATATATATATATATATATATAATATATATATAGGGATCCAGCTTTCAATTTATTCAAACGAAGTCACCACCAGGATTAGGGGATATATACAGACCTAAGCCATCACATAGGAAGTGTTTTATTTTAAAGGCACATCACATGTTTTTCTTTTGTTCCATATATACCACTTTTCTGCCTGTCTGAAAAAAAAGTTGATTGGGACATGTGTTTAATTATTAGTATATACGAATAATTTGTGATGTAAACACAAAGCAATTTGTTAGTGACCAAAAAATGATGAAAGTCTGTAAGTACAGTTGTTTAGATAATTGTGAGTGTGAAGTAAGGATTTTGAATGTTCAGTGAGGAGGCTACGGGAATCGGAGATGCCACATCGAAGATCAATGATAGTGCTCATTTGATGCACATAATAAGAAAATAGAAGATGGTGAGTGACTATTAAAAATATAATTAAAGAAACCGAGGAGGGATTCCTGAGACAGCTAGGTGCTATAGAAAGTCTTGAGCAGGTTAAGTTACCCACGAAGTGTATACGTCTTAAGGTGGAAAGAAGAGGTGGAGGGATCTTCCAACAAATGGACGAAAGAACAGTGTGAAGAAGGCTTTCAAAGATAGGGACTTTTGCATCTAATAGCAACTGGTGATTATTTTAGACTTTAGCGATGGCAAGTATTTTTTCCTTAACGTGCCATTGCTGTGGGAGAGTGGAAATATTTCTAGAGATTTAGGGAAATTGGTTTGCAGGATTTGAGTTATCGAGATGGAAAGTACAGTGCCTTCCTTCCTTTTGTAAGTTGCTGCTAAAGTATCTCATTGCACCAATTATATTTGTATAATTCTGGAAAGGAAAGTAGGGTAAGTATTGGGGAATATTTCTTTCTGCCTAAAGGAAAAGTAATTTATATTTACAAATAAATTTCATTGTTTAGGTAAGCAAAAGTGTAATAATTTATATATTTATTATAAAAAGAACGTTTATATAAAAAATCAAAGCTACAATATATATATGTCGTGCCGAATAGGCAGAACTTGCGATCTTGGCTTAAATAGCAACGTTCATCTTGCCATATAGGACAAGTGAAAATTTGTTTATGCAATAATTTCGCCAAAATCATTCTGAACCTAACGAAAAAAATATATTTCACTGTGTTTGTTTAATATTAAATTACTATAAACAAATCTAAAATATATTTAGTTGGGTTAGGCTAAAATAAATTGCTCTTGTTATAATAAGGTTAGGTAAGTTTTCTAAGATTCTTTTGGTGCAAAATTAAAAAAATTTACATTAATATTAATGAAAAAAATACATCTTTAAACGTATAAGAGAAAATTTTAGAAAGGACTTAATTTTAAATGAATTCTTGCTAATTGACCAGTTTTACATATTCGGCACGACATATATG
>NC_069406.1:77642004-77742004 GCF_026875155.1 Cherax quadricarinatus | reverse complement strand
GTTCACCAAGTTGTGTTCACCTAGTTGTGTTCACCTAGTTGTGTTCACATAGTTGTGTTCACCTAGTTGTGTTCGCCTAGTTGTATTCACCTAGTTTGGTCACCTAGTTGTGTTCACTATTGTGTTCACGTAGTTGTGTTCACCTAGTTGTGTTCGCCTAGTTGTATTCACCTAGTTTTGGTCACCTAGTTGTGTTCACCTAGTTGTGTTCACGTAGTTGTGTTCACCTAGTTGTGTTCACCTAGTTGTGTTCACCTAGTTGTGTTCACCTAGTTGTGTTCACCTAGTTGTGTTCACGTAGTTGTGTTCACATAGTTGTGTTCACCTAGTTGTGTTTACCTAGTTGTGTTCACCGCGTTGTGTTCACCTAGTTGTGTTCACCCAGTTGCGTTCACCTAGTTGTGTTCCCTAGTTGTGTTCACCTAGTTGTTTTTCCCTAGTGTTTTTCTTCTAGGTGTTCCCCTAATTTGCCCCATTGTTTCACCTAGTTGTTTTTTCCCTAGTTGTGTTCACCTAGTTGTGTTCACCTAGTTGTGTTCACCTAGTTGTGTTTCCCTAGTTGTTCTCACCTAGTTGTGTTCACCTATTTGTGTTCACCTAGTTGTGCTCACCTAGTTGTGTTTCACTAGTTGTGTTCACCTAGTTGTGTTCACCTAGTTGTGTTCACCTAGTTGTGTTAACCTAGTTGTGTTCACCTAGTTGTGTTCTCCTAGTTGTGTTCACCTAGTTGTTTTTCCTTAGTTGTGTTCACCTAGTTGTGTTCCCCTAGTTGTGTTCACCTAGTTGTGTTCACCGAGTTGTGTTCACCTAGTTGTGTTTCCCTAGTTGTGTTCACCTTGTTGTGTTCACCTAGTTGTCCTCACCTAGTTGTGTTCCATAGTTTTTGTTTCCTAGTTGTGTTTCACCTAGTTGTGTTCACCTAGTTGTGTTCACCTAGTTGTGTTCACCTAGCTGTGTTTCCCTAGTTGTGTTCACCTAGTTGTGTTCACCTAGTTGTGTTCACCTAGTTGTGTTCACCTAGTTGTGTTCACCTAGTTGTGTTCACCTAGTTGTGTTCACGTAGTTGTACTCACCTAGTTGTGTTCACCTAGTTATGTTCCCTTAGTTGTGTTCACGTAGTTGTGTTCACGTAGTTGTGTTCACGTAGTTGTGTTCACGTAGTTGTGTTCACGTACGCTAAGTTGCACGTGTTGTTTCCCTAGTTATGTTCCATTAGTTGTGTTCCCCTATTATTTCCCTTTGTTGTGTTCCCCTAGTTGTGTTCACGTAGTTGTGTTCGCCTAGTTATGTTCCCTTAGTTGTGTTCCCCTAGTTGTGTTCACGTAGTTGTGTTCGCCTAGTTATGTTCCCTTAGTTGTGTTCCCTTAGTTATGTTCCCTTAGTTGTGTTCCCCTAGTTATGTTCCCTTAGTTGTGTTCACGTAGTTGTGTTCACCTAGTTGTGTTCACCTAGTTGTGTTCACCTAGTTGTGTTTCCCTAGTTGTGTTCATCTACTTGTGTTTCCCTAGATGTGTTCACCTAGTTGTGTTTCCCTAGTTGTGTTCACCTAGTTGTGTTCACCTAGTTGTGTTCACCTAGTTGTGTTCACCTAGTTGTGTTCACCTAGTTGTGTTCATCTACTTGTGTTTCCCTAGTTGTGTTCACCTAGTTGTGTTTCCCTAGTTGTGTTTCCCTAGTTGTGTTCACCTAGTTGTGTTTCCCTAGTTGTGTTCACCTAGTTGTGTTCACCTAGTTGTGTTCACCTAGTTGTGTTCACCTAGTTGTGTTCATCTACTTGTGTTTCCCTGGTTGTGTTCACCTAGTTGTGTTTCCCTAGTTGTGCTTCCTAGTTGTTCAACCCCAGTTGTGTTTCCCTAGTTGTGGGTTTACCTAGTTGTGTTCACCTAGTTGTGTTCACCTAGTTGTGTTCACCTAGTTGTGTTCGCCTAGTTGTATTCACCTAGTTGTGTTCACCTAGTTGTGTTCACCTAGTTGTGTTCATCTACTTGCGTTCACCTAGTTGTGTTCACGTAGTTGTGTTCACCTAGTTGTGTTCACCTAGTTGTGTTCACCTAGTTGTGTTCACCTAGTTGTGTTCACGTAGTTGTGTTCACCTAGTTGTGTTCTCCTAGTTGTGTTCACCTAGTTGTGTTCCCCTAATTGTGTTCACCTAGGTGTGTTCACCTCTTTGTGTTCAACTAGTTGTGTTTCCCTAGTTGTGTTCACCTAGTTGTGTTCACCTAGTTGTGTTTCCCTAGTTGTGTTCACCTAGTTGTGTTCACCTAGTTGTGCTCACCTAGTTGTGTTCACCTAGTTGTGCTCACCTAGTTGTGTTTCCCTAGTTGTGTTTCCCTAGTTGTGTTCACCTAGTTGTGTTCACCTAGTTGTGCTCACCTAGTTGTGTTCACCTAGTTGTGCTCACCTAGTTGTGTTCACCTAGTTGTGTTCACCTAGTTATGTTCACCTAGTTGTGTTCTCCTAGTTGTGTTCACCTAGTTGTTTTTCCCTAGTTGTGTTCACCTAGTTGTGCTCACCTAGTTGTGTTCACCTAGTTGTGTTCACCTAGTTGTGTTTCCCTAGTTGTGTTTCCCTAGTTGTGTTCACCTAGTTGTGCTCACCTAGTTGTGTTTCCCTAGTTGTGTTTCCCTAGTTGTGTTCACCTAGTTGTGTTCACCTAGTTGTGTTCACCTAGTTATGTTCACCTAGTTGTGTTCTCCTAGTTGTGTTCACCTAGTTGTTTTCCCTAGTTGTGTTCACCTAGTTGTGTTCCCCTAGTTGTGTTCACCTAGTTGTGTTCACCTAGTTGTGTTCACCTAGTTGTGTTTCCCTAGTTGTGTTCACCTAGTTGTGTTCACCTAGTTGTGTTCACCTAGTTGTGTTCACCTATGTTTCACACTAGTTGTGTTCACCAGTCGTATTTACCGTTGGCATCTGTTGTTTCACCTAGTTGTGTTCACCTAGTTGTGTTCACCTAGTTATGTTCACGTAGTTGTGTTCACCTAGTTGTGTTCACCTAGTTGTGTTCACGTAGTTTTGTTCCCCTAGTTGTGTTCACCTAGTTGTGTTCCCCTAGTTATGTTCCCTTAGTTGTGTTCACCTAGTTGTGTTCGCGTAGTTTTGTTCACCTAGTTGTGCTCACGTAGTTGTGTTCACCTAGTTATGTTCCCTTAGTTGTGTTCACCTAGTTGTGTTCACCTAGTTGTGTCACGTAGTTTGTTCACTATTGTTCCTTATTGTGTTCCCTAGTTGTGCTCACGTAGTTGTGTTCACCTAGTTATGTTCCCTTAGTTGTGTTCACCTAGTTGTGTTCACCTAGTTGTGCTCACGTAGTTGTGTTCACCTAGCTATGTTCCCTTAGTTGTGTTCTCCTAGTTGTGCTCACGTAGTTGTGTTCACCTAGTTATGTTCCTATTGTGTCACCACCCAGTTGTGTTAACTAGTTTGTCACCTAGTTGTGTTCACCTAGTTGTTTCACCTAGTTATGTTCCCTTAGTTTGTTCCCCTAGCTGTGCTCACGTTGTTGTGTTCAACCCATATGTTCCTTTATTGTGTTCACGCTAGTTGTTTCACCTAGTGTGTTCCCAGTTGGTTCAGTATTGTGTTCCCCTTTGTTGTGCTCAGTAGTTGTGTACCACCAACAATATTGGTGAGTACAAGTATCCTCACCAAACGTATCCTCCCCAAACGTACCCACCAAACGATCCTCACCAAAAAGTATCCTCACCAAACGTGTCCTCACCCAAACAAAATTTTTCCCACCAAACTATCCCCACCAAACGATCCCACCAAACGATCCTCACCAAACAACCCTCCCAAACTTTTCCTCACCAAAAGATCCTCACCAAACGTATCCTCACCAAAATATCCTCGCCAAAGATCCCCCACCAAACATCCTCAGCAAACGTATTTTCCCCACCAAACGTTTCCAAACGTATCCTCACCAAAAGTTCCTCACCAAACTATCCCCACCAAACGTATCCCCACCAAAAGATTACCAAATATCTCACCAAGCTACCCCGAAACGTATCCTCACCAAATAACCCCCCAAAACGTATCCTCACCAAACGATTTTAACCAACGTATCCTCACCAAACGTATCCCACCAAACGCATCCTTACCCAAATCCTCACCAAACGTATCCCCACCAAAAAATCCTCACCAAATTTTCCTCACCAAGTATCTCACCCAAAGTATCCTCACAAAATATCCTCACCAAACATACCCACCAAAAGTATCCTCACCAAAAGTACCCCCCACCAAACGTAACCCCATCAACGGTCCTATAAATGTTTGCCAAAGGACAATGTGACTTTTTTTCTTGTATTCATCTCAGTCCTCTCACTGTTCGCCATCTGCAACCGATTCAATCAAATTTTAATGAGAAAACTACTCTTTTGTTCCTGAATTAAAAGTGAACTCTTTAGTCTCATGGTTGGCGTTGAGGTGACCGCACGTGTCTGGAGAATTAATAGTCATTGGTTCTAATTCTCCTTGACGAAGCTGTGTTAGTTACTGATACGGTTTAAGCTGGTTTAAGGAGTATGATCACTTCCCCGTCGCCTTGTCCTATATTCGCCACCTTGTTTGATAAACACACTTCTGGTATAAACCATGGTAATAGCAAACACTAGGACAATTATTTTAGTATTAGGTTAAATGGACACATGTCCAACTAATGAGACATTTCATTGGGTCAACGTTTCGCTCTCCTGGAGCTTTGTCAAGCCGTTATTAATACACGTTTATCCTAAATTCCTAGTGTTTGCTCACGTGTCTTTCTAAACTAAACACGGCTCTAAACATGGAGACAAATGTGGCAAATCCTACAAAGCCGACGAAGGGATATAAATGTAGAGAGGAACTTTACTGAGACGTTTCGCCCGTGAATCAGGATCCTTCAATCAATACACAGTTTTTTAGATTTTGCGGCCGAAGAGGCTAGTTCATTGTGCACCCCATATCCATCCTGTGGACGATAGCGTCAGAGCATATGGATACACAAAAGGCCCGGGAACTTGGCCCCAAAAGGTTAACAGGAGTACGTCTGCAATAGTAATAATAATAATAATAGTAATAATAATAATAATAATAATAATAATAATAATAATAATAATAATAATAATAATAATAATAATAATAATAATAATAATAATTATAACAATCTCTAAAAGCACATGTACAAGGTATACAGGCTTAGCTGACACCAATGGCATACTACTATATAGAAAGCCCCTTGTTAGGCAGAGCATTTCGGTCATTTTGATAAGGACCTGCCTTGTATGGGCCAGTAGACCTTCTGCAGCGTTTCTCCATTCTTATGTTCTTAATTAGGTCAATTTTGTCCCAGGATGTGACCCACACGAGTTGACTAACACCCATTTCACTGCTAGGTGAACAGGGACAGTAGGTGTCTAGGTTTTCACCCTTTCCGGGGATCGAACCACGGACCTCACTGTGTAAGGTGAGTGCGCTACCAATCGAGCTACGGGACTCCTGAAATAAATTATTGCCAACAGTTAAGCCAGAAATTTCTTCTTCAAGAACTGCCTTTGCAAGAGGTTTAAGGAAGGGATTACTTTTGGTGAGCATCTTGGAGAGGCTTTCAGAGATGTGACTGAAAATTGACACAACCTCCATGGAGGGGTGATACGCTTTTGTTATCTACTGAGGTACAGTTCGTGTAGGTTATAAAATTTAATATAAATGCATGTTTTCACAAATAAAGTTGCACTCCTTATGCCTTTTTATGCCTCTAAACTTGTCTTACTTTTTATCTGAATGAATTTGTCTGCAGTAGTATATATCTTGAGAGACTTACACTTTTCGATGTATATACACATCTAAGAGTCTCAACTCCGCATGTATTCTCGCTGTATATATATTCATATCTCACTGTATATATATTCCCTGAGAGACTCCCACCTCTCATTGTACTTCCTCTGAGAAATTTACTTATTCGTATATATACCCCTAAGATATTCTTAGATCTCTAAACATGTATAGATCCCAGAGAAAATAGCGCTTCTCGGTATATATACATCGGAGAGTTTCACACTTATCGCGTATCTCCCAAGTTACATCCCCGAGATGTTCGGAAATAATTTTTCAGAATTAGGGTAAGAAACAAGTGGAATAAGAGCGGACTTTTTTATTTAGCACAACTGGAAATATCAGCAATGTGCTGTAACCACATTCTATATGTTAGTTAAATTGTGAAAACTGAAGCAAGCTATGTGTCTATGTTATATTCCGTCACACGGAGTGTGACAGACAGAGATTAATACTTATACGTAGACGAAGTTAAACATAAAAAGCTTAGGAAAGGTCCGTTGGTTGAAGAGACGTAAAGAAAAGCACGCACTCATTGTCCCTAATACATAGGTATTTTTCTGACTGTGGCGTCTTTGGTATATATGTCACTGCTCACCCGGTACCCTAAGGGGTGTCCGAGGACCCTCCTGCTGAAGCACAACTGACTCAAACAGGGAAAACATAGGGAAGGATTACGCAAATAACTTCAGCCTTGCTGCAGCTGAAACCCGTATGGCGGGGTGTGTGTATATATGTTGTGGAGAAGTCACGGGAGCACACAACAAGCACAGCTGCCTCAGAGCCACTCCAATATGAAGTCTGTAAGTAAATAAGAGTTTCTGTGGTTGCTACTTAAAGGAATACTGTGCAAGAAATGTGCGCGAGTTGTAACAACTATTTTATGTCGGTCTGTACAAATGAAGACGAAAACCTCATCCATGTTTTAATTATTTTAGTGAATTCGAGGAAAATAAATCACGTAATATCAGAGTTATTAAACAAGTAGAAGACTAAAAGTAAAATAATTTCCCTGGCCATGACGAACTGTTTTCACTTGAGTTCAAATATAAAAAAGTCTGAACTTATCGAACACCTAATTAGTCTTTTCAATAACTAAAAATAAATATCGTTTTTGATGAGTAGGAGACAGATGAAGTGATTCCAATTTACAGAATGGGAGATAGGTCCCTACTACGAAATTATCACCCGGTCAACTTTACCTCATTATTAGACCATTCATTAGAATCGATACAATTACATATAATTAGAACCCACCTTGTGAACATAACAGTAATAATGAGTTAGAACACGAACTCAATAGTGCAAAATTGCTTAACAAATTTACTGACTTTTTACTGAGATAAAGAATACGGTGTTTACCTAGATTTCAGTAAGACTTTAAATAGTCTCACGCAGAAGACTGCTGAAGAAAACAGCAGAATCAGGTACCAGGTACTAAGAAGGATCAAGGCGTGGCTAACAAATAGGCAGCAGAGAGCAGTTTTAGGAAATATTTTCATGTCAATAGAGATACATGGGAAAAGCATAACATACAGAAAGGACTAGGAAAAGTTAGGTGTGGCGATTAGGTGCAGAAGTTGGAGAAAGATTCAATTACACGGTTGGCCACTACGATATATATATATTCTTTGCCGAACAATAGTATTGCCAGAGTTTTGGCTAATTGCAGACTTCTTTTGTTATAAACAATAGCATTAGAAGCGTCTTTGTGGACAATTTTTAAACACTTTCAGCCAATGTCTATTAACATATTTATTACTGAACTATATATGTGGTCGTTTACTTGCATTAACAGGCAGTTGCTCCGACATAAATTTAATCACAACTTCTGCAGGGAAAAACAATAATTAATGTTAATACCAACAATATAAAGAATAAGACACACGTGCAACACCTGGGTGTCTTTATTTGAAGACGTTTCTCCATGCGGCTTTTTCAGTTATATATAAAGACGATACATAAAGACAGAATATTAGATAGTAAGTCATTCAGCCTCGCAGACATATAGAAAGAGACAGGAACTAATTACCTCATCTTCATCTGTCTTCGCATATCGTCTCGGTAATGAATTAAAAGAGGCAAGTGTTCAATTCCTCTTCAACAAAGAATTTCATACTTTATTAAGACTGATGGATTGAACACATGACTCCAGACTGAGGGAATGATTACCTTACACTCCACATTTTCTACCGTTCTTTTCTGTATTGGACCGAAGAAGGCATTGGCTGGCAAAACGTTTCCAGATTAAAGATACGCAAATGTTGATAAGTAAGGCACATACATATGCAACAGTTAAGTAACTTTACTACGAAACGTTTTGCCTATACTCTAGGCTTCTTCAGTCGAATACAGAGGATGCAGCAGAAGCAGTAGAAACGTAAAGACGATGCAATCACTCCATTACCGTCGAAGGCGTAATGTTGGACTCATTACATTGTTATTACATCTCTGCTACTTCTGCTGCCTCCTCTATTCCACTGAAGAAGACTACTCTATAGGCGAAACCCTTCGGAATAAAAATACCTAACTGTTGCACATGTGTCATACTTATCAACTTGTCAGTATTGTGTACCATCATAACGTTCATTCCCACATGTTACTTAAGTGTCTCATTTATTAAAGAATTTCACTTCTCTCAGCACTTCTCTCCATTTTGAAGAGTGTTGAGTTCCCCAGGAACAGCTGAAGTGATGACTGATACTTTGATGCTGGATTTTAACAATTAGCATTGATAAAATGGTCAGTGAATTAATAATAATAGCAACATTTTTACTATTTTCTTTCTTTGCTGAAATTCTGTATAACTAAACTGTTCGAGCTCTTTGTAAATTGTAAACTCAGCTTTCCATCTCTCTCTCTCTCTCTCTCTCTCTCTCTCTCTCTCTCTCTCTCTCTCTCTCTCTCTCTCTCTCTCTCTCTCTCTCTCTCTCTCTCTCTCTCTCTCTCTGTCTCTCTCTCTCTCTCTCTCCTCTCTCTCTCTCTCGCTTTCTCTTTCCCTCTCCTTCCAACAGTAGTAGCTGTGGAATCTCTTGCACAACAGATGTCTTCAAGTCTTTTTATATTTCTGTTGTCCATGTACAAGACAGGCGAGAGAGAGAGAGAGAGAGAGAGAGAGAGAGAGAGAGAGAGAGAGAGAGAGAGAGAGAGAGAGAGAGAGAGAGAGAGAGAGATAAAAGGCTTGTGAAATGGAGGAGACATTTTTATCAAGGTATATCAGTGTTAAGACAGTGTTGTTGTTATTGTTCTTGCAGACGTTGCTGTTCGTGGTGTTACTGCTGGCTATGTCTGCCGCCCTCGCAGGTCCAGCGCCTGGCTTCGGCAAGAAGGGTGGTGGCTTTGGTAAATCTGGTGGCTTTGGTGGTTTTGGTGGTTTTGGTGGCTTTGGCGGCCTTGGTGGCTTTGGTGGCTTTGGCAAAAAAGGCGGCGGTGTCTTCCCGGGCAATGGCTTCTTGGGTCCTCCTCCCGTCCAGCCGATCTACCAGGGAAGTCCATGCAGCGGCTTTGGGCGATAGACTGCTCCTTGAGTATTATGTAAAAATTACAAAACTATCTTTCCACAATAAAATATCATCACATTAGTTACATCTGTATTCCCTTGCCTAACAACATTTAACTAACCATCAAAAAAAGCATTTTCCCAGAGTGTGACTCTCACAAGACAAATAAAGGACAACAAGACCGAGGTTACCAAACAATGTCATCCACTCCAATCAAATGAACTGTTACCAGTACTGCGTCATCAACAGACTAACTACAATGCCAGGCATACTTGCCCTCTTAACAATGTGATTCACCTGTTTCCCTTCCCCCTCGAAAACAAACAACTCTTCACCCCTGCCAATCAAACTTCGTTATTTGTATATTGTGAAAACTTTCTATATACACAATGTTCCTTCCTGTACATACCATGTTTGTATTGAATTATCGTGGCAACAATAAACATTTACAGCTTTTCAGAAGTGTGTAATTTTCCTGCTTCAGGAAAAGAATAATCTTTAATCTTTAAATTGTATAGAACAACTCAGAAAATTGATCGTAAATATACATTGTTTGTATGATAGAAGAATGTATTTCATATTTACTAAGAGGATTTCCTTCCTGTTGATATAATACAATGGAACTTTAAAATATTATAAATTTCATGATCAACCAGGCTGTGATGGATATGTGGGGCTGCTGGCCACAACGGCAACAGCCTGGTTGACCAGGCAAGCACCAGACGAGCCTGGTCCATGGCCAGGCTCCGGGAGTAGAAAAATACCGAAGACAGTGAAATAGGTTTAAGACACAATGAAACAGGCTTAAGACACATTGTTTCAGACTATGAAACAGAATTCTTCTCCAGACTGAGGGACTGACAACCTCAAATCTAAATCTCCAAGGGTGATGGACTGATTACATCTCTACTGATCCTGCCTACTTTCTGTACTCGACTGAAGAAGCCTACTGTGTAGGCGAAACGTTTCGGAATAAAGATTCCTAAATGTTGCCTATCTGTCTTACTAACCAGAATAGAATCAGAATAGAACAGAATAATTGATGTTAAACGCTAAACCCGTGTGGGTCATTCAGCGCAAGTCATAGAAGAGGTTTGACCCTCCATCTTCTGAATGCCAGATAGACGCGCCTCCTATTTGTACTCATCTAATTGTACTTAAGACATTAAAGATTATCACATGTGTTGAGACCTCTCATCTATCTGGCATCCTTAGCATCCTAATAAAATAAATCCTAATAAAATATATCCTAATAAAACGTTTCCCAACAAAAAATTGCTGAAGTTGCAAATTTGCTGAAGTTGCAAATGAGTATTTGTTATTCCTGCAGCTCAGTTTCATCCTGACCCTCTATAGGACGCTTGTAAATTAGTTAAGTTTAATTTTTATGACAACTTATTTGGGTTCTTGAGTTAATGCTAACGTCTTCCGGTTATGGTTGACGATGACTTGATTGTACCTGTTTCGAATATTAATTGTCAAGGGTTCGATTCTTCTTGAAGAAGCTATGCTAGTTTCCAACACTGTATAAACTAGCTTCAGAGAGCATGATCACATCCTATTAGCCTGTTCTATCTATCCATCTGGTCTGTAAATATGCTTATAAACACGTTAGATGTACCTCCCGTGTCAATCTGTCTACAGTGGTATATATTCTGAGAGAAACCACGGTACGGGTGGGATTAGAACCCATGGCGAGTGAGTCGTAAAACTCCAGGCCAGTGCCTAAACCACTGGGCAATCGTGTTATTACGGTTTCTTGAGTCATATTCTGAAAGATTCACATCTGTGTATAAATTCACCTGAGGGAATCGTATCTCTCAGTACATATATTCCCTGAGAATTTCATATCTCTTGGTGTATATACCATTGAATGACTAATATCTTGTAAATATACCTCTTGAGAATCTCACACTTCTCGGGATAAATACCCTCGAGGGAGATTTACACGACTCGTTTGTTTCTCGACTAATAGCGCAGAGATGTTAAGAAAAACTTCTTCAGTTTTATTATGGTAAACAAGTGGAAAGAGATGGATGGAGGTAGACTTCATATACAGTTTCAAGAGCAGGAGTGACGGAGTCTAGAAGGCCAGGAACCAGTTAATGCCGGCCAATTTTGGAACCTGCGAGGAGGGGGCCAGGAGATGAGGATCGACCACTGCAAACACAACTCGGTGAGTACACACACACACACACACACACACACACACACACACACACACACACACAACCAAGTGTGCTAGGGGATGGAAGAAGTATAGAAGGCAAAGAACCCAGGAAAATAAGGAGAGCAGTCGTAGAGCCAGAAATAAATATGCACAGGTAAGAAGGGAGGCCCAACGACAATACGAAAATGACATAACAGCGAAAGCCAAATCTGACCCGAAGCTGTTGTACAGCCACATCAGGAGGAAAACAACAGTCAAGGACCAGGTAATCAGGATAAGGAAGGAAGGAAGGAGGAGAGATCGCAAGAAACGACCGAGAAGTATGTGAAGAACTCAACATGAAATTCAAAGAAGTGTTCATAGAGGAGACAGAAGGGACTCCAACAAGAGGGAGAGGTGGGGTACACCACCAAGTGTTGGACACAATACATACAACCGAGGAAGGAGTGATGAGGCTGCTGAGCGAGCTAGACACTTCAAAGGCAATGGGGCCGGATAACATCTCTCCATGGGTCCTGAGAGAGGGTGCAGAAGCGCTATGTGTACCACTAACAACAATATTCAACACATCTATCTAAACAGGGAGACAACCTGAGGTATGGAAGACAGCAAATGTAGTCCCAATTTTTAAAAAAAGAAGACAGGCAAGAAGCACTAAACTATTGACCAGTGTTACTGACATGTATAGTATGCAAAGTCACGGAGAAGATTATCAGGAGAAGAGTGGTGGAACGCCTAGAAAGAAATGAACTTATCAACAACAGCCAACACGGTATCATGGACGGGAATTCCTGTGTCAAAAACCTACTGGAGTTCTATGACAGGTTTACAGCAGTAAGACAAGAGAGAGAGGGGTGGGGAGATTGCATTTTCTTGGACTGTAAGAAGGCGTTTGACACAGTTCCAAACAAGAGATTAGTGCAAAAGCTGGAAGACCAGGCAGGGATAACAGGGAAGGCACTACAATGGAACAGGGAATACCTGTCAGGAAGACAGCAAGGAGTCATGGTACAAGGCGAGGTGTCAGAGTGGACGCCTGTGACGAGTGGGGCTCCACAGGGGTCAGTCCTAGGACCGGTGCTGTTTCTGGTATTTGTGAACGACGAAGGGCTCATGCGAGCAGGGCAAAGCTACTGATCATGGGTGACTTCAATCAGATGGAAATCGATTGGGAGAACTTGGAGCCACATGAGGGCCAAGAAACGTGGAGGGCTAAGATGATGGAGGTGGTACTGGAAAACCTCATGTACCAACACATAAAGGACACTACCAGAGAGAGAGGAGAGGATGAACCAGCGAGACTGGACCTAGTATTCACCTTGAGTAGTGCAGATATTGAGGACATCACTTATGAAAGACCCCTTGGGGTCAGTTATCATGTGGTTCTGAGCTTCGAATACATAGTAGAGTTACAAGTGGAGAGGGAAGCAGGAAGGGCAGGACGAATGAAGCCAAACTACAAGAGAGGGGACTACACAGGCATGGAGAATTTCCTGCACAGGGTTCAGTAGGACAGAGAACTGGCAGGGAAGTCAATAAACGAGATGATGGAATATGTGACAACAATATGCAAGGAAGCTAAGAAGAGGTTTGTACCCAAGGGTAACAGGAATAATGAAAAAGCCAGGATGAGCCCATGGTTCACCCAAAGGTGCAGGGAGGCCAAAATCAAGTGTGCTAGAAAATGGAAGAAGCACAGAAGGCGAAGGACCCAGGAGAATAAGGACAGCAGTTATAGAGCCAGAAATGAATATGCACAGGTAAGAGCGGAGGCTCAGAGACAATACAAGAATGACATAGCAGCAAAAGTCAAATCTGAGCCAAAGCTGTTGTACAGCCACATCAGGAGGAAAACAACAGTCAAGGATCAGGTAATCGAGTTGTGGAAAGGAGGGAAGGTCACAAGAAATGTGAGGAGCTCAACATGAGATTCAAAGAAGTGTTCACAGAGGAAACAGAAGGGCCTCCACAAAGACGGAGAGGTGGGGTACACCATCAAGTGTTGGACACAATACATGCAACTGAAGAAGAAGTGAAGTGGCTGCTAAGTGAGCTAGATACCTCAAAGGCGATGGGGCCCGATACATCTCTCCATGGTTACTGAGAGAGGGAGCAGAGGCACTATATATAACACTAACAACAATCTTTAACACATCTATCGAAACAGGACGACTACCTGAAGTATGGAAGACAGCACATGTAGTCCCAATTTTTAAAAAAATGAGACAGACATGAAGAACTAAACTACAGACCAGTGCCACTGACGTGTATAGTATGCAAAGTCATGGAGAAGATTGTCAGGAGAAGAGTGGTGGAACACCTAGAAAGGAGCTTATCAACGACAGCCAGCACGGTTTCAGGGACGGGAAATCCTGTGTCAAAAACCTACTGGAGTTCTATGACAAGGTGACAGCAGTAAGACAAGAGAGAGAGAGGTGGGGAGATTGCATTTTCTTGGACTGTAAGGCGTTTGACACATTTCCACACAAGAGATTAGTACAAAAGCTGGAGAACCAGGCAGGGATAACAAGGAAGGCACTACAATGGATCAGGGAATACCTGTCAGGAAGACAACAGCGAGTCATGGTACGTGGCGAGGTGTCATAGTGGGCGTCTGTAACGAGCGGGGTGCCACAAGGGTCAGTCCGAGGAACGGTGCTGTTTCCGGTATTTGTGAACGACGTGAGAGAAGGAATAGACTCTGAAGTGTCTCTGTTTGCAGATGATGTGAAGTTGATGAGAAGAATTCAATCGGACGAGGATCAAGCAGAACTACAAAGGTACCTGAACAGGCTGCAGGCCTGGTCCTGGAGTTCAACCCCACCAAGTGTAAAGTTATGATGATTGGGGAAGGCAAAGAAGACCACAGACGGAGTACAGTCTAGGGGGCCAGAGACTATAAACCTCACTCAAGGAAAAGGATTTTGGGGTGAGTATAACACTGGGAACATCTCCTGAGGCGTACATCAACCAAATAACTACTGCAGCATACTGGCGCCTGACAAACCTAAGAACAGCATTCCGACATCTTAATAAGGAATCATTCAGGACCCTGTACACTGTGTACGTTAGGCCCATATTGGACTATGCAGAGCCAGTCTGGAACCCACACCTAGCCAAGCATGTAAGGAAACTGTAGAAAGTGCAAAGGTTTGCAACAAAACTAGTCCCGGAGCTAAGGGTATGTCCTACGAGGAGAGGTTAAGGGAAATCAACCTGACGACACTGGAAGACAGGAAAGATAGGGGGATATGATAACGACATATAAAATATTGAGAGGAATCGACAAGGTGGACAAAAACAGGATGGTCCAGAGATGGGACACAGCAACAAGAGGTCACAGTTGGAAGTTGAAGACTCAGATGAATCATAGGGATGTTAGGAAGTATTTCTTCAGCCTTAGAGTTGTCAGGAAGTTCAATAGTCTGGGAAGTGATGTAGTGGAGGCAGGATCCCTACATAGTTTTAAGAAGAGGTATGATATAAAGCTCATGGGGTGGAAAGAGTGACCGAGTAGGGGCCAGTAAAGAGGCGGGGCCAGGAGCTATGAATCGACTCCTGCAACCACAACTAGGTGAGTACACATACCTACAGAT
The DNA here is from genome assembly GCF_026875155.1 of Cherax quadricarinatus. NCBI lineage: Eukaryota > Metazoa > Arthropoda > Malacostraca > Decapoda > Parastacidae > Cherax > Cherax quadricarinatus. The sequence continues at coordinate 77,726,930 of NC_069406.1, read as the reverse complement.
CCACATACCTGTGGGTACAAGGATAGACTATTTGGTATGTGAACTACAGGACGGAAAGAACGTAGGTGGAAGCTGAAAACACAGATGAGCCAATGAGATTCTTCAGTCTTGGGATGATTAACAAGTAGATTGAGCTGAATCGGGTGGTGATTAAAGCAAACTGCATACGTAAGTTCAATAACAGGTATGAAAGATCTCCAGAGGCTAGAAACCAGAAATTGGTGGCCATTTTTCGAACTACAGGAAGGGGCCAGGAGCTGAGTCTAGACATATACAAATGCAAGTGGGTATACAAAAACAGCTCTACGTAATTATTACAAATTTTTTGCCCACCTCTGTAGAGATCACTTCCCTTTAGCATTAATCAAGGTTGAAAATCAGTCAACAAATACGTGGACAGTGAATCACAATTAGTATCATGAAGACTGTTACCACTGATTATATGATGTGGGACAATTAAAATAAGAGAGAAAACCAGACAGACATAGACAGAAACAGACGGACAGACAAGTACTTACACGGACCGAGAGATTAGTTATATGAACTTAAACCTGACAAAGTTCACTTCGATGAGGAGTTTAGAAAAAGCCCATGTACTTCTTGTTCTCAAAGATTTTTGACGTTTACTTGCTATATAAAAATCTTTCTCCCGTTGGTTGGTCCTCAGTATCAACGTCACAGTTCACCTTCCACATGAAGACATGTCCCTCTACCCTTATATTCATCTACAGTCTTCCTGACACACAACTGGTTCACACAGGGTAAGTACCCGGATGGGTTGCGCATTTAACCTAACCTTGAGATGTCTGGGACCCGGTTGGTAGTGGGTATATATATACCCACTGAGGACTACTCCCAGGACCACACCACAGGCACAACTGCCTCAGATCCACTCCAAAATGAAGTTTGTGAGTAAGAACCAGTGTCTAGGGTTTCCAGTGAAGTTGATAATGAAAATTAATGTAAAGGATTTGTAACTATCATTCCACGTTGGTCTTTTCACAAGAAGATAAAAGTGACAACCACATAATTAGCTTTTTATAGAGAGAAAAAAAAACATATCACGGGCGGGGTTAGAACCCGCGATCAGAGTCTCAAAGCTCCAGTGAACTTGGGGAAAGCGAATTAAGTAATATCGGTTACTAGAGACTTGGTTATTTAACAAACAGACGGATTAAAGTACAATAAGTTTCCGCGTCCCGACGAATTGTTAAGGGTTCTAAAAGAATTTAAGGTGCAAGGTAGTCTTTTAAATATATCATCTCAAACAACTATCCGTCTTTCCTTCCTGATGATATGTGGAAGATTTCTAATGTGATTCTTATCTAAAAAACGGGAGATAAGTCCCGACCAACGCATTGCCTCCTAGGCAGATTGACGTCAATAACTGACAAATTATTCGAACCGATAATAACAGAAATAACTGGTTCTCTGCTACCGGTGGGGAGCAGAGAACCATTTTAACGCAACGTTTCACCCAAGACTAGACTTTATGAAGTATACAAAAAAAGCAAAGGAGCACCGTCAGGTTAAACTTGGAGGTCAGGTCACTGCCAAATCAAGTGTGAGGTCAGTTGTTGGAGAGAATAAGCTATTGGGGTAAAGTGACAAGTTGATTATGTTTAATGAATGATGGACATTGTGGGTAAAAGTTCCGGCCAACATGTACAAATATCATCACATTAGTTGCTTAATGGTTTCCAGGAAGTGGATCGCTGCTTCATCCCGAATTCTGCATTTGGCCTTGTTGTTGTTGTGCTGGAACAGTTGTGCTCTTCACCAGTCCTTGGTGAGAGAAGGAAGTGTGCGATGGACTACGCAAGCGTTGTTACTTTTATCCATCCTTCAGGCATATTAATACTCCTGAAGGCGTGCCTGAATGCCTCTTCCGGTATTCTAAAGGCCGAACTGATTGCAACCGTCACACGATATGCCGTGTGACGGCATACCAGCATAACGTGTGACGGCATACTGGCTTTCGCCATTGCCTACCCAGCGGATATGATTAGAAGCCACTTTGATGAACATAACGAGTCGCCATGAGGAAGAAATGTGTCCATATTCTTTACGAGAATCTTCCTTACGGAATGATGGTTTTATCTTGAGAATAACCAAATATATTATGTTAATAGTTCACGTTATTGTATTGCTTCACATTTATCAGCAGAGTTGTATGACCCACACGGATTTAGCACTTCTTTCTGAATATAATGATAATAATATTAATAAGATTAACAAGAACAACAATAACAACAACAACAACAACAACAACAACAACAACAATAATAATAATAATAATAATAATAATAATAATAATAATAATAATAATAATAATAATAATAATAATAATAATAATAATAATAATAATAATAATAATTTACATTTACGAACATTAAAGTTAACTTTTAATTACTCGGACAACTGAGCTAACTTGCACAGGGCCTTTAATATCCTTTGCAGTCGACCTCAAAGGCTCCATTTTTTCCCAACTTTGTATCATTCGCAAATTTTGCAATTTTAACTTGTATTCCACAAACAGAGATCAATTGTGTAAATTGTGAAAACTTTGCTAAGGAACGACTTCTGAGGAAGTTCACTTGTTACGTTCACTTAGTCATACGCTTATCGTTTTAAAGGCTCAATGTGGCTATTTTGAGAAGTATTACAGATATTACATGTTTAACGAGGAAACTTCGGATGGTGTTTCGATCAGTTTTGAACCATTATCAAGTCCTGTCCTCCCTGGACTATTATCAAGCATTCTAAGTGCAGGTTATTTGTGAATTGTTCCAGCCTCGGTAAGTCACTTTTATTCTACCAAGAAATGTATTTTTCCTCAATGTAGCGCCCATGAGCAGCGACGTATATACAGGGATGACGTATATCACAGTATATATACAGAGATGGCGTATATCACAGTACATATACACAGAGAATTTGTTTTAAATCCTGTTTTATTGATTAACGTGTTTTTGACTGGTAGCCTGTAAGCAAAATGCAGTCTTAATAATCTTAGGGTAAGGTTATTAAGACTGCATTTCAAGGTAACCGACAGACGTGTTGGTTGGTGATTAATTCGTGCTCCTCAACTCTCAGTCTTGTATCTCGTACTGTACTTCTGGATTTCACCCACCAACTATCTGTGACACGTTCTCGAGGTCTCACTGAAAATCGAGGTGAATTACATTTGTGCTGACATTTGAGCTTCGTATTTCTTAACTGAATATTTCTAGAAAAGTTGCTGTGTAAAATAATAATGTTATGATCTTTTTTTCTAATAATTTCTTTTTCATAAAGTTTATAATGCCGATAAATGTGTAAGAGAAACACTTAAGCAAGGTTAATTTTTTAATGCAAACATTTCGCCCTCCAGGGGCTTTATCAGTCCAGAACAGAAACAGAAAGTCAGGTAAAAACTGAGTAGTGTGTAGGTCAGTGGTATTGTGGGTAGGTACTGCGGGCGGCTGCTCAAAATGATTACACATTGAACCATGGTGGTATTGTTGTTGTTCATCTTCCAGACGCTGCTATTCCTGATGTTGCTGCTGGCTGTGTCAGCTGTCCTCGCAGATCCAGCGCCTGGCTTCGGCAAGAAAGGTGGTGGTTTTGGCAAGAAAGGTGGTGGCTATGCTCCTCGCCCCGTCTACCAGCCGGTCTACTACGGATATCCATGCTATGGCTATGGACGATAGACTTGTTCCGCCCACATGATTGATAAAAACTTACATTGTAATGAAAAAAAAATACTGCTTATATTATAAATATTCAAACATGATACAAAAAAGAAAAAAAATCACCAACTCGAACTCACTGAGTAAAACCAAAATATCGTACAGCGGGAGACTACGAACTGATCAGTAATGTTCGCTATATCTGGAAGACCTTCCCCAAGCACTATTAAAAACTATTATAAAAACATTTCCCCTGTGACTTCTTCATTACTCACAGTGTAACTCTTACACGACAAATGATGTATGATAACGCCAAGAATACGAAACAATGAATGCCATTCAATCAAATGAAATTCACTGGCGCATGTGATTGTACAGGTAGAAGATTGTGTGGTATAAACCGTGATAATAGATTCCGACAGGTATTTACAAAATTTGAAAAAAACATTAGCTTTCTTGACACTCAGTCAGGCAAAGCAGCACATACCCAGCAACATAGGAATCACATGACCACATTATCTACCCGTCCTCAACCCAATATGACATTCTTCAGTCCACCATGTACCACTTACACCTCACTCCCCGCCTATATATACTGTCTTTGTAACCTCTGTATGTTAGAAGTGATCAAGGTCCCAGGACCGAAACGTTTTCTAATAAATATGCCCTTATATTTGTTCAAGTGTCTTTCTCAGCCATAAGATTGTGTCACCAAGAGACTGATTTCTGTCCTCATCATGTTTGCTCTCTTAACAGTGTCATTCATCTATTACATTTTTACCATTAGATGAAAACAATTAATCTTCCTGAAGTTTAAATTTATTTCATCACTGTATTCCCCGCTCTAGCCTGTACTTTATACACCACCCTGTACTTTATACATTACTCTGTACTTTATACACCACCCTGTACTTCATACACTACCCTCTACTTCATACACCACCTTGTATTTCATACACCACCTTGTATTTCATACACCACCTTGTATTTCATACACCACCTTGTATTTCATACACCACCTTGTAATCATACACTACCCTATACTTCATTCGCTATCCTGTACTTTATACACCAGTCTATACATCCTACACTACTCTGTACATTCTACTCTAATAGACCCCTGGCTGTCTTCAAGCAGGCACAGGACAGGCGCCTAAAATCGGTACCTTCCCAGCCGGGCTGTGGCTCGTACGTTGGATTGCCTGCAGCCAGCAGTAACAGCCTGGTTGATCAGGCCCTGTTCCACCATGAGGCCTGGTCACAGACCGGGTCGCGGGGGCGTTGACCCCCGGAACTCTCTCCAGGTAAACTTCAGGTAAACATCCTACACTACTCTGTACATCCTACACTACTCTGTACATCCTACACTACTCTGTATATCCTACACTACTCTACATCCTGCACTACTCTGTACATCCTACACTACTCTGTACATCCTACACTGCTCTACATCCTACACTACTCTGTACATCCTACACTACTCTACATCCTGCACTACTCTGTACACCCTACACTACTCTGTACATCTTACACTACTCTACATCCTGCACTACTCTGTACATCCTACACTACTCTACATCCTACACTACTCTGTACATCCTACACTACTCTGTACATCCTACACTACTCTGTACATCCTACACTACTCTACATCCTGCACTACTCTGTACATCCTACACTACTCTGTACATCTTACACTACATCCTGCACTACTCTGTACATCCTACACTACTCTACATCCTACACTACTCTGTACATCCTACACTACTCTGTACATCCTACACTACTCTGTACATCCTGCACTACTCTGTACATCCTACACTACTCTGTACATCTTACACTACTCTACATCCTGCACTACCCTGTACATCCTACACTACTCTACATCCTACACTACTCTGTACATCCTACACTACTCTGTGCATCCTACACTACTCTGTACATCCTACACTACTCTACATCCTGCACTACTCTGTACATCCTACACTACTCTGTACATCTTACACTACTCTACATCCTGCACTACTCTGTACATCCTACACTACTCTACATCCTACACTACTCTACATCCTGCACTACTCTGTATATCCTACACTACTCTGTACATCTTACACTACTCTACATCCTGCACTACTCTGTACATCCTACACTACTCTACATCCTACACTACTCTGTACATCCTACACTACTCTGTACATCCTACACTACTCTGTACATCCTACACTACTCTACATCCTGCACTACTCTGTACAATCTCCAAACTTTAAATTCCAAGGAAAACTTAGAAATAGAATAACTTATCAATAGACCAAAGATTTAACAGCGACACATTGATGAATACGACACATGCGCAACACCTGAGTATCACTCTTAATGACACATATTAACCTATGTCACTTATGTAAATTTTAATCACCACACCAGTCTCTAAAAAAATTACTTTAATACTGGAATTTAACAGAATATACATGATGTTTCAAAGAGAAGGACCCAATTTAAAGGCAATATATATTTAAATCGGGTTAATCTCTTTGAAAAACCCTATACCATGAACAACCTCAGTGAAAATTATGAACTATATCAGCAATGATTAAAATATCTCCCGCGCCCAGATCCTGTTCTTTATTGACTGTTGTGTGAACCACACGCCAATAACGTGAGTTGTGTGAACCACACGCCAATAACGTATGCTGTGTGAACCACACGCCAATAACGTGTGTTGTGTGAACCACACGCCAATAACGTATGTTGTGTGAACCACACGCCAATAACGTATGTTGTGTGAACCACACGCCAATAACGTGTGTTGTGTGAACCACACGCCAATAACGTATGTTGTGTGAACCACACGCCAATAACGTGTGTTGTGTGAACCACACGCCAATAACGTATGTTGTGTGAACCACACGCCAGTAACGTATGTTGTGTGAACCACACGCCAGTAACGTATGTTGTGTGAACCACACGCCAATAACGTGTGTTGTGTGAACCACACGCCAATAACGTGTGTTGTGTGAACCACACGCCAATAACGTATGCTGTGTGAACCACACGCCAATAGCGTGTGTTGTGTGAACCACACGCCAATAACGTATGTTGTGTGAACCACACGCCAGTACGTATGTTGTGTGACCACACGCAAGTACGCATGTTGTGTGAACCACACGCCAATAACGCATGTTGTGTGAACCACACGCCAATAACGCATGTTGTGTGAACCACACGCCAATAACGTATGTTGTGTGAACCACACGCCAATAACGTATGTTGTGTGAACCACACGCCAATAACGTATGTTTTTGTGTGTGAATACGATATGAAGACCATAAACAATGTCGCCTCACTCCTACAAATATTTTAATGACACATGAAACTCTTATGCAGATCGAAGGAGAGAATTATTATAACTGTGCGTGGCTGTGTATTGTTCCAGCCAGGGTATTGTGTATTGTTCCAGCCAGGGTATTGTGTATTGTTCCAGCCAGGGTATTGTGTATTGTTCCAGCCAGGGTATTGTGTATTGTTCCAACCAGGGTATTGTGTATTGTTCCAGCCAGGGTATTGTGTATTGTTCCAGCCAAGGTATTGTGTATTGTTCCAGCCAGGGTATTGTGTATTGTTCCAGCCAAGGTATTGTGTATTGTTCCAGCCAGGGTATTGTGTATTGTTCCAAGCCAGGTATTGTGTATTGTTCCAGCCAGGGTATTGTGTATTGTTCCAGCCAGGGTATTGTGTATTGTTCCAGCCAGGGTATTGTGTATTGTTCCAGCCAGGGTATTGTGTATTGTTCCAACCAGGGTATTGTGTATTGTTCCAGCTAGGGTATTGTGTATTGTTCCACCAGGGTATTGTGTATTGTTCCAGCCAGGGTATTGTGTATTGTTCCAAGCCAGGGTATTGTGTATTGTTCCAGCCAGGGTATTGTGTATTGTTCCAACCAGGGTATTGTGTATTGTTCCAGCCAGGGTATTGTGTATTGTTCTAGCCAGAGTATTGTGTAATGTTCCAGCCAGGGTATTGTGTATTGTTCTAGCCAGAGTATTGTGTAATGTTCCAGCCAGGGTATTGTGTATTGTTCCAGCCAGGGTATTGTGTATTGTTCCAGCCAAGATATTGTGTATTGTTCCAGCCAGGGTATTGTGTATTGTTCCAGCCAGGGTATTTGTATTGTTCCAGCCAAATATTGGTATTGTCAGTCAGGTATTGTTATTCCATCCCGGTATTGTGTATTGTTCCAGCCAAGGTATTGTGTATTGTTCCAGCCATGGTATTGTGTATTGTTCCAGCCAGGGTATTGTGTATTGTTCCAGCCAAGGTATTGTGTATTGTTCCAGCCAGGGTATTGTGTATTGTTCCAGCCAAGAGTATTGTGTATGTTCCAGCCAGGGTATTGTGTATTGTTCAGCCAAGTATTGTGTAATGTTCCAGCCAAGGTATTGTGATTGTTCCAGCCAGGGTATTGTGTATTGTTCCAGCCAAGGTATTGTGTATTGTTCCACCCAGGACATTGTGTATTGTTCCAACCTGGGTATTGTGTATTGTTCCAGCCAAGGTATTGTGTATTGTTCCAGCCAGGATATTGTGTATTTTTCCAGTCAAGGTATTGTGTATTGTTCTAGCCAGAGTATTGTGTAATGTTCCAGCCAGGGTATTGTGTATTGTTCCAGCCAGGGTATTGTGCATTGTTCCAGCCAAGGTATTGTGTATTGTTCCAGCCAGGGTATTGTGTATTGTTCCAGCCAGGGTATTGCGTATTGTTCCAGCCAGGGTATTGTGTATTGTTCCAGCCAGGGTATTTGTATTGTTCCAACCAAATTATTGTGTATTGTTCCAGTCAAGGTATTGTGTATTGTTCCATCCCTCGTATTGTGTATTGTTCCAGCCATGGTATTGTGTATTGTTCCAGTCAAGGTATTGTGTAATGTTCCAGCCAAGGTAGTGTGTATTGTTCCAGCCAGGGTATTGTGCATTGTTCCAGCCAAGATATTGTGTATTGCTCCAGTCAGGGTATTGTGTATTGTTCCATCCACGGTATTGTGTATTGTTCCATCCTTGGTAATGTGTATTGTTCCAGCCATGGTATTGTGTATTGTTTTAGCCACGGTATTGTGTATTATTCCAGCCAAGATACTGTGTATTGTTTCAGCCACGGTATGGTGTATTGTTCCAGGCACTGTACTGTGTATTGTCACAGCCACGGTATTGTGTGTGTTGTTCCGGTCACGGTATTGTATACTGTGAACGGTTCTGACCACAAAACTGTGTGTTTGTTGTGATCTGTTCTACCCACGGTTTTATGTGTTAGTTGCGAATGTTGCATCTAATGCCGAGTCTTTTGCTTTTTATGGGAACTGATTTTCATGTGCAAGTTTGTTACTTATCCCTCTAGGATTTTCCAAGTGTATATTATCATGTATCTCTCTCGCCTGCGTTATAAGGAATACAAATCAAGGGACTTTACCCGTTCCCAGTAATTTAGGTGCCTTATCGTACTTATGTGTGCCGTGAAAGTTCTTTGTACACTCTCCAGGTCAACAATTTCGCCTACCTTGAAGGGGGCAGTTAGTGTACAGCAGTATTCCAGCATAGAGAGAACAAGCGATCTGAAGAGAATCATCAGAGGCTTGGCGTCCCTAGTTTTGAAGATTCTCATTATCCATCCTATCATTTTTCTAGCAGATGCGGTAGATATACTGTTGTGGTCTTTGAAGACGAGATCCTCTGACATTATCACTCCCAGGTCTTTCATTACTTTTTCGCTCTATTCTGCGATTAGAGTAATCGAAATTTCTCTTCACTGAACTTCATATTGTTTTGAGTGGCCCATTTGATGATTTGGTTGATGTCCGCTTGGAGTCTTGAGGTGTCTTCGTTGGAGGTCACGGTCATGGCAATTCGGGTGTCATCCGCAAAGGAAGACACGGAGCTATGGCTATGTCAGATATGAGGATGAGGAATAGGATGAGAGGGAGTACTGTGCCTTGTGGCACAAAATTTTTCACCGTAGCTGCCTCGGACTTGACTCTGTTTACCATTACTCTTTGTGTTCTATTTGTTAAGAAGTTATAGATCCATTTACCAACTTTTCCTTTACCACGCATTTTGTGCGCTATTACACCGTGGTCGCACTTGTCGAAGGCTTTTGCGAAGTCTGTGTATACTATTTCTGCATTTTGTTTATCCTCTATAGTATCCAAAACAGTAGTTGGGACAGGCAGGAGCGACCTGCTCTAAACCCGTGTTGCCCTGGGTTGTGTAACTGATAGGTATCTAGGTGGTTGACGATCTTGCTTCTTAGAACCCTTTCAAAGATTTTTATATGGGATGTTAATGCTATTGGTCTATAGTTCTTTGCAACTGATTTACTGCCACCTTTGCAGAGTGGGGCTGTATGTATAATGTAGTGTAATGTATAATTAACGAGGCGAATAGAAACTAAAGAGTGCAAGTTAGGGATACAAATGAACCTGTAGAAATTGCCGGACTGGTCAGGCAAGTGGGAAGGGGGAAGATCAGAAAATGAACTTAAATTCGGTGGATGGAGACTGTAATTCCGAGAATATCTCCTGAGGTGCACATCAGCTAAATAACCTCTTGGTGAATGAAAGATTAGCTTTCAGGAATTTCAACAAACATGTGTGAGGCCCATCATAGAGTATTAAGCACCAGCAAGGATCCCACTGTTGATAAAAGTGTGAAAGTGAAGAGGTTTGCAATGAGACTATTTTCAGAGCTTAGGAAAATAAACAGACAGACAGACACACACACACACACACACACACACACACACACACACACACACACACACACACACACACACAGGGACAGGGAGGCAACAACGAGTCATGGTACGTAATGATGTATCACAGTGGGCACCTGTGACGAGCGGGGTCCCACAGGGGTCGGTCCTAGGACCAGTGCTATTTTTGGTATATGTGAACGACATGACGGAAGGGTTAGACTCAGAAGTGTCCCTGTTTGCAGATGATGTGAAGTTAATGAGGAGAATTAAATCTGATGAGGACCAGGCAGGACTTCAAAGAGACCTGGACAGACTGGACACCTGGTCCAGCAAATGGCTTCTCGAATTTAATCCTGCCAAATGCAAAGTCATGAAGATAGGGGAAGGGCACAGAAGACCACAGACAGAGTATAGGCTAGGTGGCCAAAGACTGCAAACCTCACTCAAGGAGAAAGATCTTGGGGTGAGTATAACACCGAGCATGTCTCCGGAAGCACACATCAATCAGATAACTGCTGCAGCATATGGGCGCCTGGCAAACCTGAGAACAGCATTCCGATACCTTAGTAAGGAATCATTCAAGACACTGTACACCGTGTATGTCAGGCCCATACTGGAGTATGCAGCACCTGTTTGGAACCCGCACTTGATAAAGCACGTCAAGAAACTAGAGAAAGTACAAAGGTTTGCAACAAGGTTAGTTCCAGAGCTAAGGGGAATGTCCTATGAAGAAAGATTAAGGGAAATCGGCCTGACGACACTGGAGGACAGGAGGGTCAGGGGAGACATGATAACGACATATAAAATACTGCGTGGAATAGACAAGGTGGACAAGGACAGGATGTTCCAGGGAGGGGACACAGAAACAAGAGGCCACAATTGGAAGTTGAAGACACAAATGAGTCAGAGAGATAGTAGGAAGTATTTCTTCAGTCATAGAGTTGTAAGGCAGTGGAATAGCCTAGAAAATGACGTAGTGGAGGCAGGAACCATACACAGTTTTAAGACGAGGTTTGATAAAGCTCATGGAGCGGGGAGAGAGGGCCTAGTAGCAACCGGTGAAGAGGCGGGGCCAGGAGCTAGGACTCGACCCCTGCAACCACAAATAGGTGAGTACACACACACACACACACACACACACACACACACACACACACACACGCACACACACACACACACACACACACACACACACACACACACACACACACACACACACACACACACACACACACACACACACACGCACACACACACACATACACACATACACACATGAAACACTAAAGTGCAAATAATTAGCTCATCGAAAAGTTCCAAATAAGGTCATAGTTTAATAATATCGGGATTGGTGGAACACCTTGACGGACTCCTGTGACTCGAGCACTGACTCCTGCATGGTAACTCTTGTCGTAGACACCAAGTAGTAACATGGACCAGTAAAGGTATATTACATGTCTTGACTGCATGAAGGCCTTTGTCACAGTGCTGCACAGAATACTGATACACACACACACACACACACTAGAAAGTATGTCAGAGTAGCGATGGAAGGTCACCGGCATTAACGACCATTCGTTGTTTGCATCCTGATTACTGATTGCCTCGCCATCTTATTATTACTGTGTATATCTGAACCTTTGCTTTCTACAACAATGTACAAGCAGAAACTCTATCTTTTACAGATATTTAAATCTTGAGCCTTTTCTTTGTACAGCTTTGTATTTCTTCAAGGTATACTTTCTACAGCTACGTATACCCAGATATTTTACTTGCTACAGTCGATGAATACTTAAAGCCTTTAATATGACCAACTATGTATATGTAGAACTTTAACTTCGAAGAGTTATGTATAACCAGATTCTTTAATTTGCTCAGCTATGTATATCAAGAACTTAATTTGTTCAGTTATCATATATACTGAAGTATTATTTGTGCGGTAATCTTGACTACAGACCCCGGCATTTGAAAAGTAATCTTTGACGAGAGAAACCCATTCAAAATTTACTGAAAAACGAGGGCAATGACATCTTTTACACTGTAGATATAAGAGATGTGATTAAAGCCTTTCATCCCCATGTTTGTCTTTAAGCAAAGTCGTCTGCTGGAACAATTCCAGCGGAAGGGCAATGAGATACACAAACTATCCGTTTTCTTTTTTCCTGAACACCGGCCTGATACAGAGAGAGAACTGCCTCTCTCTCCCTCTCTTTCCTTCTTTGCCTTTTGTCAACGTAAACCTTTGTTGTAGGGGCTTCAATTCACCTGGAGGGTGTTTCGGGGATCAGCACCCCCGCAGCCCGCTCCGAGACCAGGCCTCGCGGTGGATCAGGGCCTGATTAACCAGGCCGTTACTGTTGGCCACACTGAAACCGACGTACGAGCCACAGCCCGGCTGGTCAGGTACCGACTTAGGTGTCTGTCCAGTGCCCTCTTCAAGACAGGCAGCGTAAAAAAATTAACTCCTAAAATAGGAATACAATTGACTTTCTTTAAAAAAGAATCAATTGTATAGGCATGCAATATTGAAAATATCTAAAATGGTAGCAAATATAAAATATATATAATATATATATATATATATTATATATATATATATATATATATATATATAATAATTATATATATATATATATATATATATATTATATATATATATATAATATATATATATATATATATATATATTATATATTATATATATATATATATTTATATATAAGCATATCATAAAATGGTGTGCCGAATAGGCAGAAACTTCGATCTTGGCTTAAATACACCGCTCATCTTGCCATATGGGACAAGCGAAAATTTGTGTATGCAATAATTTCGCCAAAATCATTCTGAACCTAACGAATTTTTTTTTATTTCACTGTGTTTGTTTAGTATTAAATTATTGTAAACAAATCTAAAATATATTTAGTTGGGTTAGGCTAAAATAAATTTTTCTTTTTATAATAAGGTTAGGTAAGTTTTCTAAGATTCTTTTGGAGCAAAATTGCAATTTTTTACATTAGCATTAATGGAAAAAATTATGTCTTTAAACGTATAAGAGAAAATTTTAGAAAGGACTTAATTTTAAATGAGTTCTTACTAATTGACCAGTTTTACATATTCGGCACGACATATATGTATATATATATATATATATATATATATATATATATATATATATATATATATATATTATATATATATATATATATATATATATATATATATATATATATATATATATATATATATATATATATTATATATATATTATATATATATATATATATATTATTGTGTGTGTGTGTGTGTGGTGTGTAATAATGAATAATAACTCCGAAAATTAAATTGAATGTCTTTGTTTAACTGACGAAGCTTTAAATATTCCACTGACTGATCTCAAACTACTGTCTCATTGGGCTTTCCAACCACTGACAAGTATAAGCTGACTCGTGACCTTCATTAGAAGATGGCGTTTACCCATGAACACCAAGCTTCATTAACTGAAATAAACAATACTTGAGAAATCACGAAATATGCAGAGCAGCAATGCAGTTGAGCGGAGAGGATGAGCTGACTCCTTCCTTCAGGTTGAGCAGTTGGCGGAGAAGGTGAAGGAACGGTTCAGCAAGTCTGCAGCTGCCCTTATCCTGCTTTATAGTGTTTGTTGTACTAATGAGAGCTATTGATTATTACTGCACTCTGCCTGAGGGACCGACCATCTCTTGACCATCTCCTATCGAAGTTGAGGGACCGATTACCTCATAATTACTTTCACTGTCTCCTGTATTTGACTGAAGAAGTCTGTTGTGCAGGTGAAACTTTTCGGCAATATAAATACCCAGGTGTTGCACACGTGTCTTGGTCATCAATTTTTCGATATTGTATTCATCTGATGTCTTGTGAAATATCTAATCAGGTTACAGCCCACTTCATGAAGTGAGGATGTGAGGCTGGTCTGGTCTCAGCTTACTTCATGAGGTGAAGATGTGAGTCTAGTCTTGCCTCAGCCCACTTCATGAGGTGAAAACGTGGGTTTAGTCTGGCCTCAGTCCACTTCATGTGCTGAAGATGTGAGTCTAGTCTGGCCTCAGCCCACTTCATGAACTGAAGATGTGTTTCTGGTCTTACCTCAGCCCACTTCATGAGGTGAAGATATGAGTTAAGTCTGGTCTCACCCCACTTCATGAGGTGAAGATGTGAGTCTACTCTTGCCTCAGCCCACTTCATGAGCTGAAGATGTGAGACTAGTCTGCCATCAGCCCACTTCATGAGACGAAGATGTGTTTCTAGTCATGCCTCAGCTCACTTCATGAGTTGAAGATGTGAGACTAGTCTTCTTTCAGCCCGCTTCATGAGATGAAGATGTGATTCTAGTCTTGTCTCAGCCCACTTCATGAGCTGAAGATATGACTCTAGTCTGGCCTCAACCCACATCATGAGGAAAAAATGTGAGTCTAGTCTGGCATCAGCCCACTTCATGAGGTGAAGATGTGAATCTAGTCTTGCCTCAGCCCACTTCATGAGATGAAGATGTGAGTCTAGTCTGGCCTCTGCCCACTTCATGAGGTGAGTCTCAGTAGTTGACACTTTTATGAAGTATAGTCAACAGTCTCATTATTTCACTATTTTTTATGAAAACTGTTTAATATCGGGTCAGAATCAGTTCTCTTATTTACTTTTTTATGTAAGAGATAGAGTAAGAGACGAGATTAAAAATAAAACAAGCATATGAATGACCACGGGTGATGTGATGTCGCAAGGTGAACACACCACAGACATTCACAGTTGGGCTTACGTGGTGTAAGCCCAAGCAGTTTAACCTGAAAGGTCGATGTGTGTCTAGGTCACTAGCCTAAAGTTCGTCCCTCCCTCCCTCTCTCTCTGCTCTGTCTGGTTGCGATATCTGGTACCCAGTTGATAGTGTATATATATATGTTGACGACGACTCACTAGAGCACACAACGGACACGCTACCTCTGATCCACTCCAAAATGAAATTTGTGAGTAAACCGCATTTCTGAGGATTGGATATGAAGGTTGACGGATTTTTTTGCACTGTTTTGTGAGATAATCATTACACGTCTGTGACGAGCAAAATACTAGAAGAAAATGAGTGATGTGCTTGTGTATAGTGGATGATACAGTGTTATGAATGACACGACTGTAAAGAACTCGCCGAACGGAGGGTTCGAAGTCCCGTCAGTCCCAGCTCAAAATCTAGCAGACCAATGCGTTGTCCATTGTACCACACCGGCCTAATAAGACTTGCCCAACCAGGTGTGTTTCTACACACAGAGCCCTCCGGTCGGTGAGTTGAATGATGGATTCACAGCAGTGTAAGATAAAGATTGTATTTCCTCTGCAGACGTGGCTTCTTCTGCTGTTCTGCATGGTGGTGACTGTGGTTCTAGCTGCTCCAGACTCCCAGTACGGTGCCCCAGCTCCTCCACCCCAGTACGGTGCCCCAGCTCCTCCACCTCCTCCACCTCCCCCACCGCCCCGATATGGCAGCTACGCTCCTCCGCCTCCCCCACCTCCTCCACCTCCCCCGCCTTCACCGGCTCCCGGGAAGAAAGGCGGTGGCAAGAGAGAAGCTTTCGTCGGCCTATTGAAAACTGTCTTGAAAGCTCTCCTGGGAAAGGGAGGCAGTGGCAAGAAAGCTGCTGCCCCTCCCCCTCCCCCTCCACCACCTCCTCCTCCTCCTCCTCCTCGCTACGGCGGCTACGGCCGGTAGACTGTTTTCTCTTCTTTGTTCATTTTCCTCTGCATTCATCCATCATATTTATCAACATTGTTGACCGTAGTATAAAATGAACTAAACAAAAAGACGAAATAAAACACCGTGAATTATAAAATCTTAAAAGTGTCAGAGATGAAAGTGTAAAATATGTCACTGACCCGAATTCCTTGAGGAAGACCAACACTGTGTACTAATTGTCTGACCATAGATTACGAACTCTCGAACAATGTTCAGTACATCGGGAAGCATTTAACGATGACTTCCCAATTCATTAACACTACATTACCCGTGTGGGCACCAGGCTGGTAGACAACAACCATCCAGGGAGGTGCTGCGGTCCTGTCAAATGAGTGTCAAATAGAAATCTGATGTAGGAGTGCTGATCTTTCTTCCTCTCTTTATCACATAAGATGACAAGTAAATTTTGCGATCTTACATTTGTATTCAGTACATATACATTTATATATATATATATATATATATATATATATATATATATATATATATATATATATATATATATATATATATATATATATATATATATATATATATATATATATATATAAATATATATATATATATATATATATATATATATATATATATATATATATTATTATAATTTATATTTTAATTATATTTATTATACTAAAATTATACTACTATATATATATAATATCTATATATATATATATTTATATATATATATATAACCTTCAACTATCCTCAGTGCTTATCAATAGTTCCTTAACACGATTAATATTTACTTTCACACCTAAGAGACCTTAACCGAGACTAGGAAGTGAGAAAGATAATCCTCAGAACAACTGAGGAATATGTGTCCCCCTGGTCATGGACCGGGTCACGGGGGCATTAACCCCCGGAACACACTCCAGGTATGCTTAGCACCATCAGATATACCTCAGCACCACATAATGTAACTCTCACACCAATAATAATACTAATTATAAAAAAATATGTAATAATCCCACTAAATTAGATATATTGATGATCTTAATTATTAAGGAACATGACTGCGTCATCGGCAGACCACTTTCTCAGTCATACATCTTTTAAATGAGATTTAATTCTATATAATTTTTGTCATCTTACCCAAGCCTAATTGTCTCCACTACCTCCTTCCCTTAACTACAACATTTCATACGATCCATATCACCTGTGCTTTCGTAAACGAAGAAGCAATATGCTTGCTGTTCATGACATTTGATTTAGAAAACATTTCATCCACCAGGAACTTCACCAATTTAGAGTTCCTGAAATGCAACAAGTTGTGGTTAAAGACACGAACAAACATTTATGGCATTTTATTATGGCAACATTTTGGTAATGGGAGCCAAAAAGGGTCCAGGATGAATACTTTTCCATAATCTAAGAAAATGTTCTTTAAGTTTATGTGGCTTCACAACTTGCCGGCATTACATAAATTTTTTTTACACCAGAATACCATTAATTGCATACAAATATTGTTTCTTGTTTACATATTTTCGGTATATATTTTACCACTTATACATATCACTTGCATTTTGTATTCATTTACTGAAATATTCTGTACTTCCCTATACTAGTCAGTAGATAGCAAGTGTACGTAGTAACGTAGAATGAATAATATAATTTACAGAATGTCTGGGTTTTAATCTGTGATATCCCTGCTGTATTAAACATGAATTTATTGTGAGAAAAACATACAGATAAATAGAAAAAAAACTGAGCTCTTTCATGTGCTTAAACACAGGTTTTATTTCTTATTTAACTTTTTTTTTTCATATTTACAATCACGCGTTTTATTGCGATTTCTTCCATGAATCTACTGTGTTGAAAAGATTCATACAGAATTTACTCATACATTCATTTATACTGTTAAACTATTAGAAATTCCTAAAATATCCATTCACAGGGGGTAAATTCAACTTTAAAACAGAATATTTACCAGTGGTCTGTCACTGGAATTGTAGGCTAGTAAGAGTAGTGAGACTGCCAACTAGCATCACTGAAATTACCACACAGAGTTGCTTAAAATAATCGTGAGTGAGAATCGATGGACTGAGTATTCGTGCCTAGCATGGGCCAGGAGGACTACTGCAAGCGGACACGGCGGTTATATACTAGTTTCTATAAGAAATTCTTCAAGTCTAGAAGGGTTTGTACTTCTATATCACTGATCCTGTACTAAACAAAGTATAACACTTAAATTGTACAATGTATTAGTACATTTATTAATGAGACGATTGGAGGGCAAAACGTTTCCTTATAGCTAATACCACTTTGGTGTCTTACATGATGACGCTCACTTTTAAAAGTCTACTTTATGTTATGTTTAGTTTTCTTAGAGATTTCTTCTTGTCTTAATAATTGCACAAATTATATAAAAGTGCGACAGTCTAATAGAAACACTTTTTAAAAATTTCTATTGAATATTTTTCCTATTATCGAGGGGAAGCCACTGGAAAGTCTGCCTGAATACACTGCAACTTAAATAGAGATTCCCTGGTTGTGAATGACATGTGTAACAAAACTGTTTCAACAAAGCTTATTAAACCGTCAATGAACTAAAAATACTTCCTCTAATTAATACAAAAAGAATGACACAACAGAGAGGAGAGAAGGCAGAATGACGAGCATAAATAGCATAATAGAGAGGTTAGGCCGTTCATAAGTCATGGCTTAAAGCTATAATGGGAAGCTAAATACCGCCCATACATCACCCTTTCGGATATAGAGGTACATTATGGAATGAAACGGAATGAAACTCCTATACGATGGGAAAGATACACAAACAACGGAACGAGTGGTATTTGAACTTAGGGCGAGTGTGTTATAAAAATCAAGCCAGTGGTTTACTTACAGAGTGGCCTGGAGTTGTACGACTCACTTACTATGGGTTCAAGCCCTAGCCGTTCCGTGGTTTATTTCGTAACACCAATGTATCTTGGTACTGGTGGAAGTCTTCCGTAAAATTCTTTGTTAAACAGATTAACATGACCTGCTTCCACTCGTGGGTTACGATCACCTATGACGTGAACTCCAGTTGCTTCATCTCACCTCTGCTCTAGTATACAAGGTCCGGCCACCTGCCTAGACGGGTCACCACTTGGAAAAGAGCAGGGCCAGGACCCGTTCTTGCGAACCTACCCATACCTGTACCATCAATAGCATGATAACAAGTTGAGATGAGTGTGTATAGAGATAGAGGTGAGACGAAGATTCATGAGACGTCTGTTGAAGATGAGTTCTTAGGTAGACTGATGACTGGTTGGGCAAATATACGTCTGAGAAGAGGCTGCATTTGAGACAAATCTGTCTAGCACAGGCTAGTATTTAATATCTTTAATATACACCCCATACCCATCCTGTGGGCGGTAGTCCAAAGATCACAGAGGTACATAATGGGTCCAGGGACTGGGCCGCAAAGTTTTGATACCTGAACAAGTTATAGTGGTAATGAAGTATTTACATGTTTATATCAGGTCACAATTATAATGAGTTATTTATGCAGGCATTAATTTGGTCACACACACACACACACACACACACACACACACACACACACACACACACACACACACACACACACACACACACACTCACACACACACACACACACACACTCTCACACTAACTCTAGGACTCGACCCCTGCAACCTCAACTAGGTGAGTACGACTAGGTGAGTACACACACACACACACACACACACACACACACTAGAAAGTATGTCAGAGTAGCGATGGCAGGCTGCTTGCGTTAACGACCATTCGTTGTTTGCATCCTGATTACTGATTGCCTCGCCATCTTATTATTACTGTGTATATCTGAACCTTTGCTTTCTACAACAATGTACAAGCAGAAACTCTATCTTTTACAGATATTTAAATCTTGAGCCTTTTCTTTGTACAGCTTTGTATTTCTTCAAGGTTTACTTTCTACAGCTACGTATACCCAGATATTTTACTTGCTACAGTCGATGAATACTTAAAGCCTTTAATATGACTAACTATGTATATGTAGAACTTTAACTTCGAAGAGTTATGTATAACCAGATTCTTTAATTTGCTCAGCTAGGTACATCAAGAACTTAATTTGTTCAGTTATCATGTATACTGATGGATTATTTGTGCGGTTATCTAGACTACAGACCCCGACATTTGAAAAGTAATCTTTGACGGAGAAACCCATTCAAAATTTACTGAGAAATGAGGATAATCATATCTCTTACACTGTAGATATGAGAGATTTGATTAAAGCCTTTCATCCTCAAGTTTGACTTTCAGCAAAGTCGTCTGCTGGAACAATTCCAGCGGAAGTCCAAGGAGATAGACACGTTATCAGTATTTCTTTCCTTAACATAGGCCTAATCCAGAGAGAAGAACTGATCCTTCCTCCCTCCCCTCCCCTTCTCTCTCTCTGTCCCCATCCCTCCCATACCCTCTTTGCCCTTCCTCAGCGGCTGCTCTTGTTGTAGGGAGTTCAATTCATCTTTTCACTAGCGTAGAAAATAATAATGAACTCCCTAAAATAAGAAACACTTTGTGTTTTGTGTAAATATACAGCGTATGTAAACAACGTGTATATATTGAAAATATTATGAAATGGCCGCCAATATATATTTATTAAGGAATGGAATGATTACTCCGAAAATTAAATTGAATGTCTTTGTTTAACCGACGAAGCTTTAAATATTCCACTGACTGATCTCAAACTACTGTCTCATTGGGCTTTCCAACCACTGACAAGTATAAGCTGACTCGTGACCTTCATTAGAAGATGGCGTTTACCCATGAACACCAAGCTTCATTAACTGAAATAAATAATACTTGAGAAATCACGAAATATGCAGAGCAGCAATGCAGTTGAGCGGAGAGGATGAGCTGACTCCTTCCTTCAGGTTGAGCAGTTGGCGGAGAAGGTGAAGGAACGGTTCAGCAAGTCTGCAGCTGCCCTTATCCTGCTTTATAGTGTTTGTTGTACTAATGAGAGCTATTGATTAGTACTGCACTCTGCCTGAGGGACTGACCATCTCTTGACCATCTCCTATCAAAGTTGAGGGACCGATTACCTCATAATTACTTTCACTGTCTCCTGTATTTGACTGAAGAAGACTGTTGTGCAGGTGAAACTTTTCGGCAATATAAATACCCAGGTGTTGCACACGTGTCTTGGTCATCAATTTTTCGATATTGTATTCATCTGATGTCTTGTGAAATATCTAATCAGGTTACAGCCCACTTCATGAAGTGAGGATGTGAGGCTGGTCTGGTCTCAGCTTACTTCATGAGGTGAAGATGTGAGTCTAGTCTTGCCTCAGCCCACTTCATGAAGTGAGGATGTGAGGCTGGTCTGGTCTCAGCTTACTTTATGAGGTGAAGATGTGAGTCTAGTCTTGCCTCAGCCCACTTCATGAAGTGAGGATGTGAGGCTGGTCTGGTCTCAGCTTACTTTATGAGGTGAAGATGTGAGTCTAGTCTTGCCTCAGCCCACTTCATGAAGTGAGGATGTGAGGCTGGTCTGGTCTCAGCTCACTTCTTGAGGTGAAGATGTGAGTCTCAATGATTGACAATTTTATGAAATAGTCAACTGGCTCATTATTACATTTTTTTTATGAAAACTGTTGAATATTGACCATTCAGTCGTACATGTTCTGTGTTGGGGTGAATGGTCCAGTGTTTAGAGCGTCGTGAATTTGGACTTGCTTCCCACGAGGCTGGCCAAAGTAGCACAGGTTCGATCCCGATTATTTTGCTTTATGGCATTTGCATCAATATCACATGTTTCGTGGTTGCAGTAATATATATATATATATATATGTGTGTGTGTGTGTGTGTGTGTGTGTGTGTTGTGTGTGTGTGTGTGTGTGTGTGTGTGTGTGTGTGTGTGTGTGTGTGTGTGTGTGTGTGTGTGTGTGCGTGTGTGTGTGTGTGCGTGTGAAAGGAATTCGCAAGAGCAGGCGAAATATACAAACGCTGATCTTTGGCCGAAGGAGACTCGAACCTTGTGAATTCCATGCATTGTTAAAATCTCTATTTTGTCGATGCATGCAGGGGATGAGATGAAAAGCTGTAAGCCTTCTCCCTGAAAGCTGGCTGCCTTGGATCAACGTTTAGCGAGAGCTGGGCGCTAAGGTATTGGTCCAGTGTGGTAAGAACGGTAAAGCACTGCGTACCTTGTTCCAAGGTTCGTAGGTTCGAGTCTCCTTCAGCCAGAGATCAGTATATATTATATATATATATATTTTATATATATATATATATATATATATATATATATATATATATATATGATTAAAGAGAGAGAGAGAGAGCGAAAGAGAGATGAGTTTAAAAATAAAACAAGCATACGCAGGGCCATAGTTGATGGGATGACACAAGATGAACACACCACAAACATTCATACTTGGGCTTACGTGCTGTAAAAAAAAAAGTAGCAGTCTAACCTGAAGGGTCGACGTGCGTCTAGGTCAGGAACCGAAAGTTCGTCCCTTGCTCTCTCTCTGCTCTGTCTGGTTGCGACATCTGGTACCCGGTTGATAGTGCATATATATATGTTGAGGACGACTCACAAGAGCACACAACGGACACGCTACCTCTGATCCACTCCAAAATGAAATATGTGAGTAAACAACCGCATTTTTGAGGATTGGATATGAAGGTTGACGGATTTTTTTCTCTTGTTTTGTGAGATAATCATTACACGTCTGTGACGAGCAAAATTCCAGAAGAGAAAGAGTAATGTGCTTGTTTATAGTGGATAACACAGTGTTATGAATGACACGACTGTAAAGAACTCGCCGAATGGAGGGTTCGAACTCCATTCAAGCCAGTTCTAAAACTAGCAGACCAGTGCGTTGTCCATTGTACCACACCGGCCTAATAAGACTTGCCCAACCAGGTGTGTTTCTACACACAGAGCCCTCCGGTCGGTGAGTTGAATGATGGAGATTCACAGCAGTGTAAGATAAAGATTGTATTTCCCCTCAGACGTGGCTTCTTCTGCTGTTCTGCATGGTGGTGACTGTGGTTCTAGCTGCTCCAGACTCCCAGTACGGTGCCCCAGCTCCTCCACCCCAGTACGGTGCCCCAGCTCCTCCACCTCCCCCTCCAATGCATTATGGCAGCTACGCTCCCCCGCCTCCCCCACCTCCTCCACCTGCCCCGCCTTCGCCGGCTCCCGGGAAGAAAGGTGGTGGCAAGGGAGATGAGTTGGTCAGCCTTTTGGGCACTCTGTTGAAAGCACTCTTGGGCAAGAAAGGTGGTGGCAAGAAAGCTGCTGCCCCTGAACCTGCCCCGCCTCCTCCGCCTCCACCTCCTCCTCCTCCTCCTCACTACGGCGGCTATGGCGGCTATGGCGGCTACGGCCGGTAGACTGGAGGTTACCTGGAGGTTATTCCGGGGATCAACGCCCCCGCGGCCCGGTCCATGAGCAGGCCTCCCGGTGGATCAGGGCCTGATCAACTGTTTTCTCCTCATTATTCATTTTCCTCTGCATTCATCCATCATATTTATCAACATTGTTGACCGTAGTATAAAATAAACTAAAGAAAAAGACGAAATAAAACATAGTATATTACAAAATCTTGAAAGTGTCAGAGATGTAAGTGTGAAATATGTCAATGACCCGAATTCCTCGAGGAAGACCAACACTGTGTACTAACTGTCTGACCAGTAGGAGATTATGAACCTTTGAACAATGTTCAGTACATCGGGAAGACGTTTAACGACATCTTCCCAATTCGTTAGCACTACATTACCCGTGTGGGCACCAGGGTGGTAGACAACAACCATCCAGGGAGGTGCTGCGGTCCTGTCAAATGAGTGTCAAAGAGTAACTCACCCAAGCTAAATTGTCTCCTCTACCTACCTCCCTCAATTACAAAATTTCATTCGATCCATTTCACCTTTGTTTTCGTAAACAAAGAAGCAATATGCTTGCTGTGTATGACATTTGATTTAGAAAACATTTCATCCACCAGGAACTTCACCAATTTATAAAGTTCCTGGTAAACGAAACATTTTCTCCATGAAAAGTAAAAAGTTGTGGTTAAAGACACACGAGCAAACATTTAGGGCATTTTATTATAGCAACATTTCGGTCCTGGAAACCGAACACGGTCCCAAAACCGAAACTTTTCCATAATCTAAGAAAAAGTTCTTTATGTTTGTTTATGTGGCTTCACAACTTGCAGGGATTACATAAAAATTTTTTACACCAGAATACCATTAATTGCATACGAATATTGTTTCTTGTTTACATGTTTTCGGTATATATTTTACCACTTATACATATCACTTGTATTTTGTATTCATTTACTGAAATATTCTGTACTTCCCTATACTAGTCAGTAGATAGCAAATGTACGTAGTAACGTAGAATGAATAATATAATTTACAGAATGTCTGGGTTTTAATCTGTGATATCCCTGCTGTATTATACATGAATTTATTGTGAGAAAATACCACAATGAAATAGGAAATAAAACCTGAGCTCTTTTATGTGCTTAAACACAGGTTTTATTTCTTATTTAACTTTTTTTTTTCATATTTACAATCACGCGTTTTATTGCGATTTCTTCCATGAATCTACTGTGTTGAAAAGATTCATACAGAATTTACTCATACATTCATTTATACTGTTAAACTATTAGAAATTCCTAAAATATCCATTCACAGGGGGTAAATTCAACTTTAAAACAGAATATTTACCAGTGGTCTGTCACTGGAATTGTAGGCTAGTGAGAGTAGTGAGACTGCCAACTAGCATCACTGAAATTACCACACAGAGTTGCTTAAAATAATCGTGAGTGAGAATCGATGGACTGAGTATTCGTGCCTAGCATGGGCCAGGAGGACTACTGCAAGCGGACACGGCGGTTATATACTAGTTTCTATAAGAAATTCTTCAAGTCTATATCACTGATCCTGTACTAAACAAAGTATAACACTTAAGTTGTACAATGTATTAGAACATTTATTAATGAGACGATTGGAGGGCAAAACGTTTCCTTATAGCTAATACCACTTTGGTGTCTTACATGATGACGCTCACTTTTAAAAGTCTACTTTATGTTATGTTTAGTTTTCTTAGAGATTTCTTCTTGTCTTAATAATTGCACAAATTATATAAAAGTGCGACAGTCTAATAGAAACACTTTTTAAAAATTTCTATTGAATATTTTTCCTATTATCGAGGGGAAGCCACTGGAAAGTCTGCCTGAATACACTGCAACTTAAATAGAGATTCCCTGGTTGTGAATGACATGTGTAACAAAACTGTTTCAACAAAGCTTATTAAACCGTCAATGAACTAAAAATACTTCCTCTAATTAATACAAAAAGAATGACACAACAGAGAGGAGAAAAGGCAGAATGGCGAGCATAAATAGCATAATAGAGAGGTTAGGCCGTTCATAAGTCATGGCTTAAAGCTATAATGGGAAGCTAAATACCGCCCATACATCACCCTTTCGGATATAGAGGTACATTATGGAATGAAACGGAATGAAACTCCGATACGATGGGAAAGATACACAAACAACGGAACGAGTGGTATTTGAACTTAGGGCGAGTGTGTTATAAAAATCAAGCCAGTGGTTTACTTACAGAGTGTCCTGGGGTTGTACGACTCACTCACTATGGGTTCAAGTCCTAGCCGTTCCGTGGTTTGTTTCGCAAAACCAATGTATCTTGGTACTTGAGGAAGTCTTCTACAAATTCTTTGTTAAAGAGTTTAGCATGACCTGCTTCCACTCGTTGCCTATGACGTCAACTCCTGCTGCTTCATCTCACCTCTGCTCTAGTATACAAAGTCCGGCCACCTGCCTAGACGGGTCACCACTTGGAAAAGAGCCGGGCCAGGACCTGTTCTTGCGAATCTACCCATACCTGTACCTGCCTTGACGGGTCATCGCAAGACTAAGACTCGTACCAGGACACCTGTCCTGGAGAACATTAAACAACCATTTGTACTTTAAGCTTGAGTGTGACCACCTCCAACCGAGAGTGACGGACTGACCACGTCGATACTACTTCTGCTACTTCCAGAGCTACATTCATTTGTCTCCGACTGAGGAAATCTGTTGTATAGGTGAAACATTTTGGCAATAAAGACTCCCAGGTGCTGCATATGTGACTTATTTATCAACACACACACACTCACACACACACACACACACACACACACACACACACACACACACACACACACACACACACACACACACACACACACACACACACACACACACACACACACAAAGCACTAAAGTGCAAATAATTAGTCTCACGATAAGTTCCAATTAAGGTCATATTTTAATAATATCGGGATTAGCGGATCACCTTGAGGAACAAGGGACTTCGGTGACTCGAGCACTGACTCCTGCATGGTAACTCTTGTCTTAGACACCAAGTAGTATCATATAACAGACTGGTGGAAGTCCATTATATATGTCTTGACTGTTAGAAGACCTTCATCACAGTGCTTCACAGAATACTAATACACATACACACACACACACACACACACACACACACACACACACACACAACACACACAAACACACACACAACACACACACACACACACCACACATACACACACACACACATACACCACACACACACACACACACACACACACACACACACACACACACACACACACACACAAACACACACACACACACACACACACACACCACACATACACACACACACGCACACACCACAACACACACATACACACACACACACACACACACAACACACACACACACACACACACACACACACACACACACACACACACACACACACACACACACACACACACACACACACACACACACACACACACACACACACACACACACACACACACACACACACACACACACCACACATACACACACACACTACACACACACACACACACACACACACACACACCACACACACACACACACACACCAACACACCCACACACACACGCACTCACACACACACACTCACACACATACATACTCACACACACAGGTGGTAATGCTTTATTTACACTAAGCAAAGGCCAGATTGGTTTGTAATATACCACGTGGATAAAATACATATATTAAACATTTCAGGATAAGTTGTTTCTAAATTCATTAATTTCATCGCATTACAGTACACAACAACGCAATTGTCCACCTGGCAAAGTTTACATTTCGTTTGGTCTACATGCGGTGGTGGTGATTCAACCTCCCAAAGATACTTGGATCCCAGCCGGAGCCGGGCGGTAGTGACATGCACGAGTCTGCTAATGTGCCTCCTCCTGCATGATAGAAAGATGACTGGTGGACTGACTTGTGTCAGTCTCCTTCAG
Source organism: Cherax quadricarinatus (assembly GCF_026875155.1). NCBI lineage: Eukaryota > Metazoa > Arthropoda > Malacostraca > Decapoda > Parastacidae > Cherax > Cherax quadricarinatus. The sequence continues at coordinate 77,699,412 of NC_069406.1, read as the reverse complement.
TCTTAAGTCAATATAGTTCAGTTGAAGTTCTTTTCGTATTATTGTTCTCAAACTGTTAACTGAGTAGCCAAGATTATAATCTACTCCATCTACGAAGGTTTATAACTTAGCCAGTTCATCAGTTTTATCATGCATCTGAAGACCAATGTGAGATGGAATCCACAGAAGGTGCATTCCAACTCCACAATCCTACCACACCTGTCTGGCTACTTAATGAGTTGAGAGCGTTTATGGATGATAGAGAATCAGCTACAATTAAAGTGTCAGCCTTAGATACATGGATTCATGGGAGAGCAATGAGTATGAAAAACATTTCTGTTTAAAGAGTAGAGTTATTGATGCATGGGCTAGTAAGCCTGCTGCAGTTATATTGATATGTGGGAGTTTTGGCAAAAAACACAGGCGTTCTTCTGATCATTCATTCTGTTGGCGTATTGGTGTTCTTTTTGTGACTTTATAACGCCCACTGTGTGGAAGAAACGTCGTCAATAAAGGATCGCACTTTTCTGCATTTATCTCTTTATTCAAGGTTCATTATACCGAGAGGTAGTATAAAAAATACAGTCAATTTAGGACACGGTTAATTGAAACGTCTTGGTTCTGAGACCTGGTTATTCCAAATGGTGTGAGTAATGTCCCAGGAATGTATCTTTACCATTAAACATACTCTAAAGTGATTGCATTTTCTCTTTCATTTCCCTCTTATTGACAGCCCGTGTGAGGTACACACGCCCTAGATACGACCCAGCTGGTGAAGGAAAGTGATTGACGGTGTAGGTCAGAAGGAGATGCTTAGAAGTTTTTTTTTTTATATTTTATTTAAAACTCAGGTACAAAAAATATATGGGTACATAATCAATATGTAACAAGATACAGGCAGTAAAACGATAATCTGCAGTGACTACACAAATACCAAAGAAGCACTTATATAATGACATCAGAATTGGCTGCTGCACTCCAATCAAACACTACTTTTATGTACTGTGCTTCACGTGAAAAGATGGTCTTATAATAAAAACGATAGTCCTACCTAGTAATGCTTACACTCCCCCCCCCCTTGAAAAACATACCACTTTCACCTGAGTATACTCATTGACATCCCCTTATCATTTATTAGAGCATTAAGGACTTTATTGACAACATGTATAAACACAATCCAGCCATCTAAAAAGCTGACTATAATACAAGAAAAATCTGAACATGATGGCACACATCCCCCAAAGAAACCAATCCACACCCTAACCCTCATATACCCCATGATAACAATCAATATCGTGCACGGTGGTGGATTTAATACACTACCGCTGAGTCTTCACCCCCCCCACATGCCTAGTAACTGTGTCTGCCGTCACCACTCATAACCTCCATCAGTCATTGATTTTAAAAATACATTAAAGTACAATAACATAAAGGAATATGAGAACCCCTTATCGTCTCCGCCACAGAAAAATAAAATTGTTACATTTTCTAAATACATACTGCTGATTCATCTTTGTGCTTACAAAATATCCCCCATCCCCTATGCATGCTTAGAAGTAACCACAGTCCTCCTCACCAACACTATCAGATAAAACACTGCTATGTACACACTGTCCAACCCATCACTCATGTTATAATTATGCATAATAAAAATGAAAATGCTCACTACGGGTGACCTGACCTGCTTCACCTAACCTGATCTGATTCTGTGAGCTTTGGTAGGCAGGTTCGTGGATTAGCTCTTCACTGGAGAAACCTCCATCTACAATGAAATATCATTAAATATAATGTTTTTCCTTTCATGTGTGTTTGATGTAACACAGAAGCTGGAGAAGTTCCAGAAGTCAGACTGCTGTCAAAGTGAAGTATCAGCGAAGATCACTACTAATATGATAGAGGCATTGACACAGTCAATATAAAGATTATTATTATTAGACTCCAGGTAGGTAGGGAAACTCTAAATACTTATAAGTATCACACAGCGCTCTGGGAAATGGGAAGTAGTCTGGGTTGGTCTAAAGAAGACAAGGGTATTCCTTGTTCCTTGTATCAAAAAGATCTTTACTAGCATCAAGGCATTCCCCTTCTCCCTCCTTAAAGGATGGATAGGGAGACAATGTTTGACAAATTAGGAATGAGACCAAGAGGGCATGAAAGTAACATGAAAACCCAGATGAGCTTCAGGAATGTTAGGAAATACTTACTCTGTCTTAGGGCAATAAAACAAAACTATAACAACAATCTGGTTGATAAATAGCAAATGCAAACTACATACACAGTTTAAAGAATAATATGACTGAGTCCAAGAAGCCAGGAACCAGTGATACTAATTGATAGACGATTAAGAGGGAGGATGAGAAGCTGAGACTCTCAAATAAAAAAGACCTGAAGCCTTGGCAACACTTAGTATAGACAGTACAGTTATCTGTAAGAATTTGCAAGATTTAGACACACTGTAAGTATAATCCAACAAGTTGTGTCAAGTGTTGGTCCCAATAAATATAAAGTTAAATTGATGAGCGCAGAGTAAGTAGACAGGAGGCTTGATATAACTTAACTAGCGAGAAGCTCTAGTGCTAAAAGGTGTACACACTTAGAGGTGTAAATCTTTTACAGTATATAAGGTAAGAGTACACTGTACTTCCAGCTAAGAGATTCGAGTAGTCTTGACTGGGTGTGTATAGGCGACTTGCATCCCTAATGACCCTCGTGTAGTTGATACCTTTCAAACCTAATAAATCAAAGGTAACTAACCTCTAAGGTTTAAGCAACGAGAGGAACTGGAGAACAGACATTCTCAAAGGCGCATAAGAAGACGCCTCGAAGAATCGCAAGAATGTATACACCGAGAGATGTTTGCTTCTCTCGGTGTATATATACTAAGAGTTAACTTTCCAAGTAATCACTCAGAATTAAAGTATTCCATAATAGCGGTGAACAAGTAATGTGCAGCCTTAAAACTCGTGTAATCGAGAAGCTTTAAATCAAATTACTTGACCAGAGGAACACACAGCAGGCCACCTCAGAGACTCTGTTATGAAGTTTGTGAATATTCAAAGATTGATAAAACCTCTGGTGGGCAAAACGCTTCAATAAAAAATTTACCAAACTTTGTATATATCTCCTTTGTACACTTATCGGTATTATATATCATCTTTTAAACTGGACAAAATGGTAGGCTCAGGTAAATGCTGAACTACCAGCCTAGGTCAACGAATCTAGGACAGAATTAGAGGGAATATAGAGTTAAATAATACAAGACGATATGTGTGAAGTTAAGACCGAATAAGACAAACAATAATAACGGAGCAGGAAGACTGACTTCAGAAAAAAACGAGAGGTCGAAGTTCTATGCAAGTGTAATGAAACAAAAAAAAAAGAGATGAGAGGAACTGAAGGGATAATAGAGAAAAACAACTTTAGGTATTACAAACATAGTTTACAAGGACAAGGACAAGCAATCTCAAGTTTCTCTCTCAGGAAAATGGCAGGATCTGAACCCACGGCAGCCAGTATTGAAACTCTCTTGCTAATCGTCTTGTTACGATTTCCTGGAACTCCATAGAGAAAAACTGTAAATATCTATGATTACGCTGAAAAAAAATACATATATGGCTTTAAAAACAGAAAATTTAGAAATACGTTAAAAATGACTGGATTTTTTTTTTTAGATAATTTTATAATTAAAGAACATATATCATGACGTAGATATTATTGAATCTTTAAGAATGACAAGCCAGACAGATACGACTACTTTCACTTAGAATATAAATAAGATCTGTTGAGGAGAATCAGAGGCACAAGGAAGTGTAAGAGTGCGAGAACATCAGAGAGTAAAGACCTGTACAAGGAGAAAGAGGAGAAAAATAAAATTTATTAAGAAATCGCTGTGAATTTCCTGTTTTAATGCCCATGATTTTTTTTAACATAAAATCTAAGGAGCACCGTAGTTGGCTGCTCTACAGGCCACTGCTCAGCAGATTCTTCTCAAAGCCATATTTTTTTTAATAACTTAGACCTCGAGGAGCATTTCAGTAGGCCTAGTGGCCCATGCTAGTCGGATATTTAGATGTAATAGTTATTTTTTTAATTAATTCGTCATTTATGTGTTGGGTTTAATTGAAATTGTTAATGGTTATTCCGTTTTTGCCAGATAATGATTGTTTTAAGGCCTAGGAAATCGTGAATGTGGCATGCAAAGAGTATGTTACAATTTATTCGGTGTAAGTCACACTCCCATATAGGCTGCCTCCCAAGCAGTGAACCGGATGCTAAGGGTTTAATGATCAGTAGGGTACCTGTCGTTATATCAGTACCTTGGTTCAATGGCCAATCACAGGCAAGCCTGCCTATGCTGAAGCAACGTGGTTCACTTATGGTAAGTATTGGCAGACTTGCCTAGCTGCTGGTTGAGTACTGTGCAAACTCTCTGGCTTCTGCTTTTCCATCTGTCACCGTGGTGTACACTCAGTACATACTGTACATTATTTATTTATTATTTATTATCACACCGGCCGATTCCCACCAAGGCAGGGTGGCCCGAAAAAGAAAAACTTTCACCATCATTCACTCCATCACTGTCTTGCCAGAAGGGTGCTTTACACTACAGTTTTTAAACTGCAACATTAACACCCCTCCTTCAGAGTGCAGGCACTGTACTTCCCATCTCCAGGACTCAAGTCCGGCCTGCCGGTTTCCCTGAATCCCTTCATAAATGTTACTTTGCTCACACTCCAACAGCACGTCAAGTATTAAAAACCATTTGTCTCCATTCACTCCTATCAAACACGCTCACGCATGCCTGCTGGAAGTCCAAGCCCCTCGCACACAAAACCTCCTTTACCCCCTCCCTCCAACCCTTCCTAGGCCGACCCCTACCCCGCCTTCCTTCCACTACAGACTGATACACTCTTGAAGTCATTCTGTTTCGCTCCATTCTCTCTACATGTCCGAACCACCTCAACAACCCTTCCTCAGCCCTCTGGACAACAGTTTTGGTAATCCCGCACCTCCTCCTAACTTCCAAACTACGAATTCTCTGCATTATATTCACACCACACATTGCCCTCAGACATGACATCTCCACTGCCTCCAGCCTTCTCCTCGCTGCAACATTCATCACCCACGCTTCACACCCATATAAGAGCGTTGGTAAAACTATACTCTCATACATTCCCCTCTTTGCCTCCAAGGACAAAGTTCTTTGTCTCCACAGACTCCTAAGTGCACCACTCACTCTTTTTCCCTCATCAATTCTATGATTCACCTCATCTTTCATAGACCCATCCGCTGACACGTCCACTCCCAAATATCTGAATACGTTCACCTCCTCCATACTCTCTCCCTCCAATCTGATATTCAATCTTTCATCACCTAATCTTTTTGTTATCCTCATAACCTTACTCTTTCCTGTATTCACCTTTAATTTTCTTCTTTTGCACACCCTACCAAATTCATCCACCAATCTCTGCAACTTCTCTTCAGAATCTCCCAAGAGCACAGTGTCATCGGCAAAGAGCAGCTGTGACAACTCCCACTTTGTGTGTGATTCTTTATCTTTTAACTCCACGCCTCTTGCCAAGACCCTCGCATTTACTTCTCTTACAACCCCATCTATAAATATATTAAACAACCACGGTGACATCACACATCCTTGTCTAAGGCCTACTTTTACTGGGAAAAAATTTCCCTCTTTCCTACATACTCTAACTTGAGCCTCACTATCCTCGTTAAAAACTCTTCACTGCTTTCAGTAACCTACCTCCTACACCATACACTTGCAACATCTGCCACATTGCCCCCCTATCCACCCTGTCATACGCCTTTTCCAAATCCATAAATGCCACAAAGACCTCTTTAGCCTTATCTAAATACTGTTCACTTATATGTTTCACTGTAAACACCTGGTCCACACACCCCCTACCTTTCCTAAAGCCTCCTTGTTCATCTGCTATCCTATTCTCCGTCTTACTCTTAATTCTTTCAATTATAACTCTACCATACACTTTACCAGGTACACTCAACAGACTTATCCCCCTATAATTTTTGCACTCTCTTTTATCCCCTTTGCCTTTATACAAAGGAACTATGCATGCTCTCTGCCAATCCCTAGGTACCTTACCCTCTTCCATACATTTATTAAATAATTGCACCAACCACTCCAAAACTATATCCCCACCTGCTTTTAACATTTCTATCTTTATCCCATCAATCCCGGCTGCCTTACCCCCTTTCATTTTACCTACTGCCTCACGAACTTCCCCCACACTCACAACTGGCTCTTCCTCACTCCTACAAGATGTTATTCCTCCTTGCCCTATACACGAAATCACAGCTTCCCTATCTTCATCAACATTTAACAATTCCTCAAAATATTCCTTCCATCTTCCCAATACCTCTACCTCTCCATTTAATAACTCTCCTCTCCTATTTTTAACTGACAAATCCATTTGTTCTCTAGGCTTTCTTAACTTGTTAATCTCACTCCAAAACTTTTTCTTATTTTCAACAAAATTTGTTGATAACATCTCACCCACTCTCTCATTTGCTCTCTTTTTACATTGCTTCACCACTCTCTTAACTTCTCTCTTTTTCTCCATATACTCTTCCCTCCTTGCATCACTTCTACTTTGTAAAAACTTCTCATATGCTAACTTTTTCTCCCTTACTACTCTCTTTACATCATCATTCCACCAATCGCTCCTCTTCCCTCCTGCACCCACTTTCCTGTAACCACAAACTTCTGCTGAACACTCTAACACTACATTTTTAAACCTACCCCATACCTCTTCGACCCCATTGCCTATGCTCTCATTAGCCCATCTATCCTCCAATAGCTGTTTATATCTTACCCTAACTGCCTCCTCTTTTAGTTTATAAACCTTCACTTCTCTCTTCCCTGATGCTTCTATTCTCCTTGTATCCCATCTACCTTTTACTCTCAGTGTACATACTTGTATATATCATCTGGTGAAGGCAAATGTACATTATATTCTACTGTTGAGTTTTGTTTGCTCCACATTCCCATTACGACCAGTTCTCATAGGCTATTCTTTACCTGTGTTCGTAACAGCGAACAAGAGATACAATATGCAAAATAACCACAGGGGGAACTTCATGATAGCTCTATGCCTTTCATGTTGGAATCAATACAACAGACGCTTTCAATGTTGCAGAAATTCTAACTAGAAAGTTCCCCTGAACTAATCTGTTTGGAATTCCTACCCTGCAACATTGCAGGCTCCTGATGGGTTGATTGCAACACGAAAGACCTAGAGCTATCATTTAACTCCCCCTGTAGTTGGTTTGCATATTAAGTGGGGTTTGCAGGCTGCATAATGAAGCTCTTTTTAACTATTGTTGCAGTTCGTAATGCTTGTTGATATGAAAGAGATGCCAGCGTTTCTATAAATAGTTATAATTTCTTGCTTGTCGAAAAATTAAAGAAAGAGTAGAGCTTTATCTGGTGACATCGACTAGTTAGTTTAGCCATGTTGTTTTCTCTGTATTTGGAAACTCAAAGTCTAATATATGAAAGAGAAATATTAAAAAAAAATAGAAGGAAAGAGAAAGAGATACAAAATGAAATACGAAGCTCTTACACAAGGTTTTATTCTTCGTTGTTAACAGCAGGTGTAACACGTACGGTTCTCAGAGTTCCTACCTTGACTGTGTACGTGATATTTCTCGATGGTAAATGAATGCACAAGCTGGTAAGTGGAGAAAAAGATACTATGGTGCAGGGAAAACCTCTGGTATTTTTGATAAACTTCAGTTGTAAACGCTGAGGCAGTAATGAACGTTGTGTTTTTCTCCTCTGTTTCAGGATATTTGTTGCCGACGTCGATGTTTTAATGTCCTTTAATTTCCACCTTTCTTTTGGTATTTATTGTCATATGAGGATGGGCGTACACACTGTGTATTGTGTTCAGAAATGATCCTTGTATTTGCCTTGTAAACGAGTGTTTATAGTATGTATACTAGCGTCGGTTACAGTGTAAATAAGGTCCAGTGTTACAAACCTAAGCGTGTTCAGGTTTTATTTGTGTTCATCTTTGCCAGACTCGTTTTGAGCAACCTGTCTTCAACTATTTTGCTGATACCTTTCAGTGGTTTGTTTCAAACGTTATACTGTAAATATTCGCTTGTGATATCTCAGCGCTTCTTCAGACTCCTTCAGTATACAAAGTAAATTTTTATCCAGTTCTATTGCGATGTTTTGTTTCATTATCTTCAGTCGCTATAAATAACTCCTGGAATATTTTGCTGTATTTCGTCACATACTTCACTATTCAGTCGTTTTTACACTGATCACGTGATCTTTCACTGACATCTTTGGTGGCTATGGATAAGTTAGGACCAATTTTTCATTTTGGAGGCAATGTTATTTTCAAAATACAGCTGCGCTTATTACACTTATTCCATGACCTTCCTGCTTTGTTCTCTTTTCGGCTATTTCCCTTCTTTATTTGTTCCAAAAGTTATGGTACTTTCCTTTTGTTTTCATGTAGTGTCTGTTAAAAAGAAGCCTCCATATCGTTATTTTTTTTTTTTCAGATCTGAGGGCATTTTTACATAGTCATGTGTCATTCTACGTGTCGTGAAAAATCATCTTTCTCTCCAGTCAGTTTCACAATGATTGACGGTCTTTGTGATAAACAGCTTTGCACTCTCAAAGTGACAAGTGCCATTCTATATTGTCTATTTGACTTTGCCATTGTAAGCTCTCAGAGTCCATCCCTGTTTTGATCTTTGATATATAAGAACATAAGAACATAAGAAAGAAGGAACACTGCAACAGACCTTCTGACCCATGCGGAGCAGGTCCATGTCCCCCCCCCTCCCGGATTAGCCCAATGACCCATGCCCCCCGGATTAGCCCAATGACCCATCCCCCCGGATTAGCCCAATGACCCACCCAGTCTGGTCACCTCCACTCAAGGAAGGAGCACGGCACCAGACCCAGCAGCACAAGCTAGTCAGGTCCAACTCACACCCACCCACACCCACTCATGTATTTATCTAACCTATTTTTAAAATTACACAACGTTTTAGCCTGAATAACTGTACTCGGAAGTTTGTTCCACTCATCCACAACTCTATTACCAAACCAGTGCTTTCCTATATCCTTCCTGAATCTGAATTTTTCCAACTTGAAACCATTGCTGCGAGTCCTGTCTTGGTTGGAAATTTTCAGCATGCTATTTACATCCCCTTTATTTATTCCTGTTTTCCATTTATATACCTCAATCATATCCCCCCTAATTCTACGCCTTTCGAGAGAGTGCAGATTCAGGGCCCTCAGTCTAACCTCATTGGGAAGATTTCTGATACAAGGGATCATCTTTGTCATCCTCCTCTGTACGTTTTCCAGAGCATTTATATCCATTCTGTAATACGGTGACCAGAACTGTGCAGCATAGTCTAAATGAGGCCTAACCAAGGATATATAGAGTTGAAGAACAACCTGAGGACGTCTATTATTTATACTTCTAGATATGAAGCCAAGAATTCTGTTAGCTTTATTGCGAACACTAATGCACTGTTGTCTTGGTTTTAGATTACTGCTAGCCAGAACTCCTAATTCCTTTTCGCAATTAGTAGTATTAAGATCTACATTATTTAATTTATATGTGGCATGGTTATTTATCTGTTCAACATTTAGAATTTTGCAATTGTCAATATTAAACTGCATCTGCCACTTCTCCGACCATTGCATCAGTCTATTCAAATCATCCTGGAGTGCTCTTGTGTCCTCATTAGAATGAATTGAACGGCCTATTTTGGTGCCATCAGCAAATTTGCTTATGTCGCTATTTATTCCCTCATCTATGTCGTTCATGTAAATTGTGAACAACAACGGGCCCAACACTGACCCCCTGAGGAACACCGATTGTGACGTGACCCGATTCTGATTTCTCCCCATTTATGCAAACTCTCTGCTGCCTATTTGTCAGCCATGCCTCTACCCAGGAAAAAATTTCTCCTCCTATTCCGTGTGCCTTAAGTTTCCTCAATAGCCTCTGGTGTGGAACTCTATCGAAAGCCTTACTGGAGTCCATATACACAATATCATATTCATTACCATGATCTACCTCCTCAGACACCTTAGTGAAAAAAGTTAGTAAATTCGTAAGGCAGGAACGCCCCTTTGTAAAACCGTGTTGAGATTCATTAATCTGTCTGTGCCTATCAAGATGGCTACGAATTGCTTCGGCATTTATTGATTCCATAAATTTTCGCACTATGAAGGTAAGGCTTATTGGTCTATAGTTCGAAGCCAATGACCTGTCACCTGCCTTGTAAATAGGTATTACAGTTTCCATTTTCCACTTATCAGGCACTATGCCAGTTTGTAGTGATGTGTTAAAAAGATTAGCCAAAGGTATGCTAAGTTCCTCTTTACATTCCTTTAACACCCTTGCAAACAGTTCATCAGGACCTGGGGGTTTGTTAGGTTTTACTTTCTCTATTTGTCTGAGGACCATGTCACTAGTTACTGCAATCGTACATAGTTTATTAACGTCCTGTTCTACATAATTTATTATTTCAGGAATATCGCTAGTATTTCCCTGGGTGAAAACTGAGAGGAAGTAGGTATTGAGAATTTCACACATATCCTTATCACTGTCAGTGATCTGACCAGAGTTACTCTTAAGTGGGCCAATCTTGTCCCTAATCTTACTTCTGTATACCTGAAAGAACCCTTTTGGGTTAGTCTTTGAATCCCTTGTGACCTTCGCCTCATAATCCCTTTTTGCTTTTCTTATTCCTTTATTTCTCTCTTTAATTGAATATATTGATTTCTTAACTGCCCATCCCTCTTTTGATACGCCTATATATGCCTCTCTTTCGACCAATGAGATGTTTTAACCAATGTTCATCCATTTGGGATCATTTTTGTTAGATCTAATTTCCCTACTCGGAACAAAAGTTGTCTGGGCAGCTAGAACTATGCTCGAGAAAACGTCATATTGGGAGCCAAGATCACCTACCTGACCCATAGTCAGGTCATCCCAATTTAACCCACCCAGGTAATTTTTCAGTCCCATGAAGTCGGCTAAGCAAAAATCTGGGACAGAGATTTGATTGCAGTTATCTGGATAATTCCATGATATATTGAAACTAATTAGTGAATCTTTGTTGGCAAGAACCAAGCCAAGCAGATTGTTTCCTCTAGTTGGTTCTGTCACAACCTGAACCATATCAAGAAAGTCACTAAACTCAAGATTTCCTGTCATATTGTTCCAATCAATTTGTCTAAAGTTAAAATCTCCCATTATCACAACATTTTCATATCTAGATGCCTTATGAATTTCGTCCCATAACAGCTTACTGCACTCCCTATCAAGGTTTGGGGCCTATAAATCAAACCCAAAATTAATTTGTCACGTCCCTCGAGAAACTGTAGCCAAACAGATTCTTTGTTCGATATTTCTAATCTTACATCATGTCTAAGACAACAATTTAAACTTTCTCTGACATACGTCGCCACTTCACCTCCCTTCCTGTTGACCCTATCAGTTTGGAATAGTTTAAAACCCTGTATATTGCATTCAGAAGGCATTTCTCTATCTTTAAGGTTGAACCAGGTCTCTGTTATACCAATAATGTTAATATTACCTACACTTGCAAGTAATCTTAGCTCATCTATCTTATTTCTTAGACTCCTACTATTTGTATAATAAACCTTAAGGGAGCTAGTCACTCGTTGCCCTCTCCTATCTCTCTTTGTTTGTTGATCAATTGATTTGCCATTACTAGCAACTTTATTTTGAATATTGTCTTTTAAACATATCCCTGAGGTATCCCGGTAATAACTGCTGTTTTTAACCCTAAAACTTCAGCCTGATTGTTTCCCACAAACACCCATACCTCTATAATTTATCAGTTTAAATTTCTAGACAAGTCATCAATTATCCTCTCAATCGAATTGGCTAATGCAACCACTCCATCCCCAGAGAGATGAACCCCATCCCTTGCATCCTAGTTCATGAATAGTGAGTCTTCCTTTTCTGTTCTCCCTTACACGTTTCTATCGCCTTTATGAATTATTGCATTTATTGGCTTTAAGATTATGTTATAAATGGTTAAGTTTTACGCATAGACGACATTCTAACCTAACCTAACTTAACCTAACCTAACTTAACCTAACCTAACTTAACCTAACCTAACCTAACCTAACCTAACCTAACTTAACCTAACATAACATAACCTAACCTAACCTAACCTAACCTAACCTAACCTAACCTAACCTAACCTAACCTAACCTAACCTAACTTAACTCTAACCTAACCTAACCTAACTCTAACCTAACCTAACATAACCTAACCTAAACTAACCTAACCTAACCTAACCTAACCTAACCTAACTCTAACCTAACCTAACCTAACATAACATAACCTAACCTAACCTAACCTAACTTAACCACCTAACTAACCTAACCTAACCTAACCTAACCTACTAACCTAACCTAACCTAACCTAACCTAACCTAACCTAACCTAACCTAACCTAACCTAACTAACCTAACCTAACTAACCTAACTAACCTAACCTAACCTAACCTAACCTAACCTAACCTAACCTAACCTAACTAACCTAACCTAACCTAACCTAACCTAACCTAACCTAACCTAACCTAACCTAACCTAACCTAACCTAACCTAACCTAACCTAACCTAACCTACCTAAACCTAACCTAACCTAACCTACTAACCTAACCTAACCTAACCTAACTACTAACATTAACCTAACCTAACCTAACCTAACTTAACCTAACCTAACCTAACTACACATTCAGAAACAATAACCTAAAATCGCATTTCGAGTGAAAAATTTGCTTAAAACGTATGTGAATGAGTTAATTTTTGAACATCTGGTTGCAGACAGAACATAAAGGCACAATACCGTGACTGGAACAATACACTAATAACCCGCACATAGGAGAGAGCAGCTTACGACGACGTTTCGGTCCGACTTATACCATTTACAAAGTCACACCGAAAGGTCGTCGTAAGCTTCTCTCTCCTGTGTTCGGGTTATTTGTGTATTACTGGTGGCAGTGTTACATTTACTTGTTGAGGTGTTTATTCCGCATGTGTCTCTCACTATTCTCTTTTGGCAGAATTGATAACTCCATCAGGTTCATGTTCTGAATTTATTGTTTTTTTTTTATTCTTTGCGTGAAGCCTACAAGGAAATGTGAAAGTTGAATCGAGAACTAGGATATGTAGTTCTAATATTTATTTAATTGTGTGTGTGTGTGTGTGTGTGTGTGTGTGTGTGTGTGTGTGTGTGTGTGTGTGTGTGGTCAATGGAACCAGGCTACATATGTTATAAATACCGACAATTATCTGTGTGTCATCAATTGTGTTAATTGTGTTTGTATGTTATCAGTTGTGAGAGTTTGTGGAAAGTAATTATTCACTATTTATCTTCTCGTCCCAATTAGATACATTTGCACAACTTCATACAGAAATTCCTTTAAAGGAAAATAAAAGTCCTTGTTTCAATTACACAAAAAATTGGGTTCTTGATTAATACATACAACTGCAGATAATATGCAGTTAAAGTTACTAGTATACAACATTTGTTGACACAGGTGTGTGACGTGAATATACTGAAACAACTTCTGTGCTGAAGGTAGACAGGTTTCAACAAATGCAATGTCATTCATCTCATTGGTATTCATTGTTGTCACTATGTGCTGGAAACTCTGACCTACCATGCATCACAGAACTGTTTTCTTTTTTAAGTACCTGCGTACAGGAAAGCCCAGTGTATACAGCACCTATTTTCGGTGTGTAACTTTTTCGTTGTCTTTCAATTGAGCCATTGTTCTTTATGTCCGGTGTTTTCATCGCTGCGCCTCCGTTATCGCCATTTTCGTAAACAGATGTGTCAGGGAAAGACGACCTGTGCTATATAGAGAGCTGTATGAGCATGGTCCTCTTGTGTGTATATAATTTCTACATCTTAGTCTACGTAATTTTTAAAAGTAGTGAGTGGCACTTCTTTGTGTTTTTAATCCCTCTACCTTCTCCTCATTACCATCTGCCTTCGTGTACATAACCTTGAAGGCTTTTGTGTGTCCGTGAAGCTCTTTTTACGGACTGATGTGTCTTTTCTGTTGATATAAGTTGTGTTTTTTTCCTGGCCTGTGGTTGATTTTTTGTCAACCTGTAGCGAGAACTGCTGCTGTTGTGGTCTACAGTACTGTATACAGAGTGTATTTGTGCTGTATTTTGTAAGTATTAATGCTTTGGTGGGTCACCTGAACATGATGATGCATTTCTACTATTATCCATAGGTTAGCCGTACCACAGGAGTGGTGTCAGAGGCACTGCGAATAAATATGAAGGAATTCAGCCTTCGCATGCGCTGTCATGGGTTAGTCTAACATAGCTAGTATCAAACGTTGCAAGAAAGCTACAGTGAAATGACGAGTGTGGATTAGCGTGATGCTAACAGTATGGGAAAGAGCGTAAAACAGTATGAGTCACAGACATGATAGCAGCAGTAGGTAGCAACATGCAGTGGTACCTCAAGGTGAAATTGAAGTTCCCCCATTGTTTTGTAGAAGGAAAAGCGACTTACACTGCAGTATAATGCGTTCCATTATTGACAATATTTCTCAGTCTGTGATTGCATGAAATCACAAACAGAACTCAATGTTCTGTTTGCGACTTGACAAAGTCCACTGTGTGGAGCGAAACGTCGTCAATAAAGGATCACATTATACTGCATTTTAGTTTAGGTTAGGTAAAATTTATCGGGAAACAGGACAAGTGTTTCCTGACGCGGATCTTAGTCATATGATGACCCGCCGTTGGAGCTTTTGGTCATCTAAACGAGGCCTTCCGCTGGCTTACCGGACCAACCCCTTTTAACAAAAAATATGGTTATGATTATAACCATTTTCAAAGCATTTCGTGTCGCTTTTTTTTACTTCAAAAACAAAGGGGAATTTCAATTTCACTTTGAAATACGAGCATTTTATATAATTTCTCTCCATTATTTTTTCAAAAAAAATTCAATTACTGAACAGCATTCGTAAAGCCAATACCATTTCCCAGCCATAAAAAGCATAGCATATACGCACAAAGTGGCTATTTTGCAGTGAAATTTATACAACATATACACATATTCTTCGCAGTACGCTACATATACTTGGTTAAAATTGTATTTTCAACATAAACGTCACAGTTAAACGTGTGAAATGAAGAGGAAACGTTTTGCTCGGTTCCTCTTCAAGTTTATTGGTAGAACGTTTAAAGGAGAACGTTGAAATAAGAACAGTTAAAGTACAAAGTTACAAGCTGGACTGTTTAAAGCAGAACGTTTAACGCTGAACGTTTAAATCAGAATATTAGAGTAATAATTATTTGAAAATTGTTCGTCCCATGTGAGGTTAAAGTCGTTCTTGTGTTATCCATCTTTGTTATCCATCCCATTGTCCTTTATCCTTCTCTGTGTTATCCATTCCATTATACGTTATCCACCCCATTATCTGTTGTCCATCCCATTTTCTGTTATCCATCCCATTATCTATTTTCTGCTCCATTATCTGTTATCCACCCCATTATTTGTTATCCATCCCATTATCTGTTACCCATCCCGTTTTCCATTATTCTTCTCTTTCGTCCCTCGTATTATTATCACTGTTATCCATGAAAATATTATCCTATTAACCATTCTTTAAGTCATAACCATCTCATTAATATCCCTCTTAGTCCTCCCATGAACACCCTTGTTATCCATCTCATTAATATTTTCGTTATCCCTCCCTTTAACTGTTATTCATACTCTTAATCGTTATCCATTCCAGTAACACCCCAGTTATCCAACTCATTGACACCCCATTTATCCATCCCATTAACACCCCAGTTATCCAACCCATTAACATCCAAGTTATACATCCCATTAACACCCCAGTAACCCATCCCATTAACACCACAGTTATCCAACCCATTAACATCCCAGTTATACATCAGATTAACACCCCAGTAATCCATCCCATTAACACCCCAGTTATCGAACCCATTAACACTACAGTTATCCATCCCATTAACTGATATTTATCCTTGTTATGCATCTCTTTAATTTCTTTTAGTGTTACATATCCAAACTATCTGTCCCATTAACTGATATCCATAATGTTTTAGCCATCCCATTAACTGATATCCATCAGTTTTATCCCTCTCATTAATTCTTATCCATCTGTTTTATCCATCCCATTTAGTGGTATGCATGATTGTTATCCAACCCATTAACTGTTATCTATCCGAGTTAGCCAACCCATTAAATTTTCTCCATTCATGTTAACCGTTTCTGTTATCCGTCCGTGTTATTCAACCCATTAACTTTTACCCACCCCTCTTATCCATGATTAACTGTTGTCGCTCCGTGCTATCCATACGTGCCATTAACCCCCATTAATTGTTATCAGTCAGTGTTAAGTATCCCATTAACGGCTATCCATCCCCATAATCCATTTAATTACATCTTTTAAAACCCATTTCTTGTCATCTCTCCCACTGCAGTATACTGTTGTCAAGCTGTAGCTGTAGCACTATTCTTGCTGTAGCCTACAGTGTTGTAGTGTTATTCTTGCTGTAGCCTGCAGTGCTTCTCTTGCTGTAGACTACAATGCTGTAGTGCTATTATTGCTGTAGCCTACAGTGTTGTAGCACTAATCTTACTGTAGCGTACAGTGCTGTAGTGCTACGCTTGTTGTAGCCTACAGTGTAGGATACAGGGTATATTATTGCTGTATGCAAAATATATTCCTGCTGTATACAGGGTATATTCATCCTGTATGTAGAGTATATTCGTGTTGTATACAGGGTATATTCGTTCTGTATACAGAGTATATTCGCGCTGAATTTTGTACTCATGATTCGTCTCAGGTGTCAAGACTATCTGTGTGAGTGTGCTCAGGTTTTATTGGCTGTTCTCTGCGATTTTTAGTGACTTTTGTGTTTTTTCTGAGAAACTCTAAAAACTTTGTTCCTTATCACCTGCAGAGCTGTTTCTTAACGACCGTAGATCAAGGTTTTTTCAACGACTGTAGTTGAAGGTTTTTAACGACTGTTGTTCATAGTTTTTAAACGACTGTTGCTCAAGGTTTTTTAACGACTGTTGTTCAAGGTTTTATAACGACTGTTGTTCAAGGTTTTTTAACGACTGTAGTTCAAGGTTTTTTAACGACTGTAGTTCAAGGTTTTTAACGACCGTTGTTCAAGGTTTTTTAACGACTGTAGTTCAAGGTTTTATAACGACTGTTGTTCAAGGTTTTTTAACAATTGTTTTTCAAGGTTTTTTTAACGATTGTTGTTCAGGGTTTTTTAACGACTGTAGTTCAAGGTTTTTTAACGACTGTTTTTCAAGTTTTTTTAACGATTTTTGTTCAAGGTTTTTTAACGACTGTAGTTCAAGGTTTTTTAACGACTGTTCTTCATGGTTATTTAACGACTGTTGTTTAAGGTTTTTTAACGACTGTAGTTCAAGGTTTTTTACGACTGTTCTTCAAGGTTTTTTAACGACTGTAGTTCAAGGTTTTTTACGACTGTTCTTCAAGGTTTTTTAACGACTGTAGTGCTGAATTTTTAACACCTAGGTGTGTACAGCTATTTTTTTAACTACTGTAGTGCATAATTTTTTTAAGGACTGTAGTGCAAGGTTTTTTTTCACTGCAGTAGACCATGGTTTTTCTAACGACCGCATCACTGGTTTTAATGGCCAGTGATGCGGTTTTCGTTGGATATTATTTTGGCTTCGGTGTTGTTCTTTTTTTTGCTTAGATTTTTATTTTTTTTGTGGCTCTGATACGGTTTTATGAAGTTTTATTTAGCTTTTGTTTTTTACTGAACAATTTTTTTTTATGAGCGATGGAATTTTTTTTGTCGTCTCTTGTGCGTATTTCGTAGACTGTGACGTAGTTGTCGTTGAGTGTATAGCAGTGTTGTAGACTGTGACGTAGTTGTCTTTGAGTGTATAGCAGTGTTGTAGACTGTGACGTAGTTGTCGTTGAGTGTATAGCAGTGTTGTAGACTGTGACGTAGTTGTCGTTGAGTGTATAGCAGTGTTGTAGACTGTGACGTAGTTGTCGTTGAGTGTATAGCAGAGTGCTGTAGACTGTGATGTAGTACAGAATATTGTAGACTGAGATATTTACACTGAGTGTAACTCAGACTGCTGTAGACTGTGACGTAGCGCAGAGTGCTGTAGACTGTGACGTAGCGCAGAGTGCTGTAGACTGTGACGTAGCGCAGAGTGCTGTAGACTGTGACGTAGCGCAGACTGCTGTAGACTGTGACGTAGCGCAGAGTGCTGTAGACTGTGACGTAGCGCGGGAGTGCTGTAGACTGTGACGTAGTGCAGAGTGCTGTAGACTGTGACGTAGCGCAGAGTGCTGCAGACTGTGACGTAGCGCAGAGTGCTGTAGACTGTGACGTAGTGCAGAGTGCTGCAGACTGTGACGTAGTGCAGAGTGCTGTAGACCGTGACGTAGCGCAGAGTGCTGCAGACTGTGACGTAGCGCAGAGTGTTGTAGACTGTGACGTAGCGCAGAGTGCTGTAGACTGTGACGTAGTGCAGAGTGCTGTAGACTGTGACGTAGCGCAGAGTGCTGTAGACTGTGACGTAGTGCAGAGTGCTGTAGACTGTGACGTAGCGCAGAGTGCTGTAGACTGTGACGTAGCGCAGAGTACTGTAGACTGTGACGTAGCGCAGAGTGCTGTAGACTGTGACGTAGTGCAGAGTGCTGTAGACTGTGACGTAGCGCAGAGTGCTGTAGACTGTGACGTAGTGCAGAGTGCTGTAGACTGTGACGTAGCGCAGAGTGCTGCAGACTGTGACGTAGTGCAGAGTGCTGTAGACTGTGACGTAGCGCAGAGTGCTGTAGACTGTGACGTAGCGCAGAGTGCTGTAGACTGTGACGTAGCGCAGACTGCTGTAGACTGTGACGTAGCGCAGAGTGCTGTAGACTGTGACGTAGCGCAGAGTGCTGTAGACTGTGACGTAGCGCAGAGTGCTGTAGACTGTGACGTAGCGCAGAGTGCTGTAGACTGTGACGTAGCGCAGAGTGCTGTAGACTGTGACGTAGCGCAGAGTGCTGTAGACTGTGACGTAGCGCAGAGTGCTGTAGACTGTGACGTAGCGCAGAGTGCTGTAGACTGTGACGTAGCGCAGAGTGCTGTAGACTGTGACGTAGCGCAGAGTGCTGTAGACTGTGGTTTACTTTTTTGGATAGTAATGCAATATGTTGTAGACGGTGATGTAGTATTCGTTGACCGAAGTGCAATGAAGGCTGTGATGTAGTTTTACTGGATTGTATTGCAGAGTGTTGCTGGCTATGGATGTTTTTGAGTTGCTCTTTACTTTGTAATTTATATGGAATGTTTGTAAGTAATATTTAGTTTTCCGTGAACTTTATTAAGTTAATGTCACAGTCAGTAGAAGACTGTAACTCTGTATACCAGTATATAACACTGACACGTTAATGAACAAGACATGTGCTCATGTGTCTTATTAAGTAGAATGTGAAATCGTTCGAGTGAGTTACAGTGTCAAGATCACTTTATCAGACGGAAACAATATGCGATGCTAATTCCACCTGATGTAAACATTTTCCTAGTGTTTTTACAAATAATGAACATGTTTTTAATTAATCTGAAACATGTATAAACGTGTAGTTAAAATATGGCTAATGTGATTATTTTTCGCAGTATAATAAATAAATAGTATTTAAATAATATACGTATTATTTACCGATAAATTGTTTTTATGCTTAACAAACATTCCAGCTGACCGGATGGAAGACACAGAAAATGTATGGAAGTCTTCCACTTCGTGTTTACCAGAAGAAAGTCTTTTGTGATGACTGGTGCCATCACAGGTCAAGGTTGATCCACCTCACGGCGGCCCTGCTGAAGGCTCTCTCTTCCAGAAGCAGGAAGTGACACAGTGTGAGCGTTGGTAAGGGTGACACCTGTAGGCACTAGCTCCTGCAAGACGCACTTGTTGACACACTGCTTCTGGAAGCGTCTGGAGTCTGTTTTGATGGTATATATCATGCAGGACTCCAGACTGCAGCCAGCAAGCGTTGCTACCCTCACCTCGACTCCAGTATGAAGTTTGTGAGTTAACTTCTGGATTTTAAGAGCCTGAGTATTAAGTTGAGAGGGAGATACGCTTACAAGCTGCAGCGGGGATTCGAACCCATGCCATTGTTACGGTGCTAAAGGATGGTGAACAGAGTCATTCAGCCGCGAGGTGATGGCTTTACATTATCTGATGAGGCAATCTGGATAAAGCACTCTTGCTGTTAGTGGTGGGGAAGGGAGCTATAAAAAACCTGTAACTGACGTCGCAGCAGAGGAGTCTGTTAACATTACCTAATGAACACTGATCTCTTTTATTGTAACCACCACAGCGTAATGAAAGAACGCAGGCGGTTTGACATATATATATATATATATATATATATATATATATAATATATATATATTATATGTATGTGTGTGTGTGTGTGTGTGGTGTGTGTGTTGTGTGTGTGTGTGTGTGTGTGTGTGTGTGTGTGTGTGTGTGTCGTGCCGAATAGGTAAGACTGGTTAATTAGCAAAAACTCATTGTAAGTTAAGTCCTTTCTAAAATTTTCACTACGTTTAAAGATATTTTTTTTTCATTTATGTTAATGTAAAAATTAATAATTTTGTACCAAAAGAACCTTAGAAAACTTATAAAACCTTATTATAACAAGCCCAATTTAATTTAGCCTAATCCAAATAATTATATTCTAGATAAGTTTACAATGAATTAATAATAAATTGAAACAATGAAATATTTTTTTCCGTTAGGTTCAGAATGATTTTGGCGAAATTATTGCATACACAAATTTTCGCTTGCCTTATTCGGCAAAAAGAGCATTGCTATTTAAGCCAAAATCACAAGTTTTTCCTATTCGTCACGACATATATATGTATTTTCTTCTTCTCTTATCCCCTTGTTTATTATTGATTGTTATTACACCTTTGGCTTGAAGGTTTCATTATAATTCATTAGCAAGTGTTTTATAACGTCAGAAATCACACGTCAGTATTTCTGTTCTTATTTCACCACATTATTTTTTCTTTTAGTTATATATCAAACCAATTACTGTAACATTATACAAAATTACATTAATTATTATGTACTGCACGGTCAATCAGGTTGATTACCGAGAGTGACTCTCTGATCGCGGGTTCTAACCCCGCCCGTGGTATGGCGAGTATTACACAGACCTGACGAACCTTCACTGAGAACGAGAAAAGACTGAAAGCTTTTTGATACACTTTGTTCTTTGTGTTCAAAGTAGTTAAAGCTTCCGTGGATAAAGCTGTAATGAAAGCATGTTTGTTCCCTATGATAATTAATGTCTGTGAATTATATGGTTAACTGTTAGTGTCGTATATTACCACTTAGTTCACGAAGAAGTTACACGGAAAGTGCAAGAGAGTGTTCAAGAGTGACAGTGTGTCGAGGGGAGAGTTGCAGTATATTGTAGTAATTTGGCAACTGCGAATTAGGATAGACTGGAGAATTATGATAATGCGTGAATAGGAGGAAAGGAAAAGATGTAATTAAAAGTAAATGAATGAATGAAGTATGAGGCAGATGCATAAATTTTTCAGAAGGAACAAGCTGTGAGTATCATGGATGAGGGTATACCTGGGTACTTGGAGGGTATACTTGGGTACCTGGAGGATATACTCGGATACCTGGAGGGTATACCTGGGTACCTGGAGGGTATACCTGGGTACCTGGAGGGTATACCTGGATACCTGGAGGGTATACCTGGATACCTGGAGGGTATACCTGCGTGACTGGAGGGTGTTTCGGGGGTCAACGCCCCCGCTGCCCGGTCCATGACCAGGCCTCGCCAAAAGGAGTAATGTAATCAAAATTTTTTCTTGCTACAGACGTGGCTGCTGCTGGTGTTTCTGCTGGCCCTGACTGCTGTCTTCGCCAGCCCCGACCCCGGCAAGAAGAAAAAATTTGGCTTCGGTGGCGGCGGTAAGAAGTTTGGCAAGAAACGTGGCGGCTTCGTTGCTCGTCCCGTCTATGGTGGCGGCTATGGAGGCGGTGGTTTTGGTGGCGGTGGCTTTGGAGGCGGTGGTTTTGGAGGTGGTGGCTACGGCGGCCGTGGTTTTGGAGGCGGCGGCTTTGGAGGCGGTGGTTTTGGAGGTGGTGGCTACGGCGGCCGTGGATTTGGAGGCGGCGGCTTTGGAGGTGGCGGCTTCGGGGGCGGTGGATTTGGCGGCGGTGGGTTCGGAGGTGGTCATGGAGGCTATGGCCGGTAAACTAAACTTCAGGGAATCGAGGGAGAGATAGTCCTGGGGAGGATTGCCCATGCGGGAGAGTCTTCCCTGAGTTCTGTCTCTAAGTATCTCTTGTTCCTTCATGCTGTGCATGAAGACCCGTCTTGTCTCTCATATATAAGCAAATCACTTAATTTAAATAATCTACATCACTGTATTTCTGTGAAATTCATATCACTTGTCCTGTCCATTTACTGTTGTTTCAGCGCTTTGCAAATAATTTTATGTAATAAACAACAGAAAAGATCATCTTTTGATTAGATAACCTTTGTTGAAGACTGTGTGTGAAGACTGTGTGTGAAGACTGTGTGTGAAGACTGTGTGTGAAGACTGTGTATGAAGACTGTGTGTGAAGACTGTGTGTGAAGACTGTGTGTGAAGACTGTGTATGAAGACTGTGGTGAAGATAAAAACAAAAAAAGGGTTTTTTAAACAAAAACCAAAGCAAAATTTTAAACCAAAAAAAGGGAAACGGGGAAAATTTTTTAAAAAATTTATAAACGGGGAAACTTTTAAACAAAAAAAAAAATTTAAAATTTAAAAAAATTTAAAGGGGAAACAAAAAAACCCAAAAAAAACTTTAAAAAAAAAAAGGGGGAAATTTTTAAAGGGGTTTAAAGGGAAACAAATTAAAAATTTTAAAAAAAAAAAATTATCCCCAAAAAAATTTTTTAAAAAATTTTGAAAACAAAAGAAAAATTTTAAACAAAAGAAAAGTTTAAAAAAAAACTTTTAAATTTTTTTAAAAAAAAGGGGAAAAATTTAAATTTTAAAAAAAAAAAAAAGGGGAAATTTAAAAATTTTGAAAAAAAAAAACTTTTTAACCCCAAAAAAATTTTTCCCCAAAATTTTAAAAAAAAACAAAAACGGGAAAAATTTAAATTTTTAAAAAAAATTTAAAAAAAGAAATTTTAATTTTAAAAACAAAAAAAATTTTATAAATTTTAAAAAAAAAAAAAAAGCTTTTAATTTTAAAAAAAAAAAAAAACGGGAAACTTTTTAAATTTTTAAAAAACTTTTTTAAAAAAAAAAAATTTTAAACAAAAAAAAAAACTTTATTTTAAAAAAACCAAATTTTAAAAATTTTAAACAAAACCCAAAACTTTTAAACAAAACAAAAAAAAATAAATTTTAAAAAATTTTAAAAGGGAAAAAAAAATTTAAATTTTAAAAACCCAAAACAAAACTTAAATTTTTTTTTTTTTTTTTTTTTTTTTTAAAAAAAAAAAAAAAATTTTTTTAAAAAAACAAACTTTTAAAAAATAAAAAAAAAAAGGGGTTTTTAAAAAAAAAAAAAAAAAAAGGGCTTAAAAAAAAAAAAAACCCCAAAAAAAAAAACTTTTTAAAAAAACCCAAAAAACCCCCCGAAAAAACTTTAAAAAAAAAAAAAAAAAACCCAAAAAAATTTTAAAACAAAAAAAAAAATTTATAAACCAAAAAAAAAAAAAAACACAAAATTTTTTTAAACAACAAAACAAAAAAAAAAACCCAAAACAAAAACTAAAAAAAAAAAAAACCCCAAAAACAACAAAAAACAAAAAAAAAAACAAAAACAAAACAAAACAAAAAAAATACCCCACAACAACAACAAAACAAAAACATTTACATCAAAACACCAAAAAAAAAAACCCCCCAAAAACAAACCAACAAAACAAACCAAACAAAACCAAAACATTAACACAAAACAACACAAAAACACAAACCCAACAAAAACAACAAAAAAAAAACCAACATTATTTCAAAAACCCCAACAACAACAACAAAAAAAAACAAAAACCAAAAAAACCAACAACAACAACAACAACAACCAAAACAAAAAAACCCAAACAACAAAAAATCCACAAAAACAAAACAAAAAAACCAAAACCCAAAAACAACACAACAACAACAAACAACAAAACAAAAAACACAAAAAAACCAAACCCCAAAAACAACAAAAAAAAATTTCAACACCAAAACAAACAACAAAACCAAAACAAAAAAAAAACCAAAAACCAAAAACAAAACAACAAAAAAAAACCAACAAAAACCAAAACCCCAAAAACAAAAAACCCAAACAAAAACAACAAAAAAAACAACCCCAAACAAAACAAAAAAAACAACAAAAAAATTTAATTCACAACAAACAACAACAACACAACAACAACAACAACAAAATTTTCCCAACAAAACAAACAAAACAAAAAAACAAAAAACAACAACAAAAAAAAAAAAAACCCAACAATTTAAAAACAACAAAAACAAAACCCCCCAAAAACCAAAAATTTTTAAAAAACCCCCAAAAAAAAATTTTAAATATAACCCCCCCCCAAAACTTATCCCCCCCCCTTCCCCCCCCCCCCTTCCCCCCCCCTTTCTCCCCCCAAAAACCCCCCCTTTCTTCTCCCCCCCCTTTCTCAAAAAACAAAACCCCAAAAAAAAAAACCCCCAAAAAAAAAAATTTCCAAAAAAAAACCCCAAAACCACAAAATTCCCAAAAAAAAAAAAAATTTACTCCCCCCAAAAAATTTTATAAAAACCCCCAAAAAAAAAAATATTTTTAAAAAAAAACCCCCAAAAAAAAAAAAAATTTTAACAAAAACCCCCAAAATTATTAAAAAAAAAAAACCCCCCAAAAAAAACCAAAAAAAAAAAAAAAAAAAAAAAAAAAAAAAATTTTAATTTTTTAAAAAAAAAAAAAAAAAAAAAAAAAAAAAATTAAAAAAAAAAAAAAAAATTAAAAAAAAAAAAACCCCCTTTCCCCACCCCAAAACAAAAAAAAAATTCATTTTAAACCCAAAAACCCACCAAACACAAAAAAAAAAACCCTAAAAAAAACAAAAAAAACATTATCATAAAAAAAACAACAACCAAAATTATATCCAACCCCCCAAAACCACATTTAAAAAAATTTTTTCAAAAAAAACCCCCAAAAAAAAAACACTTTCCCCCAAAAAAACCCCAAAAAATTTATCCCCAACCAACACCCAAAAAAAATTTTCCCCAAAACCCAACCCCATTTTCCTAACAAAACAACCAAAACCAACCCCCCACAAAACCCCAAAAACCCCTTTTTAATTTTTCCCCACCCTTCCCCCCCCCCCTTTTTTCCCCTCCCCCAAAAATTTCTTTTTTTCCCCCCCCTTTTTTTTCCCCCCCCCCCCCCCCTTCTAAAAAAAAAAATTTTTTAAATTTTAAACAAAAAATTTAAAAAAAAACAAAAAAAATTTTTAAAAAAAAAAACCCCCCTTTTTTTTTAAAAATAAAAAAAATTTTTAACAAAAAAAATTTTAAACCAAAAATAAAATTTTTAAAAAACCCCAAAAAAAATTTTATAAAAAAAAAAAAAAAATTTTAATTTTAAAAAAAAAAAAAAAAATTTTTTAAAACTTTTAAAAAAAAAACTTTTAAAAAAAAAAAAAATTTTTTAAAATTTTAAACGGTTTTGAATTAAACTTTTAAATTGTTTTAAAAAACCCCCTTTTTTTTTTTTTTTTTCCCCCCCCCTTTTTCCCCTTTTCCCCCTTTTCCCTTTTTTTTTTCCCTTTTCCCAAATTTTTTTTAAAACTTAATAACTTTTTAAAGGGGAAACTTTTTAAAAATTGGTGATTGGTATAAATTTTTTAAGTTTTTTTTTGAAAGGATTTTAAGCTTGTTAAAACTTTTGGAAACTTTAAAAACGGGAAAACTTTGTGGGAAACTGGTGGACTGGTTAAAATTATAAAATTTTTAAATTTTAAATTTTTTAAATTTTAAAAAATTTTTTGAAATTTATAAACTTTTTTTAAAAAAACGGGGGGAAAAAAAAAAACTTTTAAAAATTTTTTAAACTTTGTTAAAAGGGGGGAAAACGTTGAAGTTTTGGGAAAAGACTTTTAACGTTTAAAACTTTTAAAAATTTTGAAAACTTGTGTAAGAACTTTGAAACGTTTGAACTTTAAAACTTTTTAAGTTTTTAAAACAAAAACTGTTTTAAAACCCTTTTTTTTAAAACTTTTAAACGGGTTAAGTTTAAAAACCCCCCCCCCCCCCCCCCCCCCCCCCCCCTTTTTTGTTAAGACTGTGTGAAACTGTGTTGAAATGTGTTGAAGCTGTGTATGAAACTGGGGTTTGAAGACTTGGGGAAAGGTTGGTGTGTTAAACTGGTGTGTGGAAGACTGTGTAGAAGACTGTGTTAAAGGGCTGGTTGAAGTGTGTTGAAGACTGTGTTAAACTGTGTTGAAGACTGTTATGAAGATGTGTTGAAGCTGTGTTGAAGATGTGATGAAGACGTTTTGGAAGACTGTGTTTGAAGACTGTTGTGAAGACTGGGGTTTGAAAACGGGTGTTAAAGACTGTGTTAAAGACTGTGTGTGAAGACTGGTTAAACGGGGTTGAAGCGTTTTAAAGACTGTGTGTGAAACTGTGTTGAAGACTGTCGTGAAGACTGTGTTGAAGACTGGGGAAGACTGTGTATAAACTGTGAGAAACTGTGGGGAAACTGTGTTGAAGACTGTGTTGAAACTGTGTAAAATGTGTTAAAGACTGTGGGGAAGACGGGTTTTGGAAATGTGTTAAGCTTTTGGGGTGTGTGAAGATGTTGTGAAGACTGTATAAACGTGTAGAAGATGTGTTAAACTTTGTAAGACGTGTTAAGATGTGGGTGAAGATGTGTTGAAGACTGTGTGGAAGACTGTGTTGAAAACTGTGATAAGCTGGGGGTGAAATGTGTGTGAAGAGTGTGTGAAGACTGTGTGAAGACTGTGTTGAAGATGTGTGTGAAGACTTGTGTAAAGACGTGTTAAGACTTGTTGAAGACTGTGTTGAAGACTGGTTAAAGATGTGTTGAGATTTAGGGAAGATTTTTGAAAATGTGTGTAAAGACTGTGTTGAAGATGTGAAAAGGGGGGAAGTGTTGTGAAATTTTGTGTAAGACTGTGTTAAAAATTGGTAAAGACTGGTTGAAAAACGGTGTGAAGACTGTGTTGAAGAGTGGGTTGTGAAGATTGTTGAAGACTTGATGAAGATGTGTATGAAGACTGTGTAGAAGACTTGTTTGAAGACTTGGGGAAAGACTGTGTTGAAGACTGTGTGTGAAACTGGTGTGAAGACTGTGTTGAAGACTGTTGAAGACTGGTTGAAACTGGGGTTGAAGACTTTTAAAAGACTGTGTTGAAGACTGTTAGAAGATGTTTTAAAGATTTGTGAAAATTTGAAAGTGTTAAAACTGGTGTAAAGACTGGTGTGAAGACTGTGGGGAAGCTGTGTGTGAAGATGTGTGTGAAGCTGTGTTTAAGACTGTGTGTGAAGACTTTTTGGGTTAAACTGTGTATGAAACTTTTAAAGACTGTGTGTAAAGACGTGTGTAAAGACTGTTTTAAAAGGGGGGAAACTGTGTTGAAGACTGTGTTAAAGGGCTGTGTGTAAAGATGTGTGTGAAGAGTGTTGGGGAAGATGGGTGAAACTGTGAAAAGACTGTGGTGAAGCTGTTTGAAGACTGGGGTTGAGACTGGTGGAAAAATGGGTGAAGACTGGTTGAAGACTGTGTTGAAAATGTTTTGGGGAAACTGTGGTGAAGACTGTGTTGAAGACTGTGTTGAAGACTGTTTTGAAAGCTGTGTTGAAGACTGTGTGTGAAACTGTGTTGAAGACTGGGGTTTGAACTGTGTTGAAGATGTGTGTGAAGACTGTTTAAAAAGACTGTGGGAAGACTGTGTTGAAACTGTGTTGAAACTGTGTGTGAAGACTGGGGTTAAACTGTGATAAGCGGGTGTAAGACTGTTTGGAAGATGGTAAATGAAGATGTGTGTGAAGATGTGTTAAGCTGGTTAAGACGGGGTTGAAGACTGGTTGAAACTGTGTGTGAGACTGTGTTAAAATGGTGTTTTTGGGGGAAAAGATGTGTGTGAAGACGTTTAAAAATGTGATGAAACTTGGGGAAGACGGGTTTGGGTGGGGGAAGACTTGTAAAGACGTGTGTGAAGATGGGGTTGAAGCTGGGTGAAGACGTTTTGAAGATGTGTTAAAGATGTGTTGAAGACTGTGAAAGACTGTGTTGAAGACGGGGTGTTTGAAGACTGTGTGTGAAGACTGTTTAAGATGTGTAGAAGATTGTTTGAAGACTGTGTGAAGACTTTGTGAAGAATGTGTTGAAGAGGGTTTGAAGACTTGTGTGGGGTTTGAAGACTGGGGAAAGGTGGGGACGTGTGGATTTGGGTTTAAAACTGTGTTGAAGAGTTTGAAGGTTTGAGCTGGGGAAGCCTGGGGTTTAAACCGGTTTTAAAAGACTGTTTTGAAGACGTGTGGAAGACTGGTATGAAGACTGGTTGAAGACTGTGTTAGACTGTGATGAAGATGTTTGAAGACTGTGTTAAAGACTGGTTGAAGACTGTGTGGAAGATGTTTGAAGACTGGTGTGAAGACTGTGTTGAAGACGTGTGTAAAGACGGGTTTTAAATTTTAAGACTGTGTTGAAGACTGTGTTTTAAAAGACTGTGTGTGAAGACTGTGGGAAGACTGTGTTAAGAGGGGATGAAGCTGTGTATAAGACTGTGTGTGAAGACTGTGTTGAAGATGGTTGAAGACTGTGTTGAAGACTGTGGTAAAGACTGTGTGTGAAGACTGTGTGTGAAGACTGTGTGGAAACTGGTGTGAAGACTGGGGATGAAGACTGGTATAAGACGTTTTGAAGATGTGTTGAAGATTGTGGGGGGTTTTGAAGACGTGTGTGAAGACTGTGGTGAAGATTGTGTATGAAACTGGTGTGAAGATGTTTTGAAACTGGTTGAAGATGTGTGGAAGCTGTGTTAAACTGTGTTGAAGACTGTGGTAAACTGTGTTGAAGACTTTGTGTGAAGACTGTGTTAAAGACTGTGGGAAGACTGTGTATGAAGACTGGTGTGAAAATGTGTTGAAAATGTGAAGGACTTGTTGAAGATGTTTGAAGACTGTGTTAAGATTTTGGGAGAAGACTGTGTTGAAGATGTGTTGAAGACTGTGTTGAAGCTTTGTTGAAATGTGTGGAAGCTGTTTAAAACTGTTTAAGATGGGGTAAAGACGTTTGAAGATTGTGTTGAAGACTTTTTGGGAAAGGGGTGTATGAAGACTGTGTTAAGACTGGGGTTGAAGAGGTTAAAGACTGTGAGAAACTGTGTTGAAGACGGGGTTAAGATTTTGGGTGTGAAATTGGGGGGTGTGAAAAGTGTTGAAGACTGTGTGAAGACTTTTGTGAAGAATGTGTTGAAATGTGTGTGAAGACTGTGTTAAAGACTGGGGTGAAAATGTTTGAAACTGTGTTGAAACTGGGGTTGAAATGGTTAAAACTGGAAAATGAAGACTGTGGTGAAGCTGTTTTGAAGCGTGTGTAGACTTGTTGAAGATGTGTTGAAGACTGTGTATAAGATTGTGTGCAGACTGTTTTGGGGGGAAAGACTGGTGTGAAACTGTGTATGAAGGTGTTGAAACGTGTATAAAGATGTGTGTAAAGACTGTGTGTGAAGACTGTTGTGAAGACTGTTTTGGGGAAGACTGTGTATGAAACGTGTTGAAGATGGTTGAAACTGGTGAAGACTGTTGTGAAGACTGTGTGTAAGACTGGGTTGAAGACGTGTTGAAACTGTGTTTTAAGACTTGTGTAAAGATTTAAAAAAAGACTGTGTTGAGACTGTGTTGAAGACGGGTTTGAAGACTGTGTTGAAAATGTGAAAGACTTTGTGAAACTGTGTATAAAGACTGGTTGAAGACGTAGAAGATGTGTTAAAGACTGTGTTGAAACTGTTTGAAGCTGTGTTGAAGACTGTGTTGAAACGTGTGTAAAGATGTGTATGAAATGTTTAAAAGACTGTGTTGAAGATGTGTTGAGACTTGAGAAGACTGTTTGAAACTGTGTTAAGACTTGAGAAGACTGTGTTGAAGATTTGGGGTTTTGAAGAAGTGTATGAAGATGGTTAAGCTTGTTGAAGATGTGTGTAAAGATGTGTGAAAAGATGTTGTGAAGACTGTGTGTAAAGACTTTGGAAGACGGTGTGAAGACTGTGTTGAAGATGTGTTTTTGAAGACTGTGTATAAATTGTTGGAGACTGTGTTAAGATGTTAAAAGATTTGGGGGTGTGATGAAAATGTTAAGACTGGTTGAAGACGTGATGAAGACTTTGTTAAACTGTGTTGAAGACTGTGTTAAGATGGTTAAAGACGTTTTGGAAGGTGTTGAAGTTTTGTGTGAAACGTGTGTGAAGACTGTGTTGAAGACTGTGTAGAAACTGTGAGAAGACTGTGTGTGAAGCTGGTTGAAGACTTTTTGGGGGTGAAACTGTTTTAAGACTGGTTGAAACGGTTGAAACTGTGTATAAAGATTGTGAAAAGGGGGAAAGCTGTGTTAAGACTGTGTTGAAGACTGGAAACTGTGTTAAAGATGTGTTGAAGATGGGATTTGGGTGAAGATGTGTTAAAGACTGGTTGAAGACTGGTTGAAGACTGTGTTGAAACTTGAAATAAAGACTGTTTTTGAAGATGTTTAAAACTGTTTTGAAGACTGTGTGAAGACTGTGTTAAAGACTGTGTTGAAGCTGTGGGAAGCGTGTTGAAGACTTTTTTGGAAACTGTGTGTGAAGACGTGTATAAGACGTGTATAAGACTGTGTATGAAATTGTTTGAAGACTGGTTGAAGATGTGTTGAAGATTTTGGGAAACGTTTTGAAGACTGTGTGTGAAGACTGTGTTGAAGACGGTTAAGACGTGTTGAAGACTGGTATGAAGCTGGTTGAAGATGTGTAAAATTTTTTAAAAGACGTTTGAAGACGTTATGAAATGTGATAAGACTTGTTGAAGTGGTATGAAGACTGTGTGGGAAACTGTGTTGAAGATGTGTTGAAGATGTGTATAAACTGTGTTGAATGTGTTGAAGACTGTGTTGAAACTGTTTAAACTGTGTTTTGAAGCGTGTGAAGACTGTGGTGGTGAAGATGTTGGTTGTGAAACGTTGTGAAATGTGTTGAAGACTGTGGGTGAAAAAAATGGTATAAACTGGTAGAAGACTGTTTGAACTGTGTGGAAGATGTGGGAAGATTTGGGTGAAGATGTGTATAAAGACTGTGGGGAAAAAGACTGGTATGAAGACTGTGATAAGCTGGTTTGTGAAAAAACTGTTTGAAACTGGGGTTGAAACGGGGTGGATGAAGACTGTGTATGAAGATGTGTTGAAGACTGTGTGTGAGCTGTGTAAAGACTGTTTTGAAACTTGTGTGAAACGTGTTGAAGATGTGTATGAAGACTGTTTTAAAAGAAGACTTTGGGGGGTTTGAAACTGTGTTTTGAAGCTGTGTGTGAAGACTGTGTTGAAGACTGTGTTGAAGACTGGGGTGTGAAGATATTGGTGTGGAAGACTGTGGGGTAAAGACTGTGTGAAGACTGTTATGAAGATGGTTGAAGACGTTTTTAAAGATGGTTAAGACTGTGTTGGGGAAATGTGTGTGAAGACTGTGTTGAAGACTGTGTTGAAAATGTGTTAAACGGAAAGACTGTGTGAAGATTGTGGGGGGGTGAAGACTGTGTTGAAGACTGTGTTTGAAGACGTGTGTGAAGACTTGTGTGTGAAGGACTGTTTTGGAAGACTGTTTGAAGACTGTGTGTGAAGTTTTGGTATGAAGACTGTTTTAAAAGACTGGTAAAGTGGGGGGTGTTTTAAGACTTTTTTGGAAGACGTGTTTAAGTGTGATGAAGACGGGGTTTGTTTTGAAACTGTGTGTAAAAGGACGGGGTAAGACTGTGGTTGAAAACTGTGTGTGAAGACGGGTTTGAAGACTGTGTTGAAGACTGTGTTAAACTTGTTGAAAACTGTGGGGGAAGACTGTGTGTGAAGACTGGGGTTGAAGACTGGTGTAAGACTGTGTTGAAGACTTGTGTGAAGACTGTTTTTTGTGAGGCTGGTTAAGAATTTTTTGGGAAGATGTGTTGAAGACTGTTTTGAAGATGTGTTGAAGACTGTGTGAAATGTGAAAGAAGACTTTTAAAAGCTGTTTTGAAGACTGTGTGTGAAACTGTGTTAAGACTGTGGTGAAACTGTGTTAAAGATGTGTGTGAAGACTGTGTGTGAGATGTGTTAAGACTGTGGGGAAGACTTGTTGAAGACTGGGGTTGAAGACTGTGTATGAAAAAAATTTTGGGGTGAAATGTGTTAAAGGGGATGTGGGTAAAGACTGTGTTGAAGACTGGGGTTGAAACTGTGTGTGAAAGACTTGTGTGAAGACTGTGTGTGAAGATGTGGTGAAAGACTGGTGTAAAAGACTGTGTTGGGGGAAAAACTGTGTGAAGATTGTGAAATGTAGACGGGTTTGGGTGTGGAAGATGTGTGTGAAGAAGTGTTGAAGATGTGTATGAAGACTGGTTGAAGACGTGTTGAAGACTGTGTGTGAAGCGTGTTGAAGACTGTGATGAAGACTTGGGGGGTTGGAAAGACTGTGTTGAAAACTGTGTTAAAAACGGGAAGGTGGGGAAGACTGTGTGTGAAGAGTGTTGAAGACTGTGTAAAGACTGTGTGTAAAGATGTTTTGGAAGACTGGTTGAAAAGTGGTGAAGACTTGTTGAAGACTGTGTGTGAAACTGTGTTAAGACTGTGATAAAGACTGTTTGAAGATGTTTAAAAGACTGTGTGTGAAGACTGTGATAAGACTGTGTTGAAGATGTTGTGAAGACTGGGGGAAAGGGTGTGTTGAAGGTGGGTGAAACTGGTTGAAGACGTGGTGGGGGAAACTGGGTATTTAAGACTGTGTGTGAAGACGTGTATGAAAAAGTGTGAAGATGGTGTTGAAGACTGTGAAAAGGGGGGAAGATGTGTTGAAAACGTGTAGACGTGTGGAAATGTGTGTGAAGACTGGTGTGAAACGTTTAAAGACTTTGTTGAAGACGGGTTTTGGAAACTGTGTATAAGACTGTGTTAAAGACGGGTTTGAAGACGTTTGAAGACTGTGATGAAGCTGTGATAAAGATGTTTGAAACTGTGGGGAAGACTGTGTGTAAGATGGGGGTAGAGACGTGTGTGAAGACTGGTTGAAGCTGTGTTGAAGACTGTGTTGAAGACGTGTTAAACTGTTTAAGACTGTTTTTAAAGACTGTGGGGGTAAAGCTGTGTGTGAAGACTGTTGGAAAAACTGTGTTGAAGACTGTTATGAAGACTGGTGTGAAGACTGGTTGAAACGTGTAAAGACTGATTAAGACTGTTTTAAATTTTGAAGATGTGTAAAGACGTGTTGAAGATGTGTTGAAGACTGGTGTAAAACGTGGGGGGAAGACTGGTATGAAGACTGGTGTGAAGACTGGTTAAAGACTGTTGGATAAACCTTTTATGAAAGGGAAACTGTGTGTGAAGACTGTGTTAGAGGGTTTAAAAGGGGGAAACTGTTTTGAAGATGTGTGTGAAGTGTGTGTGAAGCCCTGGGGGAAAAATTTGAAGATGTGTATGAAACTGTGTGTGAAGACGTGTTGAAGACGGGGGTTGAAGACTGTGTTGAAGACTGGTTAAAATGTTTTGAAGACTGTGTGAAACTTGTGTGAAGACTGTGGTGAAGACTGGTGGAAGACTGTGTTGAAGACGTGTAAAATGGAATAAAATTGTTAAGACTGTGTTAAGAGTTTTGGGTGAAAGACTGTTTGGAGGGGAAGACTGTGTTGAAGACTGTGTTGAAGACTGTGTGTGAAGACGTGATAACTGTGTTGAAATTTTTGGGGGTTTGAAGACTGGGGTTAAAGGGGAAATTTTGATGAAGACTGTTGAAGACTGTTTTGGAAAGTTGTGAAGATGGGGTTGAAGTTTCTGTGTTTTGAAGACTGGTGTGAAGACTGGGGGTGTAAAGACTGGGGAAAAATTTGAAGACTGTGTATGAAGACTTTGTGAAGAGTGTGTGAAGACTGTGTTGAAGAGGGTGAAACTGGGGTGAAATTTTCTGTGGTGAAGCTGTGGTGAAGAAAGGGTGTTTTGAAGATTTGTGGAGGGGAAAAACTGTGATGAAGACTGTGTGTGAAGATGTGTTGAAATGTGGAAAGACTGGGGGATGGACTGGTTGAAGACTGTGGGTAAGACTGTGTTGAAGACTGTGTTAAAGATGTGTGGAAGATGTGTATGGAAAGATGTGAAGACTGTTTGAAAGTTTTGTGAAGACGTGTGTGAAGACGTGTTGAAAACTGTGGTGAAGCTGTTTTTAAAGACTGTGTTGAAGTTTTGTATGAAATGTTGGAAGACGGGTTTTGGAAGACTGGTGTGAAGACGTTTGAGACTGGGGTTGAAACGTGTTGAAGATTTGTTAAACTGTGTTGAAGTTTTGTGGTGGGGGAAGACTGTTTGAAGTGGTTGAAGACTGTGATAAGTGTGTAAGACTGGGGTGAAGACTGTTTTGGGAAGACTTTTTATAAAGACTTTTTTTGAAGATGGGGGGGTTTTTGTGAAGACTGTGTATAAACTGTGTGTGAAGATTTGTGTTGAAACTGTGTGTGAAGACTTGTGTGAAGACTGTGTTGAAGATGTGGTGAAGCTGTGTAAAGATTGTGTTGAAAAATGTGGGAAGATTGTGTATGAAGACTGTGAAAAAAGACTGTGTAAAGAGGGGAAACTGTGTATGAAGACTGTGTTGAAGACTGTGTATGAAGACTGTGTATAAGACTTGTTAAGAGTGTGTTAAGAGTTTTGGAAGACTGTGTAAAGCTGGTGTGAAGACGTGTTGGAGATGTGTGTGAAGAGTGTATGAAACTGTGGGAAGAGTGTTGAAGATGTGGGGAAGACTGTGTATAAGACTGGTGTAAAGACTGTGGAAGACTGGGTTTGAAGACTGTGTTGAAGACTGTGTTGAAGATGTTTTGAAGACTGGTGTGAAGACTGTGTATGAAAGTGTGTAAAGCCTTTGGCGAAGATGTTTTGGGGAGAGTGGTTGAAGACTGTGTATGAAGACTTGGTGAAACTGGGGGTTGAAACGTGTTAAGACTGTTTTGGAAGACTGTTTTTGAAGTGTTGTGAAGACTGTGTATGAAGATGTTATGAAGACTGTGGGAAATTTGGGGATGAAAAAACTGTGTTAAGACGTGTAGAAGACTGTGTATAAAGACTGGATAAAGCTGTGTTAAGACTGTGTTTAAGACTTGTGTGAAGAGTGTGTAAAGATGTGTAGAAGACTGTGTGAAGATGTGTGTGAAGACTGTGTATGAGATGGTTAAAGGGGCTTGTATGAAGACTGTGATGAAGCTGGTTGAAGACCGTGTGTAAAGACTGTGTATAAGCTGTGTGTGAAGCTGTGTGGAAGACTGTGTATGAAGACTGGTGGTGAAAGACTGTGTTGAAACTGTGTTGAAGACTGTTAGAAGACTGTGTGTAAAGACTGTGTGAAACTGTGTTAAAGACGTGTGTAAGACTGTGGGGGTGAAGACTGTGTTGAAGACTGTGTTGAAGCCCGTGTTGAAGACTGTGTTGAGACGTGTTTTTAAGACTTTGTGAAGATGTGTTGAAGATGTGGGAAGACTGTGTAAAAGCTGTGGTGAAGATGTGATGAAGACTGTTATAAAGCTGTGTATGAAGACTGTGTATGAAGACTGTTTTAAAGACTGTGTGTAAGCCCCGTGTGTGAAGACTGGGGGTTGAAGCCCGTGTGAAGACTTTGTTGAAGACGTGTGGAAACTGGTGTGAAACTGTGTATAAGCGTGTGTGAAGACTGTTATGAAGACTGGAAAGAAACTGTGTTGAAGACGTGTATGAAGACTGTGTTGAAGATGTGTTGAAGACTTTTGGTGAAGCCCGTGGTAAAGACGTGTTGAAGACTGTGTATAAAGACTGTGTAGAAGACTGGTTGAAGCTGTTTTTGAAGCTTTGTAAAGACCGTGTTGAAGACTGGGGTTAAAGCCCCGTGTGGAAGACTGTTATGAAAAACTGGGGGTGAAGACGTGTTGAAGACTGGTTAAGACTGTGTTGAAGATGTGTAGAAGACTTGAGAAACTGTGTTGGTGGGGGGGGGGGGGGGGGGGGGGGGTTGGTGGTTGGGTGGGGGGGGGGTGGGGGAAAATAGTAAAAAGGGGGGGAAGTTTTGAAAAGTTTGAGCATTTTTTAGTCCCGGCAAAAAGCGTTAAAAAGGAAAAATTTTGAGGAAATCGTCCCAAGATGAAAAAAAAAGAAAGAACTTTAAAAACTAAAAAAAAAGAAAACAGCAATAGAAACAAAAACAACAAAAAACAACAAAAAACAGCAACAAATTTACAACAAAACAAAACCCAAAACAACAACACACAAAACAAAGCAACAAAAAATTTTTTCCACAACAAAACAACAGCAAAAATTATCATCAACAACAACAAACAAAAACACAACAACAAAAAACAAAAACAAAAAAACAACAGCAAAAATTATCATAAACCAACACAACAACAGCAAAAACATTATCCCAAAAAAACAACAAACACAACAAATTTCTTCAACAACAAAAAACAAAACAAAAACAATAACAACGAAAAAAATTTCATAAACAACAACAAAAACACAACAACATTATCATCACAAAAACAACAGCAACAGAAACAACTTTATCATCAACAAAAACAACATAACAACAACAATAAAACAGCAAAAATAATTTCATAACAACAACAACAACAGCAACAAATTATAAACAT
The DNA here is from genome assembly GCF_026875155.1 of Cherax quadricarinatus. Classification (NCBI taxonomy): domain Eukaryota; kingdom Metazoa; phylum Arthropoda; class Malacostraca; order Decapoda; family Parastacidae; genus Cherax; species Cherax quadricarinatus. Next base: position 77,662,476 of record NC_069406.1, on the reverse strand, counting down.
CAAAAAAAAACACAACAGCAAAACATTACATCAAAAACAAAAACAAAAACAACAAATTATCATAATCAACAACAAACAACACAACAAATTTTACATCAAGAACAACAACAACAACAGCAACAATTTTTAAAACATCAACAACAACAAAAACACAACAACATTTCTTCAAAACAACAAAAACAACACAACAACATTATCACAAAACAAAAAACAACAACAGAAACAACATTATCATCATCAACAACCAACAACAGAAACAACATTATCATCACCCAACAACAACAACAACAAAAAAACAAATTATATATCAACAAAAACAACAAACAACAACATTCTCATCAAAACAACAACAACAACAACAACAACAGAAACAAACTTATCATCATCATCAACAACAACAACAACAGCAAAAACTTTTATCATCATCATCAAAAACAACAACAAAACAACATTATCCCAAAAAAACAACAACAACAACAAAACTTATCATCCAACAAAACAACAACAACAACAAAGAAAAAACATTATCATCACAAACAAAAACAAAACAACAACAACAGAACAAATTATCATCAACAACAAAAAAAACCACGCAACAACATTATCATCAACAACAACAACAAAAACAAAACAGAAAAAAACTTTCATCATCAAAACAACAACAACCAACAACACAACTAAACAACAATTATCATCATCAACAAAACAACAACAAAAACCCTTATCTCAACAACAAAAACAAAAACAACATTATCATAAACAACAACAAAAACAACAACAACAAAAACATTACCCAAAAACAAAAACACAACAACTTTTACATCAACCAACAACAAAACAACAACAACTTATCATCAACAACAAAAACAACCACAGCAAAAACATTACTCATCAACAAGAAAAACAACAAAACTTTATCAACACAAAAAAAACAACAAAAAACATTACATCAACAACAACAACAACAACAACAACATTATATCATATCAACAACAACAACAAAACGCATTATCATCAAAAACAACAACAACAACAACAAAATTATATCATCTAAACAACAACAACAACAACGCTTATCATCAACAACAACAAAAACAACAACAACAACAGCTTTAACAACAACAAAAAACAACAACAACAACAAAAACATTTCATCCAACAAAACAACAACCACAGCAAAAAAATTTATCATCATAACAAAAACAACAACAAAAACATTATCATAAACAACAAAAACAAAAAACAAAAACATTATCATCATCATCAACAAAAAACAACAACACATTTCATCATCAACACAAAAAAAAACAACAAAAAAACAACAAAAAAATTTACACATAAACAACCAAAAACCCACCAAAAACATTATCATCAACAACAACAACAAAACAACAACATTATCATCATCATAAACAAAAACAACAACAACCCGCATTTCATCAACAAACAAAAACAAAAAAACAACAACAACAACAAAAAACAAAAAAACATTATATCTCAACAACAACAACAACCACAGCAAAAACTTTTCATCACAACAACAAAAAACAACATTACACAACAACAACAACAACAACAACAACATTATCTCATCAAAAAACAACAACAACAACAACAACATTATCTAAACAAAAACAACAAACAACAAATTATCACATCAAAAACAAAAACAACCACAGCAACAACTTTATCATCAACAACAACAACACAACAACAACATTATCTCAACAACAACACAACAACAAAAAACTTTATCACATCAACAACAACAAAACAACAACAACTTTATCATCATCAACAACAACAACAACAACAAAAATTATATAAACAACAACATTATCATAAACAAAACAACAACACAAAAACAACAACAACATTCATCAACAAAACAACAAAAACAACAACATTATCATCAACAAACAACAACAAAAAACAACAACAACATTACATCATAAACAAAACAACAACAACAACATTACATCATCAACAACAAAAACAAAAACAACATTATCTCATCAACAACAACGGTAATCTGCACATCTCTTTTTCCGATTTAATTTCCGTAATGATTATAATCTGAAAGCCTTTTCACCTCTCTCCATTCTTTCCTCTCTCTCTCTTTCTCTCTCTCTCTTTTCCCCCTCTCCCCCCCTCTCTCTCTCTCTCTCTCTCTCTCTCTCTCTCTCTCTCTCTCTCTCTCTCTCTCTCTCTCTGTCCCTACATGTTGTAAGCTATTAAATCTTCCTCACATATTTCTACGAACTTTATAATTCAGCAAAAAAGGTCTTTAACTTTTCACAAAATGGTCGCTGATGTTGGTAATAAAAATCACGTCTCCCTTTCCTATATGTATTTTTTTTTTGCCTTGAATGAAAAAGGGAATATTTTAGCTTGTTTGATCTTTAGAAATCTTTACAAATACTGCTAGTGTATATATAGTGAGTGTACTGGGTGCTGGTGTACCAGGATATATATATATATATATATATAATATAATATATATATATATATATATATATATATATATATATATATATATATATATATATATATATATATATATATAATATATATATATATATAAAATATATATATATTAACAAGTCGGCCGTCTCCCACCGAGGCAGGGTGACCCAAAAAGAAAATACTTTCATCATCATTCAACACTTTCACCTCACTCACACTTTATCACTGTTTTTGCAGAGGTGCTCAGAATACAACAGTTTAGAAGCATATACGTATAAAGATACACAACATATCCCTCCAAACTGCTAATATCCCGAACCCCTCCTTTAAAGTGCAGGCATTGTACTTCCCATTTCCAGGACTCAAGTCCGACTATATGAAAATAACCGGTTTCCCTGAATCCCTTCACTAAATATTATCCTGCTCCACACTCCAACAGCTCGTCAGGTCCCAAATACCATTCGTCTCCATTCACTCCTAACACGCTCACGCACGCTTAATGGAAGTCCAAGCCCTTCGCCCACAAAACCTCCTTTACCCCCTCCCTCCAACCTTTCCGTGGACGACCCCGCCTTCCTTCCCCTACAGATTTATGCGCTCTCCAAGTCATTCTACTTTGATCCATTCCTTCTAAATGACCAAACCACCTCAACAATCCCTCTTCAGCCCTCTGACTAATATTTTTATTAACTCCACACCTTCTCCTAATTTTCACACTCCGAATTTTCTGCATAATATTTACACCACACATTGCTCTTAGACAGGACATCTCCACTGCCTCCAACCGTCTCCTCACTGCAGCATTTACAACCCAAGCTTCACACCCATATGAAAGTGTTGGTACCACTATTTTTTCATACATTCCCTTCTTTGCCTCCATAGATAACGTTTTTTGTCTCCACATACCTCAACTCACCACTCACCTTTTTTCCTTCATCAATTCTATAGTTAACCTCATCCTTCATAAATCCATTTGCTGAAAAGTCAACTCCCAAATATCTGAAAACATTCACTTCTTCCATACTCTTTCTCTCCAATTTGATATCCAATTTTTCTCTATCTAAATCATTTGATATCCTCCTCACCATACTCTTTTCTATGTTCACTTTCAACTTTCTACCTTTACACACACTCCCAAACTCGTCCACTAACCTTTGCAATCTTTCTTTATAATCTCTCATAAGCACAGTATCATTAGCAAAAAGTAACTGTGTCAATTCCCATTTTGTATTTGATTCCCCATAATTTAATCCCATCCCTCTCCCGAACACCCTAGCATTTACTTCTTTTACAACCCCATCTATAAATACATTAAACAACATGGTGACATTACACATCCCTGTCTAAAACCCACCTTTACCGTGAAGTAGTCTCCCTCTCTTCTACACACCCTAACCTGAGCCTCACTATCCTCATAAAAAACTCTTTACAGCATTTAATAACTTACCACCTATTCCATACAATTGCAACATCTGCCACATTGCTCCTAACCACTCTATCATATGCCTTTTCTAAATCCATAAATGCAATTAATACTTCCCAACCTTTTCTAAGTACTGTTCACATATATGCTTCAATGTAAACACTTGATCTACACATCCCCTACCCACTCTAAACCTCCTTGCTCATCCGCAATCCTACATTCTGTCTTACCTCTAATTCTATCAATAATAACCCTACCATGCACTTTTCCTGGTATACTCAGTAAACTTATTCCTCTATAATTTTTAGTCTCTTTTGTCCCTCTTTCCTTTATATAAAGGAAATATACATGTTCTCTGCCAGTCCCTAGGTACCTTCCCACATTTATTAAACAAAAATACCAACCACTCTAACACTATATCAACCCCTGCTTTTAACATTTCTATCATGATTCCGTCAGTTCCAGCTGCTTTTCCCCCTTTCATTCTACGTAATGCCTCACACACCACCCCTACACTCACATCCTGTTCTTCTTCACTCCTAAAAGATGGTATACCTCCCTGGCCAGTGCATGAAATTACCGCCTCCCTTTCTTCGTCGACATTTAAAAGCTCCTCAGATTATTCTTGCCATCTACACAATACCTCCATCTCCCCATTTACTAACCTCCCCGCTCTGTTTTTAACTGACAAATCCTTTCGTTCCCTAGGCTTTCTTAACTTGTTTAACTCACTCCAAATTTTTTTCTTACTTTCATCAAAATTTCTTGACAGTGACTCTTCCACTCTATCCTCTGCTCTCCTTTTACACTCTCTAACCACTCTCTTCACCTTTCTTTTACTCTCCATATACTCTGCTCTTCTTATAACACTTCTGCTTTGTAAAAACCTCTCATAAGCTACCTTTTTCTCTTTTATCACACCCTTTACTTCATCATTCCACCAATCACTCCTCTTTCCTCCTGCACCCACCCTCCTATAACCACAAACTTCTGCCCCACATTCTAATACTGCATTTTTAAAACTATTCCAACCCTCTTCAACCCCCCCATTACTCATACCTGCACCAGTCCACCTTTCTGCCAATAGTTGCTTATATCTCACTCGAACTTCCTCCTCCCTTAGTTTATACACTTTCACCTCTTGCTTGTTGTTGCCATTTTCCTCTTTTCCCATCTACCTCTTACTCTAACTGTAGCTACAACTAAATAATGATCCGATATATCAGTTGCCCCTCTATAAACATGTACATCCTGGAGCCTACCCATCAACCTTTTATCCACCAATACATAATCTAACAAACTACTTTCATTACGTGCTACATCATACCTTGTATATTTATTTATCCTCTTTTTCATAAAATATGTATTACTTATTACCAAATCTCTTTCTACACATAGCTCAGTTAAGGCTCCCCATTTTCATTTACCCCTGGCACCCCAAATTTACCTACTACTACAAATTTATCCACTAATACTAATATATACATATATATATATATATATATATATATATATATATATATATATATATATATATATTATATATATATATATATATATATTTATATATTATATATATATATATATATATATATATATATATATATATATATTATATATATATATATGTATATATATATAATGTAGCTTCTTCAGTCAGAGGAGAGTTAAATACAAACACTTTTACAGATGTTTATTAAATAACGGTATTTACAGATACATTAAGATTCTCCTGAGGAGTTAACAAGTTAAGAATAATGAGTATGAGTTAAAAATAATAATCGTGGAGCTTGGTCGTTAAATGAAGTGAAATTTGATGCCTTGTGATGTTGGGGGGTCAGACAAGTCATGCACAACACGAAGCAACACGACCAGGTGGGTCTCAACATTTGCAACACGACCAGGTGGGTCTCAACATTTGCAACACGACCAGGTGGGTCTCAACGCTTGCAACATGACTAGCTGGGACTAATACTTTGCGATGCCTCAAGAAAGTTTGGTTTACCGCCCATAGCCACCACCTCCAAAGCCACCACCTCCAAAGCCACCACCGCCAAAGCCACCTCCTCCAAAGCCACCTCCTCCATGGCTACCACCTACAAAACCACCTTTTCCAAAGCCTCCTCCTCCAAAGCCACCTCCTCCAAAGCCACCTCCTCCATGGCCACCACCTACAAAACCACCTTTCCCAAAGCCACCTCCTCCAAATCCACTCCCCCCATAGCCTCCGCCGCCGCCTAAGCCACCACCTCCGAAGCCGCCACCCCCAAAACCACCACCTCCGAAGCCGCCGCCGTAGCCACCACCGCCAAAACCATTGCCTCCAAAACCACCGCCTCCAAAACCACCGCCTCCAAAACCACCGCCGCCAAAACCACCTCCGCCAAAACCACCTCCGCCAAATCCGCCACCTCCGTAGCCGCCGCCACCACCGTAGCCTCCACCGCCATAGCCACCGTATTTGACAGGTACTTGTATCACATGAATGGGTTGAAGAATATAACCACCACCTTTCTTGCCAAACTTTTTCTTCTTGCCGGGGTCAGGTCTGGCGAAGACAGCCGTCAGGGCCAGCAGAAGCACCAGCAGCAGCAGCCACGTCTGTAGCAAGAAAAACATCTTATTCCACTACTAAATCAATATCTTAATACGTCTCGCCCGTGTGTTGAATCATTCTATCTAATGATTATAATCCTGACCATGATTTTTAAAGGGATGGAGGGGTAAGCCAGTGGAAGGCCTCGGTCAGATGACCAAAAGCTGTAGCTGCGGGTCATCATATGACTAAGACCCACGTCAGGAAACACTTGTCCTGTTTCCTGACAAACCTCACCTAACCTCGCCCGTGTGGGTCATCGCATGGGCATCATCAGATATTCATTCACACATTCTGTATCACTCTGTTTATCATTTTTTTAGATTACCTCACACTTTCTTCCGTGCACAAATTATCTTTGTTCATCCACCTATCTCACTTCCTTCCTTATGTATGTTAACATAGATCCTCAGCCTTTCAGACTTCACATTCACACTTATTAAATTGCTACACTATACATAGCCGCATCTCTATTTTACATTGTCAGCTACACACGACAGAGCACCACCGGTGCTCTCTCACCCTCTGTGTCACCTCTTAGTGATATCCTTTACATCTTAATCACTATGGGCATTAACACTTATGAGCACATAAGTCACTCTTCATACCACATAAATAATCACTCAACCCTGTTGTTCTCTCTTTGCCCTAACTGAAACGCCACTATCAGTTTGCATACCTCTTTATCAATCTTTTTGACACTCCTTTTTGGCACATCAGTCGTTTCCTACCATAGCAGTGTGGCCCAAAGTAAGGAATACATTCACCATCCCTCGTTACCTCTCTTGCCAATAGTGAGTCGACGTCGAAATTCATATGACCATTTGAACTGCAGGATACTGTGCAAAACATTACGATAATGAGTGTCTTATGGGTGGTAGTTTCTCATGTGTTACTCTGTTTGATGTCTTGTACGTCAGTATACGTACAATCACCATTGTAAAAGACTGTCATAACATTATTTTCGTGCTACACTGGGAGCTCATGAAAAAGATAAAATGTGAATATTTCTCTTTGATTCTTGAGGATGACAGTAAAGACGTTTTTTCTTGAAATACAATTATTATCAACGTTTCGGTGAAACATTGATAAGAAATTAATTTTATAAGAAGAAGAAAGTTTTTCCTGTTACTCTCAAGTATTATGTTGGACCTTTTAAGTTCTGTCTGCCTTTCATTTATGTTCTTTTTCTGAAAATCGAGAATTTAACTCACAAACTTCATGCTGGAGTCGAGGTGAGGGTAGCAACGCTTGTTGGCTTCTAACCAGAGTTTTGCACAATATATACCATCAAAACAGGTTCCAGATGCCTCCAGAGGCAGCATGTCTGCAAGTGCGTCTTGCAAGTGCTAGTTCGTGCAGGTGTGACCCTTATCTACGCTCACCTTACCTGTGTCAGTTCCTCCGTCAGGAAGTGAGAGGTCTCCGCACCGAACGACCGGCGTGAAGCAGGTCGGCGGCCGTGACACCCACTCATCCGCAGATAAACCCAAAAAAGGAATGACAAAAAAAAATCCAACTTCCACTCATTTTCCTATTTCTAAAGTGTATGATTGCAATAACTAATGCTTATATCGTTGAGAGGCATCATAAAATTTTTAAGTCATAGATCATAATCCATCTGTTAAGCCAATTATGTAAGAAAAATATATAAAATAAAACAGAAACGGTGAGAAGGGTGACTCCTGAGGTACGCCAAGTGTTACTTAAAACTATGCTGAAGCGTTTGTGTCAAGGAACTCTCATTGTTCACTTCAAGGTTGTCACTTTTCAAGCCATCGTATTACACAACCGTTCAAGCTGCGCCCTCTACCTTTTTATGTCATTTCTATCAAAATTTATTTTGAAATTTTGAGCTATAAGTCTTCTGTCTTCTGTGAGTTTTAAGACTGACCTGCCCTAGGTCCGAGTTCCACCCGTTCTGTGATTTAAAATTCTGGTGTGAAGACTTGTAATAAATTAACAATTACTGTTATCACGTACTATATATTATATAAGGGATGGTCTGGGACTCTTCTATAGCACTGGCCTCCAGTTTTATGTCAAGGAACCACACGACCATAGAACCGTTTTTGTGGAATCCCCACGATTTTTTTTTTCGTAAGAAGCTTAGGTTAGGTTAAGTTTGTCAGGAAACGGGTCAAGTATTTCCTATTAGTAACTAAAAATAAGAATGTTTGAGTAATAACAAAAATGTTGGCGAGGAACTGGCTAGGCTATACTGGACTAATAGTACATGCGTGTTAAGTAATATGATAAAACAAATACTTGCTAAAAATATCGGAGACGCTTCACTAGCCAGTCAAGTGGGTTGTTGTCGGGCCTCTGGACGGCCACGACTGACCTCTCGCTCTGCTCTCACACCTGACCCCCTCCTTCCAGTCCCACATCTGACCCCTCCTTCCAGTCCCACACCTGACCCCTCGCTCCAGCCCCACACCTGACCCCTCGTTCCAGTCCCACACCTGACCCCTCGTTCCAGCCCCATACCTGACCCCTCGTTCCAGACCCACACATGACCCCTTGCTCCAGCCCCACACATGACCCTCCGCTCCAAAACCCTCCCACACCTGACCCTTGCAACCTGACCTAGACACATGCAACACCAATCTCCGCTCCACTACACTTCAACTGATGGAATGTGAATGGGCGTGTTTGTTTGTCTTTGTATAACCCGTATCTGTCGGTACTGTCTTGCAACCACATCCTTCACTATCACCATCACTCTCTGGCTTCACCGTCACTGTCTGGCTTCACCATCACTGCCGGCTACACCATCACTGCCGGCTTCGCCATCACTACAGCTTCATTATCACTGCTGGCTATACCGTCACTGCTGGCTTCACCATGACTGCTGGCTACACCATCACTGCCGGCTTCACCATCACTATGGTGTTCACTATCAATATCACATTCACTATCGTCAAAATCGCTTAAATAACTACAGAAGCTAAACCTGGAGTATGCCTGGAGAGGGTTTCGGAGGTCAACGCCCCCGCGGCCCGGTCTGAGACCAGGCCTCAATCATCTCACCACGAAATCACGAGGTGACTAGAAGCTGAATGATCGCAGTGCTGAGACTACAGTCTAAAGATCGTGGGTTCGATCCCCGGATTGTGCAATCCAAAGATAATTTAAGGCAGGGAATACATTTATCCTGCGATGTTTCACTATGAGTGAAACGTAGCAAAATATATGATTTTTGGCCTCTACAGAGCCTTGCAATTACAATTTAGTTTAGGTAAACTTAGGTTAGGTGGTTTAAAATTAGGTTATGTCAGGTATTCCTTAAAAAACGTTTAACAGTAAATAAGTACGTAACTATTCTGGCAGCGAGAAGGCTGAACGTAACCTCCGTCTGACAACGAGATAGCTGAACGTAACCTCCGTCTGACAACGAGATAGCTGAACGTAACCTCCGTCTGACAACGAGATAGCTGAACGTAACCTCCGTCTGACAACGAGATAGCTGAACGTAACACTCCGTCTGACAACGAGATAGCTGAACGTAACCTCCGTCTGACAACGAGATAGCTGAACGTAACCTCCGTCTGACAACGAGATAGCTGAACGTAACCTCCGTCTGACAACGAGATAGCTGAACGTAACCTCCGTCTGACAACGAGATAGCTGAACGTAACCTCCGTCTGACAACGAGATAGCTGAACGTAACCTCCGTCTGACAACGAGATAGCTGAACGTAACCTCCGTCTGACAACGATATAGCTGAACGCAACCTCCGTCTGACAACGAGATAGCTGAACGTAACCAGCTTCTGACACCGAGATGACCAAACGTGACCAGTATCTGACAGCGAGATGGGTGAATGTAAACAGCGTTCGACAACTAATTTGGCTGAACGTAATCGGCACCTGAAAACGTTCAAATATATGCCATTATCAGTGGCGTTGAGTCTCTCTTAGCTTGTATAAAAGCATTTCTGCGAGAGATATAAAAAAATGGCTTCCACCGTTGCTAGAGATTGGATAAAATTGTGTTCATCAGACGGGCGCATATTTTATCAGCATTATTGAGTTATGTTACAAAATTTGGGATTTCTCTTTTCATTCCCAAATTATCACGTATTTCGCGGTAATATTTTTTTTTTTTTCATTCGTTCAGTCGTTTTCCTGATTGTTGTCATGACTGTGGAAAGTCTGGGAGCGGCATCGTGAGTTGGTTTAGGTTAGGTAAGGTTCGTCAGAAACCAGGACAAGTGTGCTTCCTGACGCGGTCTTTTATGATGACCCATATCTGGAGCTTTTGGTCATCTGACCGAGGCCTTTCACTGGCTTACTCCTCCACCCCTTTAAAAGAGGTGGTCTGAGGGTTTGTGTCATGGCTCATGCTGAATGACCGGGGAAATATACGTGAACCAAGCGACTTTGAACGGAGGATCGAGTCTCCATCACTCCTGGTTTTAAATGAACCAGGCGGGTTTAGCCCTTCGCATCAATACATAAGAGAATCAAGCAAAATCTTTTGGCCTTCATCTCTGCCATCTATTCCTTTCTCCTGTTTCATATATTTCTCACGATTGTTTCGTCAATTTGTTGTTAGTAATTACTATCTCCTGCCTTGCTTCACTCTCTTAGTAATGACTTCCTAATTCTTCTCATCTCTCATGTTTATTGTGGAGACAACACTCCACTAAATTCTCCTTGTAGAAGTTACTACAGCACACTCTACTAAACTTCTTGTAGAGGTTACCACAGAACACTAAACTAAACTTCTTGTAGAGGTTACCACAGAACACTAAACTAAACTTCTTGTAGAGGTTACCACAGAACACTAAACTAAACTTCTTATAGAGGTTACCACAGAACACTAAACTAAACTTCTTATAGAGGTTACCACAGAACACTAAACTAAACTTCTTGTAGAGGTTACCACAGGAACACTAAACTAAACTTCTTGTAGAGGTTACCACAGAACACTAAACTAAACTTCTTGTAGAGGTTACCACAGAACACTAAACTAAACTTCTTGTAGAGGTTACCACAGAACACTAAACTAAACTTCTTGTAGAGGTTACCACAGAACACTAAACTAAACTTCTTGTAGAGGTTACCACAGAACACTAAACTAAACTTCTTGTAGAGGTTACCACAGAACACTAAACTAAACTTCTTGTAGAGGTTACCACAGAACACTAAACTAAACTTCTTGTAGAGGTTACCACAGAACACTAAACTAAACTTCTTGTAGAGGTTACCACAGAACACTAAACTAAACTTCTTGTAGAGGTTACCACAGAACACTAAACTAAACTTCTTATAGAGGTTACCACAGAACACTAAACTAAACTTCTTGTAGAGGTTACCACAGAACACTAAACTAAACTTCTTGTAGAGGTTACCACAGAACACTAAACTAAACTTCTTGTAGAGGTTACCACAGAACACTAAACTAAACTTCTTGTAGAGGTTACCACAGAACACTAAACTAAACTTCTTGTAGAGGTTACCACAGAACACTAAACTAAACTTCTTGTAGAGGTTACCACAGAACACTAAACTAAACTTCTTGTAGAGGTTACCACAGAACACTAAACTAAACTTCTTGTAGAGGTTACCACAGAACACTAAACTAAACTTCTTGTAGAGGTTACCACAGAACACTAAACTAAACTTCTTTAGAGGTTACCACAGAACACTAAACTAAACTTCTTGTAGAGGTTACCACAGAACACTAAACTAAACTTCTTGTAGAGGTTACCACAGAACACTAAACTAAACTTCTTGTAGAGGTTACCACAGAACACTAAACTAAACTTCTTGTAGAGGTTACCACAGAACACTAAACTAAACTTCTTGTAGAGGTTACCACAGAACACTAAACTAAACTTCTTGTAGAGGTTACCACAGAACACTAAACTAAACTTCTTGTAGAGGTTACCACAGAACACTAAACTAAACTTCTTGTAGAGGTTACCACAGAACACTAAACTTAACTTCTGTTAGATGTTACCATGTAACAATAAACTAAACTCTTAGAGTACCACCAGAACAACTAAACTAAATATCTTAGAGGTTACCACAGAACACCCAAACTAACTCTTAGAGTTACCACAGAACACTAAACTAACTTCATAGAGGTACCACAGAACCTAAACAACACTGAGAGGTACCACAGAACACTAAACTAACTCTCTCAGAGTAACCACCAGAACACTAAACAAACCTTGTAGACGTTACCACAGAACACTAAAAAACCTCAATTACCACAAAATAAATCAACTCCCTTTCACCACGTACAGCCTTGAGATATATAAACACACTAAATACTAACCACAGACATACACCACTATTTATCACGACTACCACCAACACCCCAGATCACCCATAACACAGATCCACAGATCATAACCACACACACCACCACCCACCAACACCATAAGACCACCAACCTCACCACACTACTATCAACACACTCACACCACCACCACCACCACCAACCACCAACACCGCACATAGAAATTTACTTGACCAGCATTACAGCCTAGCACGAACCCACCACCAAACCAGCCCTGTTTGAAGGGTGATTTCAAACATATTGTTGTGCAGTGCACCGCACGACAGTCCACGTAGCACATTTCATCAGGCTATTCAGACACACATGCAGTTTGCATAACGGAGATGACAGGCTTTAAAATTGATTGCCACATCAACAGCATCCACGACCAACTGAAACCACTCACACTATTATATAGCTCTACTAACACCGTCACACCAGTTTCGTTGATGAATTTTTGCACAAAAGGGTAAATGTAAATGCTATACTGTATTAAGAGGTGTAAATAGTTGTGTGTGCAAGCATCCTCAGATTTACGAAACGTATTGTTGTTTATGTAGAAGTCGTATGAAGGTGTTTGATACAATTTGTCATGAAAGATTTTTAGAAACCGAAACTCACTATGTTATGCTCTTTGAAGTTCAATGTTGTGTTTGAGGATTTTAAAAAGTAATGAAAGATACTTGATAAATGTAAATAGATGCTGTTGGAAAGATCCTTCAGATTTACCGAACACTGATATTGTTGTTCTCATGTACGAAGTCGTATTGAAGGTGTTTGATACAGATTTTGTCAGAAAGATTCTTTAGACACACCGAACACTATTGTGGTATCTCTCCTGAATGTATTCTGATGTGGTTGAGGCATGATTAAAAAAAAAGGCCAGAAGACACACTCAACACTAATATGGTTTGTCTCCTGCATCAACTTTCACGAGTCTTAAGAAACTTTAAACACAGTGAACACAGATTTGGTTATCCTCCTGTGTGATCTCTAATGTGCTGTTTTAGATTCGATTTTCCTGAGAAGATTCATGCACTCTTAACACCTGCATTGTTTCTCTCCTGTAAAATCTCAAGATACAGTTCCATTAACCACATTATAAACCTTACATAATGCAAATCCCACACCACACAGCGACGGCTTGATCGTATTTCATATAAATAATTGTGGGGACTAGACCGTAGTAAGGTCCATATCATTGGCGGTTTGATCCGTATCGCAAGGTTCCATAATCTGGAGATGGATCGTATGTATTAACATAATTGTGATTGACCTAGCATACAAACCACTTTCGGCCCTTGACACTATGTATAGAACCACTTGGCACCTACTATTATATAACCACATTCCCCATCCATGTTAGAACCACCACAGGCGATTACCGTCATATAGTAATACTTGTGACGACTTACGGGTCCTAGCGAATGGTACCATACATTGCCTTTGTATGTATAGGGTGACAAACATTTGCGGATGTAGTAGAATAGTCACCATCATTGTAGACTTATCCGTCAGGGTATATCAACAGCTGTGGCGACTTGATCGTATGTATAGGGAAAATGAAGGACTTGATTAATATGTGTACCATACTTTGAAGATGATCTTTTAGTAACTCATACATGTTTATCCTATTATGGTAACCATACATTGTGGGACTTGATCGGAATGTTGTAAATAAGTATTGATCATGTTATACTTGTACTTGATGATGTTAGTAAATACTTTGCGTGTTGGAGAAGATCCTTCAATTTGCGGGACATGATCCTTGTTGTTCCATACAATCTTTGAAGGTTGTGTATGTATAAGACCTTACTTGTCGGACTTGATTCCGTAGATCAGTAACACTATTGTGACGATCTATCCTATGTATTCTACATGTGGTTGATCATATTAAAAAATAAAGGCGAGATGAAAACCAACATAATATGTGTTTTGGTTCCATACATTACGACTTGATCCGATGTTTAGGAAACTTACACATGTGAACAAGATTTGGTATCCTATGTGTGTACCATAATTGTGCGGATTTGATTCCGATTTATCCATACATGTCATTGATCCTTATAGACCTGCATTGTGACCTGTCCTGTATAAATTCTTCAGGGATTACCATGTATGTCCATCATTTACGGACACCATGTATAAACCACTTTATAGTCCGATGATAGATAACCATACATTGTGACGGACTTGATCCGTATGTATAGGTAACCATACATTGTGACGGACTTGATCCGTATGTATAGGTAACCATACATTGTGACGGACTTGATCCGTATGTATAGGTAACCATACATTGTGACGGACTTGATCCGTATGTATAGGTAACCATACATTGTGACGGACTTGATCCGTATGTATAGGTAACCATACATTGTGAGCGGACTTGATCCGTATGTATAGGTAACCATACATTGTGACGGACTTGATCCGTATGTATAGGTAACCATACATTGTGGCGGACTTGATCCGTATGTATAGGTAACCATACATTGTGGCGGACTTGATCCGTATGTATAGGTAACCATACATTGTGGCGGACTTGATCCGTATGTATAGGTAACCATACATTGTGACGGACTTGATCCGTATGTATAGGTAACCATACATTGTGCGGACTTGATCCGTATGTATAGGTAACCATACATTGTGACGGACTTGATCCGTATGTATAGGTAACCATACATTGTGACGGACTTGATCCGTATGTATAGGTAACCATACATTGTGACGGACTTGATCCGTATGTATAGGTAACCATACATTGTGACGGACTTGATCCGTATGTATAGGTAACCATACATTGTGACGGACTTGATCCGTATGTATAGGTAACCATACATTGTGACGGACTTGATCCGTATGTATAGGTAACCATTACATTGTGACGGACTTGATCCGTATGTATAGGTAACCATACATTGTGACGGACTTGATCCGTATGTAGCTTCCGGTAGTAAATCTGAGAGAAATTTCAACTACAATATATAAATAACAGAGGTGATGCCATATTGAGAAGAAATACGAAATCATAATTTTAAATCAAATTTGATTTGTACGATGCATTTTAAAGGAGCAAATTGAAAGCAATCTTAATATTTTATATAAAAAGCTGATGGAACACTTTCTGCAACCACAAACAGCATACTTGATCTAGAAATAACTTTGGTTTACGTTCCATTAGAATGAAATGAATTCCAAAAGACCACCGAATTTTCAAAGCATTTATATTCATCACTAAAGATACAAAATAAATAAATAAAGCACTTAAATATGGATATTTTATTACAAGTCTAGTGAATGTTAATGTTAAATGTTAATGTTAAACGTTAATGTTAAATGTTAATGTTAAATGTTAATGTTAAATGTTAATGTTAAATGTTAATGTTAAATGTTAATGTTAAATGTTAATGTTAAACGTTAATTGTTAATGTTAATGTTAAATGTTAATGTTAAACGTTAATGTTAAATGTTAATGTTAAATGTTAATGTTAAATGTTAATGTTAAACGTTAATGTTAAACGTTAATGTTAAACGTTAATGTTAAATGTTAATTAAATGTTTGTTGAATTAATGTTAAATAGCAAATTTAAACGTTAAGTTTGATGATATATGTAGCGTTATATGTTACTGTGTTAATGTTTCGTATGTGTTAAGATGTTATGTTAAATGTCTAGCTGTGTAAGTATGCTAATGTAATGTTGAAGTAAAGCTGTAAGTTGTTGAAGTTAATCGTTAATGTTAATGTTAATGTATAGTAATGTTAAGTTTATGCTAATGTTATGTTAGAGTTTAATGTAACTAGATGTTAATATGTTAATGTTAAACGTTAATGTTAAACGTTAATGTTAAACGTTAATGTTAAATGTGGTGAAACTTATACATTGTTTCGTGTGAATTAATGTACAACTCCAGCAATATTTCAAGGTGTGAAGTTTTGATGATATACTCGTAGCTGGTTGAGAGTATGCTCGTAGCTGTGTTGAGAGTATGCTCGTAGCTGTGTTGAGAGTATGCTCGTAGCTGTGTTGACAGTATGCTCGTAGCTGTGTTGAGAGTATGCTCGTAGCTGTGTTGACAGTATGCTCGTAGCTGTGTTGAGAGTATGCTCGTAGCTGTGTTGACAGTATGCTCGTAGCTGTGTTGACAGTATGCTCGTAGCTGTGTTGAGAGTATGCTCGAAAGCTGTGTTGACAGTATGCTCGTAGCTGTGTTGAGAGTATGCTCGTAGCTGTGTTGACAGTATGCTCGTAGCTGTGTTGACAGTATGCTCGTAGCTGTGTTGAGAGTATGCTCGTAGCTGTGTTGACAGCATGCTCGTAGCTGTGTTGAGAGTATGCTCGTAGCTGTGTTGACAGTATGCTCGTAGCTGTGTTGAGAGTATGCTCGTAGCTGTGTTGACAGTATGCTCGTAGCTGTTTTGAGATATGCTCGTACTGTGTTGAGAGTATGCTCGTAGCTGTTTTTGACAGTATGCTCGTAGCTGTGTTGAGAGTATGCTCGTAGCTGTGTTGACAGTATGCTCGTAGCTGTGTTGAGAGTATGCTCGTAGCTGTGTTGACAGTATGCTCGTAGCTGTGTTGAGAGTATGCTCGTAGCTGTGTTGACAGTATGCTCGTAGCTGTGTTGAGAGTATGCTCGTAGCTGTGTTGAGAGTATGCTCGTAGCTGTGTTGAGAGTATGCTCGTAGCTGTGTTGACAGTATGCTCGTAGCTGTGTTGAGAGTATGCTCGTAGCTGTGTTGAAGTAGCTCGTAGCTGTGTTGACAGTATGCCGTAGCTGTGTTGAGAGTATGCTCGTAGCTGTGTTGACAGTATGCTCGTAGCTGTGTTGAAGTATGCTCGTAGCTGTGTTGACAGTATGCTCGTAGCTGTGTTAGGAGTATGCTCGTAGCTGTGTTGAGAGTATGCTCGTAGCTGTGTTGAGAGTATGCTCGTAGCTGTGTTGACAGTATGCTCGTAGCTGTGTTGAGAGTATGCTCGTAGCTGTGTTGACAGTATGCTCGTAGCTGTGTTAGGAGTATGCTCGTAGCTGTGTTGAGAGTATGCTCGTAGCTGTGTTGAGAGTATGCTCGTAGCTGTGTTGAGAGTATGCTCGTAGCTGTGTTGACAGTATGCACGTAGCTGTGTTGACAGTATGCACGTAGCTGTGTTGAGAGTATGCTCGTAGCTGTGTTGAGAGTATGCGCGTAGCTGTGTTGAGTATGCTCGTAGCTGTGTTGAGAGTATGCTCGTAGCTGTGTTGAGAGTATGCTCGTAGCTGTGTTGACAGTATGCACGTAGCTGTGTTGAGAGTATGCTCGTAGCTGTGTTGACAGTATGCACGTAGCTGTGTTGACAGTATGCTCGTAGCTGTGTTGAGAGTATGCTCGTAGCTGTGTTGAGAGTATGCTCGTAGCTGTGTTGACAGTATGCACGTAGCTGTGTTGAGAGTATGCTCGTAGCTGTGTTGACAGTATGCACGTAGCTGTGTTGAGAGTATGCTCGTAGCTGTGTTGAGAGTATGCTCGTAGCTGTGTTGACAGTATGCTCGTAGCTATGTTGAGAGTATGCTCGTAGCTGTGTTGAGAGTATGCTCGTGGCTGTGTTGAGAGTATGCTCGTAGATGTGTTGAGAGTATGCTCGTAGATGTGTTGAGAGTATGCTCGTAGCTGTGTTGAGAGTATGCTCGTAGCTGTGTTGAGAGTATGCTCGTAGCTGTGTTGAGAGTATGCTCGTAGCTGTGTTGAGAGTATGCTCGTAGCTGTGTTGAGAGTATGCTCTTTAGCTGTGTTGACAGTATGCACGTAGCTGTGTTGAGAGTATGCTCGTAGCTGTGTTGAGAGTATGCTCGTAGCTGTGTTGAGAGTATGCTCGTAGCTGTGTTGAGAGTATGCTCGTAGCTGTGTTGAGAGTATGCTCGTAGCTGTGTTGAGAGTATGCTCGTAGATGTGTTGAGAGTATGCTCGTAGCTGTGTTGAGAGTATGCTCGTAGCTGTGTTGAGAGTATGCTCGTAGCTGTGTTGAGAGTATGCTCGTAGCTGTGTTGAGAGTATGCTCGTAGCTGTGTTGAGAGTATGCTCGTAGCTGTGTTGAGAGTATGCTCGTAGCTTGTTGAGAGTATGTCGTAGCTGTGTTGAGAGTATGCACGTAGCTGTGTTGAGAGTATGCTCGTAGCTGTGTTGAGAGTATGCTCGTAGCTGTGTTGAGAGTATGCTCGTAGCTGTGTTGAGAGTATGCTCGTAGCTGTGTTGAGAGTATGCTCGTAGCTGTGTTGAGAGTATGCTCGTAGCTGTGTTGAGAGTATGCTCGTAGCTGTGTTGAGAGTATGCTCGTAGCTGTGTTGACAGTATGCTCGTTGTTGTGTTGAGAGTATGCTCGTAGCTGTGTTAAGTATGCTCGTAGCTGTGTTGACAGTATGCTCGTAGCTGTGTTGGAGTATGCCGTAACTGTGTTGACAGTATGCTGTAGCTGTGTTGAGAGTATGTTTCGTAGCTGTGTTGAGAGTATGCTCGTAGCTGTGTTAAAGAGTATGCTCGTAGCTTGTGTGGAGTATGCTCGTAGCTGTGTTAGGAGTAATTCTAGCTGTGTTGACAGTATGCTCGTAGCTGTGTTAGCAGTATGCTAGTTGCTGTGTTGAGAGTATGCTCGTAGCTGTGTAAAGAGTATGCTCGTAGCTGTGTTGAGAGATGCTCGTAGCTGTGTTGGACAGTATGCTCGTAGCTGTGTTGAAAGTATGCTCGTAGCTGTGTTAGGAGTATGCTCGTAGCTGTGTTGAGAGTATGCTCGTAGCTGTGTTGAGAGTATGCTCGTAGCTGTGTTGAGAGTATGCTCGTAGCTGTGTTGAGAGTATGCTCGTAGCTGTGTTGAGAGTATGCTCGTAGCTATGTTAGGAGTATGCTCGTAGCTGTGTTAGGAGTATGCTCGTAGCTGTGTTGACAGTATGCTCGTAGCTGTGTTAGGAGTATGCTCGTAGCTGTGTTGAGAGTATGCTCGCAGCTGTGTTGAAAGTATGCTCGTAGCTGTGTTGAGAGCATGCTCGTAGCTGTGTTGACAGTATGCTCGTAGCTGTGTTGAAAGTATGCTCGTAGCTGTGTTAGGAGTATGCTCGTAGCTGTGTTGAGAGTATGCTCGTAGCTGTGTTGAGAGTATGCTCGTAGCTGTGTTGAGAGTATGCTCGTAGCTGTGTTGAGGATGCTCGTAGCTATGTTGAGAGTATGCTCGTAGCTGTGTTAGGAGTATGCTCGTAGCTGTGTTAGGAGTATGCTCGTAGCTGTGTTGACAGTATGCTCGTAGCTGTGTTGAAAGTATGCTCGTAGCTGTGTTGAGAGTATGCTCGTAGCTGTGTTGACAGTATGCTCGTAGCTGTGTTGACAGTATGCTCGTAGCTGTGTTGAAGAAATGCTCGTAGCTGTGTTGAGAGTATGCTCGTAGCTGTGTTGAAAGTATGCTCGTAGCTGTGTTGACAGTATGCTCGTAGCTGTGTTGAAAGTATGCTCGTAGCTGTGTTGACAGTATGCTCGATAGCTGTGTTGCAGTATGCTCGAAAGCTGTGTTGACAGAAGCTCGTACTGTGTTGACAGTATGCCTAGCTATGTTGACAGTATGCTCGTAGGTGTGTTGAGAGTATGTTCGAAGCTGTGTTGACAGTATGTTCGTAGCTGTGTTGAGAGTATGTTCGTAGCTGTGTTGACAGTTAATGCTTCCGTAGC
>NC_069406.1:77534504-77637004 GCF_026875155.1 Cherax quadricarinatus | reverse complement strand
AAATTGGTTAATAAATCAAGGGCAACTCTTTCCCACGGTTCACTAGTGGTTGGGTACACTTGGATTGGATTAGGACCATTGACATTTCCTTTATGTTGCATACAAACACTACATTTCTTAACATACTCGGAAATGTCAGTTGCCATACGTGGCCAAAAGTATTTCATTCTGGCTTGTTTCACAGAACGATCCATACCAGGGTGTGCAACACCTGGTGCATCATGAACTAGCTGTAGAGCTACGTTCACTAGTGACTGGAATTACTAACTGGTACACTCTTCTACTTGGAGTACCCAACTCGGCTGTTCGATACAGTAATTCTTGGCTCATTACAAAGTCACTAATGGGTGCTGGTGGCTTCACAGGAGCAGGAATCGACTCACCAGAACACAAGGGATCGGTTCTTTCTTACTGGAGGAATGAACAAACTCGGTGGAGTGGATGACTCTCCCCGGTTGAAAAAAATAACGCTATAACACGCAGTATGAGCAAGGGAGAAGGAATCTACTATCTCTCACTGCAAGCACAGGGGAAAAGAAATGAACACGGTCAACAATGCTGATATTCAATCTGAGTCGCACACAGTGACACGAGGTATCAGCTATAAACTTCACTTACAAACGTTAACAACATGTGGAAGTTACTCGAGAAATAACTTCTTACATTGCACGAATTACTGTCAACGAGGATGGGATCACAATCTGGAACACAAGGGACAACAACAACACTCAAGTGAGCACACTAGCCACAGAAACGTCTTTCTGCAACGGCTTGTGGCATCAGCAAGAGATGGCATAACTCGCTGCAAGTAAAGTTCTTCTCAAAGCGTCTCTTGGGAAGGAACGAGTACTTGAACAAGTCGCCATCGCAAGGATAGTAGTCTCAGCACTATCCTGCGTGCACTATATTGTGGCTGGAGTCCAGACAGGAGTGACAGTATTGCTAGTGCCTGACCGCTCGGCTACGTTAATACTGAATGACTTGACTGACTTACTGAATCACTTGACTGACTTACTGAATGACTTGATTGACTTACTGAATGACTTGACTGACTTACTGAATCACTTGACTGACTTACTGAATGACTTGATTGACTTACTGAATGACTTGAGACTTACTGAAAAACTTGAGGCTTACTGAATGATTTGAGACTTACTGAATCACTTGACTTACTGAATCACTTGACTGACTTACTGAATCACTTGATTGAATGACTTAAAGCTAGACACTCCAGTACAATCATCAACTTCAATACCAGAACTTATACCATCCCCCTCAGCCACTATTATTTCTGTTACATTTGTAGTCTTAAGCTGTAAAAACAACATAATACATCATAACAATGAACTACAATTACATTTTCACTTTTATTTTTGTAAGATGTGGAGGTCTAAAAAAAGTTGTTTGGCTGTTTAAGGGCTCTCAGGAACGTAACCCTATTTTTCCCATAAGTTCTTCAATTCATCTAACACGGTTTTACCTAACACTGTTTTCAGGAACGTAACTACCGAGTCCTGGAGATGGGAAGTACAGTGCCTGCACTCTGAAGGAGGGGTGTTAATGTTGCAGTTTAAAAACTGTAGTGTAAAGCACCCTTCTGGCAAGACAGTGATGGAGTGAATGATGGTGAAAGTTTTTCTTTTTCGGGCCACCCTGCCTTGGTGGGAATCGGCCGGTGTGATAATAAAAAAAAAATAAAAATATATATATATATATATAATATATATATATATATATATATATATATATTTATATATATATATATATATATATATATATATATATATACATATATAATATATATACATGAAAGAGAGAGAGAGAGAGAGAGAGAGAGAAAGAGAGAGAGAGAGAGATTATACATTCCTTCAAAATTTAAGACGAAATTTCCGAGGTTGTTGGGGCTGGAGACTCGTTCCTTTCCCAGGACGTTCGACGACCTATATATCACCTGGTGAGGATCATGTTGTTTCACTGACCGATTAATTTTCATATTTCTTTATGTTCGTTCCCATTTTAGAATACTGCTCTTTTCTCAGAAATTTCTCATCCCCCCTCCCCCTCCCCCTCATGTTTGCGTTATCTCTTGAGTCACATTTCTCAAAATAAAGCAAGGAAAACTATCTCTCCTCTGAGGAAACCCCACGTCATCCTGGGAGAAGAAATATATGAGATAAAAAGATTAAATCATACTGGAATAAGAAATATATCTATCTGAAGTGACTCTACATCTTCCTGGAGAAAATATTTACCCTTACAGACACTTTCCATCTCCCGAAGAGAAAGAAACATTTCTTTCCCTAGAAAAGAGATATCTCTTAGTGAAAAATCTATCTATTTGTTGTCATTTGCATAATATCTGGTATTTTTTTCCTTGTAATATCTCTTAGTTCTATTTTGTAGACTGTGTCATCTATGTCTAAAAACTGTTAGTTTTTGCTATTCAAACATTTTTTTGGCTATTTTTACGGGAATTTTTTTTTTTTATTTCAGTTCTTGCACTCAGCCTTTCGAGTATCCTCATGCGCTTTTTCTTCCACTCAGCCTTTGTGAGTCTTCCTACACCTTCACTCAGCCTCTGTCAGTGTGTCTTCCTGCAGCTTCACTCAGCCTCTGTGAGTGTGTCTTCCTACACCTTCACTCAGCCTCTGTGAGTGTGTCTTCCTGCATCTTCACTCAGCCTCTGTGAGTATGTCTTCCTACACCTTCACTCAGCTTCTGAGAGTGTGTCTTCCTGCATCTTCACTCAGCCTCTGTGAGTGTGTCTTCCTACACCTTCACTCAGCCTCTGTGAGTGTGTCTTCCTGCATCTTCACTCAGCCTCTGTGAGTATGTCTTCCTACACCTTCACTCAGCCTCTGTGAGTGAGTCTTCCTGCACCTTCACTCAGCCTCTGTGAGTGAGTCTTCCTACACCTTCACTCAGCCTCTGTGAGTATGTCTTCCTACACCTTCACTCAGCCTCTGTGAGTGAGTCTTCCTGCACCTTCACTCAGCCTCTGTGAGTGAGTCTTCCTGCAACTTCACTCAGCCTCTGTGAGTAAGTCTTCCTACACCTTCACTCAGCCTCTGTGAGTGAGTCTTCCTGCAACTTCACTCAGCCTCTGTGTAAGTCTTCCTACACCTTCACTCAGCCTCTGTGAGTGAGTCTTCCTGCACCTTCACTCAGCCTCTGTGAGTGAGTCTTCCTGCACCTTCACTCAGCCTCTGTGAGTGAGTCTTCCAGCAACTTCACTCAGCCTCTGTGAGTAAGTCTTCCTACACCTTCACTCAGCATCTGTGAGTGTGTTTTCCTGCACCTTCACTCAGCCTCTGTGAGCGAGTCTTCCTGCACCTTCACTCAACCTCTGTGAGTGTGTCTTCCTACACCTTCACTAAGCCTCTGTGAGTGCTTTCCTGCACCTTCACTCAGCCTCTGTGAATGAGTCTATCTGCACCTTCACTCAGCCTCTGTGAGTGAGTCTTCCTGCACCTTCACTCGGCCTCTGTGAGTGAGTCTTCCTGCACTTTCACTCAGCCTCTGTGAGTGTCTTCTTGCACCTTCACTCAGCCTCTGTGAGTGAGTCTTCCTGCACATTCACTCGGCCTCTGTGAATGAGTCTTCCTGCACCTTCACTCAGCCTCTGTGAGTGAGTCTTCCTGCACCTTCACTCAGCCTCTGTGAGTCTTCCTGCACCTTCACTCAGCCTCTGTGAGTGAGTCTTCCTACACCTTCACTCAGCCTCTGTGTCTTCCTGCACCTTCACTTAGCTTCTGTGAGTGAGTCGCCCTGCACCTTCACTCAGCTTCTGTGAGTGAGTCTTCCTGCACCTTCACTCAGCCTCTGTGAGTCTTCCTGCACCTTCACTCAGCCTCTGTGAGTGAGTCTTCCTACACCTTCACTCAGCCTCTGTGAGTGTCTTCCTGCACCTTCACTCAGCCTCTGTGAGTGAGCCTTCCTGCACCTTCACTCAGCCTCTGTGAGTGAGTCTTCCTGCACCTTCACTCAGCCTCTGTGAGTGAGTCTTCCTGCACCTTCACTCAGCTCTGTGAGTGAGTCTTCCTACACCTTCACTCAGCCTCTGTGTCGTGTCCTTCACTCGCCCTTATTCCACTCAAGCCTCTGTGAGTGAGCCTTCCTGCACCTTCACTCAGCCTCTGTGAGTGAGTCTTCCTACACCTTCACTCAGCCTCTGTGAGTGAGCCTTCCTGCACCTTCACTCAGCCTCTGTGAGTGAGTCTTCCTGCACCTTCACTCAGCCTCTGTGAGTGAGTCTTCCTACACCTTCACTCAGCCTCTGTGAGTGTCTTCCTGCACCTTCACTCAGCCTCTGTGAATGAGTCTTCCTGCACCTTAACTCAGCCTCTGTGAGTGAGTTTTCCTACACCTTCGCTCAGCCTCTGTGAGTGAGTCTTCCTGCACCTTCACTCATACTCTGTGAGTGTGTCTTCCTACACCTTCACTCAGCCTCTCTGAGTGTCCTGCTACACCTTCACTCAGCCTCTGTGAGTCTTCCTACACCTTCACTCAGCCTCTGTGAGTGTGTCTTCCTACACCTTCACTTAGCCTCTGTGAGTGTACCTTCCTGCACCTTCACTCAGCCTCTGTGAATGAGTCTTCCTGCACCTTCACTCAGCCTCTGTGAGTGAGTCTTCCTGCACCTTCACTCAGCCTCTGTGAGTATGTCTTCCTACACCTTCACTCAGCCTATGTGAGTGAGTCTTCCTGCAACTTCACTCAGCCTCTGTGAGTGAGTCTTCCTGCACCTTCACTCAGCCTCTGTGAATGAGTCTTCCTGCACCTTCACTCAGCCTCTGTGAGTGAGTCTTCCTGCACCTTCACTCAGCCTCTGTGAGTATGTCTTCCTACACCTTCACTCAGCCTCTGTGAATGAGTCTTCCTGCACCTTCACTCAGCCTCTGTGAGTGAGTCTTCCTGCACCTTCACTCAGCCTCTGTGAGTGTGTCTTCCTACACCTTCACTTAGCCTCTGTGAGTGTACCTTCCTGCACCTTCACTCAGCCTCTGTGAATGAGTCTTCCTGCACCTTCACTCATCCTCTGTGAGTGAGTCTTCCTACACATTCACTCAGACTATGTGAGTGAGTCTTCCTGCAACTTCACTCAGCCTCTGTGAGTGAGTCTTCCTGCACCTTCACTCAGCCTCTGTGAATGAGTCTTCCTGCACCTTCACTCATCCTCTGTGAGTGAGTCTTCCTACACATTCACTCAGACTATGTGAGTGAGTCTTCCTGCAACTTCACTCAGCCTCTGTGAGTGAGTCTTCCTGCACCTTCACTCAGCCTCTGTGAATGAGTCTTCCTGCACCTTCACTCAGCCTCTGTGAGTGAGTCTTCCTGCACCTTCACTCAGCCTCTGTGAATGAGTCTTCCTGCACCTTCACTTAGCCTCTGTGAGTGTACCTTCCTGCACCTTCACTCAGCCTCTGTGAATGAGTCTTTCTGCACCTTCACTCAGCCTTTGTGAATGAGTCTTTCTGCACCTTCACTCAGCCTCTGTGAATGAGTCTTCCTGCACCTTCACTCAGCCTCTGTGAATGAGTCTTCCTGCACCTTCACTCAGCCTCTGTGTGTGAGTCTTCCTGCACCTTCACTGAGCCTCTGTGAGTCTTTCTGCACCTTCACTCAGCCTCTGTCAATGAGTCTTTCTGCACCTTCACTCAGCCTCTGTGAATGAGTCTTTCTGCACCTTCACTCAGCCTCTGTGTGTGAGTCTTCCTGCACCTTCACTGAGCCTCTGTGAGTCTTTCTGCACCTTCACTCAGCCTCTGTGAGTGTATCTCTTCTTCGTGATGAAAGTGAGTTTGGGTTACCAGCGGCTATACAATGCTGAGCTCACAGTGTCTCGCCCAACCAGAGAAATTAAGCGTCGTTGGGTTTGTTAGCAAGTGGATGGGTGAACTTGGATTATTTGAGTCTGTGTGATTCTCTCTCTCTCTCTCTCTCTCTCTCTCTCTCTCTCTGTTACACACTATTTCAGGGTATCTCCTATTCTATTACCACAAAGGCTTCCGAGTACATTTTATTTGGTCTGATTCACTGGATGTGATTGAGTTGAAGGCAGAAACAGCGCCAAAAAGCAAAAATAACGTAATGCCCTTTACGTTGGAATATGAAGGAACAGGAAAAACTCAGTGGTAAAAATCGGTGACAGTGATGGTTTGTGTGTCCATTTGTTCACATTCTCATACTGAGGGAATTCTTTCTTGCCTTGGTTAAAAAAATATGTTTTTATTGTGTCTCATCGTTCTGTTCCTTTCTTCTCAAATAATCAATCTGTTTCAACTTTTTCGATCTCTTAGTATCGTGTAGTTTGTGCTCATGTCTCCAAAGGTTTTCCGGGTTTCTGGTTGTATAAGCTTTAATTCCCATAACTTCGCTTTGTTTACAAGACTTCGTAGTTTGGGTTAATCAGCTGTGTTGCAAACCTCCGAACTTTTTCAAGTTCGTTTGTATGCTTCATCAGCTGAGGGTTTCATAATGGCGCTTCATACTCTAGTACATGTGCGGTTTTTATTTACTAGCTTTGCTTAATAAGCTGATGTTATTTTAAGTCCGCTCATTTTCTGTTTAATATTCTATCTGTTGCCTCTTTCTAGGGTGGTACTCTTCCTCTGAACTCTTGCCTCTTGATCCTGCTCTCATAACCTTGCATTCACTGGGGCTAAAATCGAATACCTAAAAAAAATAAAAGTATATCAGAAAAATTGTCAAAATGATCTGAATCGTCGAAATATACAATAACATTATAGCACTTTTTTTTTTTTACCATTTCTATAGCATATTTCTATAGCATATTTCTATAGCATATTCAGGTCTACGAATTTTCGTATAATATTTTGTAACTCTCTTTTTTCTTACCTAATTTGCAGATGATGACGTTCAGGAGTCTTCAAGCAAGTTACATGAGGTATATTAGAAACAGAACGGGTTAAAATGTTAACATTTTGGTATTCCACTTGACTTCTCCTCTCTATCCTGACACAGCTTCCTTTACTCTGACCATGTACACATTTATATGTGACTGCAGGGGTCGAGTCACGGCTCCTGGACCCGCCTGAGTGTGTGTGTGTGTGGTGTGTGTGTGTGTGTGTGTGTGTGTGTATGTTTTATGCGCGAGCGCGAGCGCCACCGGTCGTACAGACAAATATTCCCTCCGAGGTTAAAAAAAAAATGAAAGTAGGCATACATCGTGAAAATATTTATGACAAACTTCCCAGATTTGAAGGATTGTCTTGGTAGCATTCTGCAAATTCCTGAGGGAAGCAATAATCGAATGTGGTGGACCCAGAGCTTGCTGTGGCAGTGACGTCTCCTCTTCTTTCCCAGGAATTCTTTGCATTACGTCTTGTGTAAAAGTTTTCGTATATTGCACTCCGGAGTGTAGCTTGTGCAATCTGCAGAAGTGTCTCGGAATGTTCCTTAAACTTTGCGCCCAGGCAAAACTTGTGTATTTTTTTTTTGTGTGTGTGTGTGGGGGGGGGGGAGGCGTATTTTCATGACGTATGATTAATTTTCTTGCTCGTTTTTGTAGTCTGTATTTGATGTCATTCTTTGATGTTTTATTACTAAAGAAATAAAGACAGTGAGAGATTGACGTCAATTTTCTCTTGTTACTGAAGAAATGAAGACAGTTTTGATAATTTTCACAGGTACAATCCTGAATTAACATTTCACACACATAACTCTGGCACATCTAAAACATATGACACTGACCACTATAGTTGTACCTCGGAGACAAGTGGGACTTAGCAACAGTGGCTCACAAATCATTTGAACACATAGTTCTTGAAATTATTCAACAAAATATTTAAAGCCAGTAACAGTGGCTCTGTTAAATTTGGTTGTGAAAAGTATTATATATATATATATATATATATATATATATATATATATATATATATATATATATATATATATATATATATATTTGTGTGTGTGTGTGTAAATTTATTGTATTTGACAATCTTAGGTAATTTGTTGGTCCAGTTCTTTAAATGATTATACATATCATTGTCATATTACACAAAATTAATACAATTATTAGTGAGTGTACATAAAAATTAAGACGCCCAACTATTCCTTGGGCTTTATATCGTAACGCCTTATAGGCAGGCAACTAATATTGGCCAATAAATACTTATATTACTTGTTGTGTGAGAATTAAAACACGGTGGGAGGCGATGTGAAGGTGCGACAGCCCTGTCAGACTCTCAGAGTATTTGACAGGAACGATTCCTCCTTATGGGAATAAAAAAAAGAAAAATCAGTGATAACAATAGTAAGATAAACAAATTTATATGCAGAGCTATATAAAATATAAACCACCTAAAAATGAATATAATCCTATCTGAATCAAATAATGAAAAATGGAATATATATAAATAATTATAGTGAGTCAATGGTAATATATACACATAAATAATATTTGGGAACGCCGAGGTGATGTTAATGTCGGGTGGTCACTGGTAGACGTAACTAATACAACTCCTGAAGAAAACAGGTGACCCCACAAGTGTAGAAATTCGATACTTTGTTATTCAGATGAGTCGACCTAAGCGATAGAGTGGCCAGTGTTCGCCACTGAAATGCTGGTGGAGAACCACTGAAGAAAAACTGTAGGACGGTTTAAAGGTGTCAGTGTATTAGCCAAAATGGGAAGAGGAACTGCAGAGATCCCCTCAAGGTTCAGAACTCTTAATAATGCAGAGTCACTTACCAGAGGTGAAGTTCATTAAAGTTGTGATGCTAATGTGTCAGATCTAAGCCTAGATCTTGCTGCCTGCCTTGTCTCACCTGTGTCGGATGAGCCGAGGCAGCAACCAAGGCTAAAAAAAAAAATACAATTCGGACAAGCAGTCACTCACATGATAAGCTTAAGGCCTTTAAAAGAAATGGTGAGGGCAAAGACGTTGAACTTAAAAGAGGTAAGTAAAGTCAGGTTCGATTGAATCAAATAACAAAATATATCAGAAACAAGAGTGAAGCTCTTGTTTTAACTGAATTAACCACAACCTAACAAATTAAATTACTAAACAGGAATGGATTGGGTACTTACAGACCTGATGGAAGCCAAAAGTCAAGTGACTGCAGTCTGTTCAGAGAGTCGCAAGTCAACTCCCACCGGGTAGTAACAGGGACGTGGGGGGAGGGGGAATAAATAGCGGTTACAATGCACACACTTTACAGGACAAACATTCCGCCAATCAAACTACCACAACCACCACTCATTCGTACTTCCACTCCTATCTATTGAACTTTCCTTCACAGGCGAGAACACCCTTTTATAATCCATGCGGAATTCAATACTTCATCCCTTTAACACTGGGTCTCATTTTCTATTATTATCAGCATTAATCTGAAAGCTGCATTTTACATCTGTATAATTCCATATGTGCTCCACATTACCTTATTTCATAGTACCAAATTTATGCTGATACTATTTCTATCGGCTTCGATTATGTCCGATTAATTGCAACAGTGATTACACCAACGTACACAGTACGCCATTACCCGGCTTCCTCCCCACAACGTTTTCCTACACATACATCTTCTCATTTAATTCAATAACACTTCTAGGTTTGTAATACACTGTAATTATTCGAATATTAATTTCTTTTTAACATTATAATAATTACCTGTTACTTAACTGATTACCATAAAAAAAAGAGTAAATTATAGGGGATGTTAGCGGCTTAAAAATTATCAAAATTATCGACAACAGTGAGAGATCGATGTCAGAGAGAAACAGGTCGGAAACACACGTTTTGTGACGTCACTGACAACAGTCGGATACTGACTGATTGACTGACTTACTGACTGACAGAATGACTGACAGACAGACTGAAACGCTGACTGACCTATAAATCGTAAATGACTGATTCCTAACTGACTTAAGAATGACTGAGTTGATTGACTGACATACATACAAACACACAGTCAGACCGACAGACATACAGACTGGCTTCCAGTCTATGACTGGCTGATAACTGACTGACTCTTTGGTTGATTCGTTGATTGACTAAATGAGACATATTTCTGACTGATGGAATAACTGACTATCTGATAGATATACTGATCTAACAGACTGACAGATTAACTGACTGACAAACTGTACAGCATCCAGACACACTGAAAGATCAGACATCTTATAGACAATGAAAGACATAGACATTAACTTTTTAATATGATAATGAAGCAATTCAAAATTTGCAAAGCAAAATTTTGAACTTTGAACACTGATCCAAAGTGTGATCCAAAGATGTACAAAGATCTAAATGTTGAAAGAGCAGAACTTTTATGCAACTTTTGCAACAGGTGAGTGTAAGGGGAACTGAGGAAGGATCAGTTACGGTCACTGCAAGGACCAGGATCAGTTACAGTGGCTACCAGGATCAAGATCAGTTACAGTCGCATCCAGGATCCAGGTTTCAGGTTCATCTTACTGCACTGAAGTTACACGGCATCAAGTGTAGACAGTGACACACGTTGTAACTTCATTCACTCACACGTTACAACTTCACTCAGTCACACTACAACTTCACTCAGCCACGCTACAACTTCACTCAGTCACGTTACAACTTCACTCAGTCACGTTACAACTTCACTCAGTCACGCTACAACTTCACTCAGTCACATTACAACTTCACTCAGTCACACTAAAACTTCACTCAGCCACGCTACACCTTCACTCAGTCACACTACAACTTCACTCAGTCACACTACAACTTCACTCAGTCTACAACTACACTCAGTCACACTACAACTTCACTCAGCCACACTACAACTTCACTCAATCACGTTACAACTTCACTCAGTCACGCTACAACTTCACTCAGTCACGCTACAACTTCACTCAGTCACACTACAACTTCACTCAGCCACGCTACAACTTCACTCAGTCACGTTACAACTTCACTCAGTCACGTTACAACTTCACTCAGTCACGCTACAACTTCACTCAGTCACATTACAACTTCACTCAGTCACACTAAAACTTCACTCAGCCACGCTACACCTTCACTCAGTCACACTACAACTTCACTCAGTCACACTACAACTTCACTCAGTCTACAACTACACTCAGTCACACTACAACTTCACTCAGCCACACTACAACTTCACTCAATCACGTTACAACTTCACTCAGTCACGCTACAACTTCACTCAGTCACGCTACAACTTCACTCAGTCACATTACAACTTCACTCAGTCACACTAAAACTTCACTCAGCCACGCTACACCTTCACTCAGTCACACTACAACTTCACTCAGTCACACTACAACTTCACTCAGTCACACTAAAACTTCACTCAGCCACGCTACACCTTCACTCAGTCACACTACAACTTCACTCAGTCACACTACAACTTCACTCAGTCACGCTACAACTTCACTCAGTCACGTTACAACTTCACTCATTCACGTTACAACTTCACTCAGTCACGTTACAACTTCACTCAGTCACGTTACAACTTCACTCAGTCACACTACAACTTCACTCAGCCACGCTACAACTTCACTCAGTCATGCTACAACTTCACTCAGTCACGTTACAACTTCACTCAGTCACGTTACAACTTCACTCAGCCACGTTACAATTTCACTCAGTCACGTTACAACTTCACTCAGTCACGTTACAACTTCACTCAGTCACAGGCTACAACTTAACACTGCCAAACTTCTCACCTACTTCCTGCTCTGTTATTACTTACATAATAACCTCAGTAAAAATCATCTCTCGTAGCCGAAATACTAAAAAAAATTATCGTAAATTTATTCGCCGGATCAATTTCTCGAGGCCTGTAATTTGCAAAATCTACATTTTATATTTACGAAGTCAGCCGAGGTGCGTGGTTGTAAACACTAGTAGCGTCTTTATAGCCTTCAGAATTGACGGCTTATTCTACTAAGTCAGCTTATTCGATGCGTTAAACCAGTGTGGGTAATTCAGAGCTAGGTACGGTTGAGGCTCGATCCTACGTCGGGTCACTGGCAGGTCCTCGTTGTGTTCATCTGCTTCGTCGCGAGATAATGATAATGATAACAGTGATGAAAATAATAATGAAGATAAAATAATACAAATACTACCACCACTAATAATAATAATAATAATAATAATAATAATAATAATAATAATAATAATAATAATAATAATAATAATAATAATAGCAACAATAATAATAATAATAATAATAATAATAATAATAGCTATATAATAATAATAATAATAATAATAATAATAATAATAATAATAATAATAATAATTTACGTCAAGATGAGAGCTTGTGCAGGGTCATTCAGCACAAGGAATGGTGAAGATTCGAGCCTCCGTTTACTAGTGTTCCGACAATTTGCAAATCATATTCTACGCTGCCTTGTATTCAGCTTTAAGAAACACATATTTACCTTGTGACCACAAACATATTTCCTCACTACCTGAAACATTTTCTTCATTATATCATTATTAACATCACCGTTAAAATAATAATTTTCAGCTTTGTTTTAATCATTATCATAATTATTATTATTATTACTAATATCATCGCCATCTTCATGTCCTTGCTATCACTGTATAAGTTGGACGGTTAATTAATTATTGGTCTTCTTTACAAGATCCGGTTTTCAAAGGTTTTCAAGGCAGCACTGAACTAAATTAAGGTATTACCTAAGAATATTTTCTTATGCATAGGAACTGTTTTATTAAATAACATAATGCTCAGTAATAACTCACATGGAGACAGAAACTCAGAAGGTTGATTGATCTATATATTTCGAGCCCTTTCTGGAATTTTCTTTAGCTGAAGAGGATCGAAATATACAGATTAATTAATCATCTGAGTTTTTGTCTCCATGTGGGTTATTATTATTTGAACAGCATGATGTTCAGACGATATGGCTGACAGATACTGCCTGGTTTCATTGCTTGAAGATCAACATGACATTAGTCGACATGACTGAGAGACACTGCCTGGTTTCAGTGCTTGAAGAACAGAATGACATTAGTCGACATGACTGACGAACACTTCTTGCTGTCCTCGGAGTGGAGCCAAATGTGGTACTTTGACAATATTGGCCATGTACTTAACAGTGAAGGCTCTGCTGAAATAGCAGATCTATCCAGGCTGGGTCCAAGTGAGAGATGGGGCGTTTTGCACTGTTCTCTACTCTGTCAAGAACTCGCAGATGAGATGGGGGCAGGTACTCCAAGAAAGTGGGGCATACTCAAGGTGTGAGCGTACCTGTGCCTCGTACATGATCTTGCAGTCTCTACAGTCGATCAAATGCGAGATACGTTCAGGTGTTGTAAGCTTCCGTGCCACCTTGTTTGCAAGATTTACAACGTGGTTCTTCATGGTCAGTTTAGAGTCAAATTTCACTCCAAGGTTATCAACCTCGTCCCCGGGAAATAACACTCTCCCATTCATACTTACTACTGCTCCGGCATTACCATTATGGTGCCTAGAGACCATCATCATTTGTGTTTTCTCAGGAGTAAATGTTACCTGCCATCGTTTACCCCAGGCTAATATAGCTCTTCTTCTTCTTCTTCTTCTTCTTCTTCTTCTTCTTCTTCTTTCTTTCTTCTTCTTCTTCTTCTTCTTCTTCTTCTTCTTCTTCTTCTTCTTCTTCTTCTTCTTCTTCTTCTTCTTCTTCTTCTTCTTCTTCTTCTTCTTCTTCTTCTTCAAGATATGTACACTTTTCTTAGAGATTCTTTCTCCTCCTGATCACTGCACGAGTAGTGATGTGGGATCTTGACTTGTTGCTTCAGGGACGAAAGTTGTTACTGCAGTTGTCAATGGGAATCAACCTCCAGCGGCACCTCTTGTCTCTGCCAGGGAAAAAATAATACTGTGTTACTGATGACATATTAGATATTGCCCAGTTTCTTGGTAGCGGGGTGGATATGAGTCATAATCTTTAGCTATAGTCTGCTTTCTGTGCAGTGGAAAGACTCAAAATTCCCCCTAACAATGTTTTCAGTGGTGAAGGAGGAAGGAAGGGGGGAAGGGATGGATGTTCACAGTGGAAATGTTAAGTTTGAAGACGTTTCTTTGCACAATACCACCTTCGCACGATACCTGCACTACTGGCATCACTTACCTTCAATATCCAGCACATCAAGGCTGATTGATTTTTTATTTTTTTTTTTGATGATCGTATGAAATTGGATTTCATTTCCTTTGCGAGAGAGCGAAAGAGAGAGAGAGAGAGAGAGAGAGAGAGAGAGAGAGAGAGAGAGAGAGAGAGAGAGAGAGAGAGAGAGAGAGAGAGAAGAGAGAGAGAGAGAGAGAGGAGAGAGAGAGAGAGAGAGAGAGAGAGAGAGAGAGAGAGAGAGAGAGAGAGAGAGAGAGAGAGAAGAGAGAGGTGCTGAGGCAGGCAGAGGAGAAAACACTGAGAATCTTTGAGTGAAATCCGTCATCTGTCGTTTGATTCCTTTCATGTTATGAGAAAATCTCAGATTTTTCTTCTGGGATTTAAAAACAAAAGCAGAAATAGGGACGACAAAAATAATGTTTTTTCCCTGTGATTATTCTAAATCTGCAAAACTATCGTGAGTCGAATATGTAATCTCGAGTCTGATATCACGTAGAATGTGTTATCATAAGTCTGATATCATGGAGAATATGTTATCATAAGTCTGATAACATGAAGAATATGTTGTAAGTCTGATATCATGAAGAATATGTTATCATAAGTCTGATATCATGGAGAATATGTTATCATAAGTCTGATATCATGGAGAATATGTTATCATAAGTCTGATATCATGGAGAATATGTTATCATAAGTCTGATATCATGGAGAATATGTTATCATAAGTCTGATATCATGGAGAATATGTTATCATAAGTCTGATATCATGGAGAATATGTTATCATAAGTCTGATATCATGGAGAATATGTTATCATAAGTCTGATATCATGGAGAGTGTGTCTGGCATTTTATGAGGTTGGGATTAAATGGTTATAACTATGACCATGATTTTTAAAGAGGTGGACCGGTAAGCCAGCAGAAGGCCTCGGTCAGATGACCAGAAGCTCCAACGGCGGATCATCATAAGACTAAGACCCGCGTCAGGAAACACCTGTCCTGTTTTTGACGAGCCTTACATAAACTAACCTATGAAGTTGTTTGTCATGAAATACTCGCTAATGCCTCAGGTCCAGAGTCTAACTCTAGACTTGTTCTGACTGGCATCTACGCACCACGGGTGGGGTTAGAACCCGTGGTATGGTTTATTTGCAGTCGTATCATTACGATTTCGTGAGTCATCTACGCACCGTTGTAGTCGGGGTATGAAAATAGCTGAACTCAGGTTCAATAATTTGGAAGTTTTTTTCCTTGTGTTGAGGACAAGTCACCTGTCACCAGTTAGAGTCGTTTTGCGTCTTCTTCTTTGTCTAATTCGGTGATGCTCACGGCTACTTAATGCACTTTATTTGGCGAACTGGTCGCTGTACTGTACAACACAACTGCACTTGTTGTACATGAATGGTATACAATACTGACAAGAAAATGAATTAGAACATGTACAACATCTGGGTATCTTTATTTGTTGATGTTTCGCCCTGTAGTGGCGTTATCAACACAAGACCAGGAAATAATGTGAAGAATGTAAAACTATATACAAAATATGAGGTAATCAGTCCCTCAGTCTTGGAGTTGGTGAAGGGCACCGTAGTCCTCAAGACTACGGTGCTCTTCACAATATATACCTTTACTTTTGATATACCTTTGAGTTTCGAGAGTCTTACTAATCCCGGAACCCGACTATGGACAAGGACGGCTAAACGTCTACAAATAAAGATACCCAGATGTTACACATGTGTCTAATTCTTCAGATGTGTTTATTGCCTCTGTTGGTTAGAAGTTTGTCTATTTACGAACTTGTTCCTCCTTCACTCATTTTCTAAGTTGAATCTTACTGAACATACTACACACACAAATTACTTATTTTAGTAGTTCGTTCAAGTACAATGAAGTACAGTAACGTACCCGATAGAACAGTTTATCATTAATAGTATAGTACGGCATAGTATAAGTGCTAAAAGCAGAGTTGAAATAAAATAAATAGAGATATTAAATACTGGGTCAGTAAGTTACTGAAGCTCTGTACTTAGTGGTGTGTCGGAGCCTCTTTCCTGCATTATTAATTTTATCTGTAAATATTAACTTTAGAACAAACCTTTTGTTTAATAATAAGTCCTCATACTTTTATTTCTTAATAATTATTTACCAGTTGTAATCCTTTATGCCAAACCTTCCAAAATCGTTATGAAAATCGCAGTGCAGTACACGATACTACACAACAACTTGTGTCACGAAGCTAGAAGCAGGCTAGATGCTAGAAGCAGGCTAGATTCTAGAAGCAGGCTAGATTCTAGAAGCAGGCTAGATGCTAGAAGCAGGCTAGATTCTAGAAGCAGGCTAGATGCTAGAAGCAGGCTAGATATTAGAAGAAGGCTAGATGCTAGAAGGATATCAACAGGTTCACCTTCTGGTATCTCTGACAGATGTCCATGCTCAAAGGTGTAGTATTTGTAGCACAGTGTGTGTTATCATGTAGAATATGTTAACGTGAACGTAAGATTGTGTAGAGGAAGTTATCATAAATATATTGAAAATGAAGAGTATGATATCATGAAGTAATAATAATAATAATAATAATAAATAATAATAATAATAATAATAATAATAATAATAATAATAATAATAATGATAATAATAATAATAATAATAATAATAATAATAAATAATAATAATAATAATAATAATAATAATAATGAATAATAATAATAATAATAATATAATAATAATAATAAATAATAATAATAATAATAATAATAATAATGAATAATAATAATAATAATAATAATAATAATAATAATAATAATAAAATAATAATAATAATAATAATAATAATAATGATAATAAAATTAATAATAATAATAAATAATAATAATAATAATAATAATAATAATAATAATAATAATAATAATAATAATATATATATATAATAATAATAATAATAATAATAATAATAATAATAATAATAATAATAATAATAATAATATATAATAATAATAATAACAATATAATAATATATAATAATAATAATAATAATAATAATAATAATAATAAATAATAATAATAATAATAATAATAATGATAAAATAATAATAATAATAATAATAATAATAATAATAATAAATAATAATAATAATAATAATAATAATATAATAATAATATAATAATAATAATAATAATAATATAATATAATATAATAATAATAATAATAATTAATAATAATAATAATAATAATAATAATAATAATAATTAAAATAATAATATAAAATAATAATAACATAATAATAATATATAATAAATTAACAACAAAATCAATAGCAATGTTAGCATAATAATAATAACCTAATTTGTAGTTATTTCGACATAATAATATAATAAAATTAATATTAATCTAGCAAAGTAATATACATAATAATTAAACAATAAGTGCTCAAATTGTAGTAATCATAGACATAATTTAATGGCCAACTGTTCACTCATCTGTAATATATTAAAAAATATTCAGTTAATTAGCATAAATGTTCAATGACCGTAATATAGTTGGATGGATATATATCGTGTTCTGTTTAAATCCATCCAATGGGGGAGAGAGGCCTTGATGATGGTGAAGGGCTCTTGATCCTAGGAACTGGAGCAACATATAGTTGGATCTAATCTGACTGCATCCCATTGATCATGGGCTGTATGATCCATATGAGTTTAGCGCCTCCCTGTAAGAATTTATAATAATACTAGTAATAACTATAAAAATAATGATAATGATAATAATAATAATAATAATAATAATAATATTAATAATATTATGACACTAGATGCTTTTTAATTAGTAAGTCAGTTGATCCTTCAGTCGGTTGATCCTTCAGTCGGTTGATCCTTCAGTCGGTTGATCCTTCAGTCGGTTGATCCTTCAGTCGGTTGATCCTTCAGTCGGTTGATCCTTCAGTCGGTTGATCCTTCAGTCGGTTGATCCTTCAGTTAGTTGATCCCTCAGTCAGTTGATCTTTCAGTTAGTTGATCCCTCAGTCAGTTGATCCTTCAGTTAGTTGATCCTTCAGTCAGTTGATCTTTCAGTTAGTTGATCCTTCAGTCAGTTCATCCTTCAGTTAGTTGATCCTTCAGTCAATTGATCTTTCAGTCAGTTGATTCTTCAGTCAGATGATCAATCAGTCAGTTGATCAGGCCGTGATCCATCGGGAGGCCTGGTCATGGACCGGGCCGCGGGGGCGTTGATCCCCGGAATAACCTCCAGGTAGCCTCCAGGATCTTCAGTCAGTTGGTTCTCCGGTCAATTGGTTTTTAAGGTCTGTTGGTTCTTCAATTAGTTGGTTCTTCAGCCAGTTGGTTCTTCAGTCAGCTGGTTCTTCGTTCTGTTGGTCCTTCAGTCAGTTGATCCATCAGTCAGTTAATCCTTCAGTCATTTGATCCTTCAGTCAGTTGATCCTTCAGTCAGTAGAATGTGAACTCTTACACCAGTCCAGAATACTGACACAGTCATGTGTGTTTGGGCACACAGTCATGTGTTTGTTTGAGCACACAGTCATGTGTGTTTGGGCACACAGTCATGTGTGTCTGGGCACACAGACATGTGTGTTTGAGCACATAGGTTATGTGTACTTACTCATGAGACCAGAATAATGACATATTCAGGTGCATGAGGACACATCAGGTCAGCGGACACAGATGTGGTGCTGTGATGCTGCTGGCAACCCTCTGAGCATCTCTGCTGCTTCAATTTCCTCTCTCAGAATAACATTCTCCTCTAGCATCCAGATTACTTACCACACACACATACACACACACACACACACACACACACACACACATACACACACACACACACACACACACACACACACACACACACACACACACGCACAAACACACACACACACACACACACACACACACACACACACACACACACACACACATACGCACACACACACACACACACATACACACACACACACAAACACACACACACACACACACACCATACACACACACACACACACACACACACACACACACACACACACACACACACACACACACACACACACACACATATGGATACATACATGCACATGCATATATCACACGTACAAATACACACACACACACACACACACACAAATACACACACACACACACACACACACACACACACACACACACACACACACACACACACACACACACACACACACACACACACACACACACACATATAGAACAGGCCTAGTGTCTAATCGACATGTGCCTAAGACAAAATGGTAACTAACACGCATATAGAACAGGCCTAGTGTCTAATCGACATGTGCCTAAGACAAAATGGTAACTAACTAACACACACACACACACTCACACACACACAGAGTGGTGGAACACCTAGAAAGGAATGATCTCATCAACAGCAGCCAACATGGTTTCAGGGATGGGAAATCCTGTGTCACAAACCTACTGGAGTTCTATGACATGGTGACAGCAGTAAGACAAGAGAGAGAGGGGTGGGCGGATTGCATATTCTTGGACTGCAAGAAGGAGTTTGACACAGTTCC
This sequence comes from Cherax quadricarinatus, assembly GCF_026875155.1. Taxonomy (NCBI): domain Eukaryota; kingdom Metazoa; phylum Arthropoda; class Malacostraca; order Decapoda; family Parastacidae; genus Cherax; species Cherax quadricarinatus. Next base: position 77,617,353 of record NC_069406.1, on the reverse strand, counting down.
ACACAAGAGATTGGTGCAAAAACTGGAGGACCAAGGAGGGATAACAGGGAAGGCACTACAATGGATCAGGGAATACTTGTCAGGAAGACAGCAGCGAGTCATGGTATGTGGCCAGCGGGGTCCCACAGGGGTCAGTCCTAGGACCAGTGCTGTTTCTGGTACTTTTGAACGACATGACGGAAGGAATATACTCTGAGGTGTCCCTGTTTGCAGATGACGTGAAGTTGATGAGAAGAATTCACTCGATCGAAGACCAGGCAGAACTACAAAGGGATCTGGACAGGCTGCAGACCTGATCCAGCAATTGGCTCCTGGAGTTCAATCCCACCAAGTGCAAAGTCATGAAGATTGGGGAAGGGCAAAGAAGACCGCAGACGGAGTACAGTCTAGGGGGCCAGAGACTACAAACCTCACTCAAGGAGAAAGATCTTGGGGTGAGTATAACACCAGTCACATCTCCTGAAGCGCACATCAACCAAATAACGGCTGCAGCACATGGGCGCCTAGCAAACCTCAGAACAGCATTCCGACATCTTAATAAGGAATCGTTCAGGACCCTGTACACCGTGTACGTTAGGCCCATATTGGAGTATGCGGCACCAGTTTGGAACCCACACCTAGCCAAGCACGTAAAGAAACTAGAGAAAGTGCAAAGGTTTGCAGCAAGACTAGTCCCAGAGCTAAGAGGTATGTCCTACGGGGAGAGGTTAAGGGAAATCAACCTGACGACATTGGAGGACAGGAGAGATAGGGGGGACATGATAACGACATACAAAATACTGAGAGGAATTGACAAGGTGGACAAAGACAGGATGTTCCAGAGATTGGACACAGTAACAAGGGGACACAGTTGGAAGTTGAAGACACAGATGAATCACAGGGATGTTAGGAAGTATTTCTTCAGCTACAGAGTAGTCAGTAAGTGGAATAGTTTGGGAAGCGATGTAGTGGAGGCAGGATCCATACATAGCTTTAAGCAGAGGTATGATAGAGCTCGCGGTTCAGGGAGAGTGACCTAGTAGCGATCAGTGAAGAGGCGGGGCCAGGAGCTCGGACTCGACCCCCGCAACCTCAACTAGGTGAGTACAACTAGGTGAGTACACACACACACACGTAATATATATAACATAAACAATAGTGGAGATGTTTTCTCTCTCGCTCTCTCTCTAATTTCTTCCCTCTGCCTTTATCAATCTGTCGTGACTCACCTCTTACTCCCTCTCCTCAATCTCTGCCACTTCCCTTCTATCCATTATCTCTTATATTGCTTCCCTTTGTACGTGCCGTCATATTGCTTTATCCTCTCCTTCAGTTCCTTCCCAATTACATTATTCTGCTAGTTATCTCATATTATTTTTACCCTGTTTGGTCTCTGCTTCAGGTGATTCTCCGCAAAACAGGTTTGAAAGGGGACTGAAATCTCTATCTCGATGCATGTAAGAGTAGTGGTGTGAAACTGGTGAAGTTTTCTGGTTCTTTCAGGTATTCTTGGCTTTTTTTCCTTACTGATCATCGGAAATCAAGGCAAAAGTTAGGTTAATGTTTGTGAAAGAAGATTTTCATGTGTTGCGTTGTCCAGTGATGTGTTTTGTCGACCTTCAAGACAGTGTGATGATGTGTTGCGTCAACCAGCACTGAAACCTGGAAGCTTCAAGGCAGTGTTGTGTTGCGTCAACCAGCACTGATTCCTGGAATCCTCAAGACAGTGTAGTGTTGCGTCCACCAGCATTGATACCTGGAAGCGTCAAGACCGTGTTGTGTTGCATCAACCAGCACTGATACCTGGAAGCGTCAAGACAGTGTAGTGTTGCGTCAACCAGCTCCGATACCTGGAAGCGTCAATGGGAGGACGTAATCGTACTGATTGGCAGGAGACTTTTTCTCAGTAACACAGCAACCAATTAACTGAACTTCCAGTTTTTAGATTACGAGATCTTGCCAGTTTTATTGTGAAATAACGATGAATGGGAAGGGTCTGGGAAGGAAAGGCGGTAAGAGGCTTCATTAACAGGGAAGGAAGGTTCCTACCTTAACAGAAAAGAGAGAGTCTAGCCTTAACAGGAGGCGGCTGGGTCTTACCTTAATAGGAAGGATTGGGTCTATCATCAGGGGGATATTTCCGTCGGTCGCATCTTTTCTGAATGCCTTATTCAGTCAGATTCACTTTAATCATTGCTAGCTAGGATGAGTGCACCATCCTGGTACAGGTTGGCTAACAAGGTGTGTTTCAGAGAGAGGTGAGACAGCCTGCGTGAGGACGTTCTTACTTCTCGGAACACATCAAACCCTCAGACCCCTCTCACGCTACTGACTGGCTCACACAATAAAAATTCTCTTTTCTAGATGTTTTTATTTTAGCTGTATAGCGAGAGTGTTCTCATATTACTTTATCCAAAACTCTGTTTATTATTAGGTTTAATTAGCTCCTGAACTTTTTACAAAGCCATAAATACCCTGTACATAGGTTCTGGTGGTGGGAATAAATGGTAAAACCAATAGTTCTGAGGATATTCCTTCAAGTAAGAATTTGAAATAATGAATTCAAATTGGATAAATTTAGATTTTTAATGGATATAGGAAAGTACTGGAATGAAAAAAGAGTAGACGATGAGTGAAACAGCCTACCTACTAGGGAATTGAAGCTAAAACCTGGGTAGCTTCCAATATAGGTTGGTTTAGAAAGACTCGTGAGCAAACACTAGCATATATTTATTAGAAAACGTTTCGGTCCTGGGACCTTAAAGTGATCAAGGTCCAAGGACCGAAGTGTTTTCTAATGTTTGCTCAATTGTCTTTCTAAACCCATTTGTCAGTATCTGTTACAAAGGTTTATGCCAAATACAGGTCAGAAAAGATACATGAGTGAGAAAGGTTAGATCTGAGTGGGACTTACACTTGAGTTAATAGATTCATGGAATCTTATTCCTTGGGTAACATTAATAAGAGGTTGGGTGAATATTTTTGTTAGTGGGTTTCGGTGTAACAAGGACCTGCCCAGTATGGGCCAGTAGGCCTGCTACAGTGTTCCTCCTTTCATATGTTCTAAGGTAAAGAATATTTTCTCTGTATACCTTGTTTCTCCTTAGTCGCCATTTTGACTTCGCTTAGAGACGGTACATAGCACAGTCAAATACTGCAGAGAAGTTAGTTACCATTTTGTCCTAGGCACATAAAAAAAAAGTCAGGGTAAAAACCCTACAAAATCAGATAACTAAATAAAACAACGCAAAATAATTTTGCGAGATAAGTGTGATAAAATAACTTAGTTAACTACCAAGTAGGAAATAATCTCTTCCTACATAAGATAACCTAATTATTTAAATTCTCAATAATTATTTCACGTGAATGAACGAAATAGGTCACTCCAGTCATTCAAGAATTAAATTCTTTTAAAGTCAAAATGAAAGGATAAAACCAAATAAAGGTATATTAATATCCAGAAATCAATTTAAAAAATAAATGTTTAAGCACTTATCATTTTTGGTAACGAAATGGCATAAAGAACCAGCAAGTTTGTTAAGTGTGAGGCAGGAGAAGCCAGAAGTTCATCCAGACAGTGTGGCATCACCAGTGTGGCATCACCAGTGTGGCATCACCAGTGTGGCATCACCAGTGTGGCATCACCAGTGTGGCATCACCAGTGTGGCATCACCAGTGTGGCATCACAGTGTGGCATACCAGTGTGGCATCACAAGTGTGGCATCACCAGTGTGGCATCACAAGTGTGGCATCACCAGTGTGGCATCACCAGTGTGGCATCACAAGTGTAGCATCACCAGTATGGCATCACCAGAGTGGCATCACCAGTGTGGCATCACCAGTGTGGCATCACCAGTGTGGCATCACCAGTGTGGCATCACCAGTGTGGCATCACAAGTGTGGCATCACCAGTGTGGCATCACCAGTGTGGCATCACCAGTGTGGCATCGCCAGTGTGGCATCACCAGTGTGGCATCACCAGTGTGGCATCACCAGTGTGGCATCACCAGTGTGGCATCACCAGAGTGGCATCACCAGTGTGGCATCACCAGTGTAACATCACCAGTGTTGCATCACCAGTGTGGCATCACCAGTGTGGCATCACCAGTGTGGCATCGCCAGTGTGGCATCACCAGTGTGGCATCACCAGTGTGGCATCACCAGTGTGGCATCACCAGTGTGGCATCGCCAGTGTGGCATCACCAGTGTGGCATCACCAGTGTGGCATCACCAGTGTGGCATCACCAGTGTGGCATCACCAGTGTGGCATCACCAGTGTAGCATCACCAGTGTGGCATCACCAGTGTGGCATCGCCAGTGTGGCATCACCAGTGTGGCATCACCAGTGTGGCATCGCCAGTGTGGCATCACCAGTGTGGCATCACCAGTGTGGCATCACCAGTGTGGCATCACCAGTGTGGCATCACCAGAGTGGCATCACCAGTGTGGCATCACCAGTGTAACATCACCAGTGTTGCATCACCAGTGTGGCATCACCAGTGTGGCATCACCAGTGTGGCATCGCCAGTGTGGCATCGCCAGTGTGGCATCATCAGTGTGGCATCACCAGTGTGGCATCATCAGTGTGGCATCACCAGTGTGGCATCACCAGTGTGGCATCGCCAGTGTGGCATCGCCAGTGTGGCATCATCAGTGTGGCATCACCAGTGTGGCATCACCAGTGTGGCATCACCAGTGTGGCATCACCAGTGTGGCATCGCCAGTGTGGCATCGCCAGTGTGGCATCATCAGTGTGGCATCACCAGTGTGGCATCACCAGTGTGGCATCACCAGTGTGGCATCACCAGTGTAGCATCACCAGTGTGGCATCACCAGTGTGGCATCACCAGTGTGGCATCACCAGTTTGGCATCACCAGTGTGGCATCACCAGTGTGGCATCACCAGTGTGGCATCACCAGTGTAGCATCACCAGTGTGGCATCACCAGTGTGGCATCACCAGTGTGGCATCACCAGTTTGGCATCACCAGTGTGGCATCACCAGTGTGGCATCACCAGTGTGGCATCACCAGTGTGGCATCACCAGTGTGGCATCACCAGTGTGGCATCACCAGTGTGGCATCACCAGTGTGGCATCACCAGTGTAGCATCACCAGTGTGGCATCACCAGTGTGGCATCACCAGTTTGGCATCACCAGTGTGGCATCGCCAGTGTGGCATCGCCAGTGTGGCATCGCCAGTGTGGCATCACCAGTGTGGCATCACCAGTGTGGCATCACCAGTGTGGCATCACCAGTGTAGCATCACCAGTGTGGCATCACCAGTGTGGCATCACCAGTGTGGCATCACCAGTGTGGCATCACCAGTGTGGCATCACCAGTGTGGTATCACTAGTGTGGTATCACCAGTGTGGCATCACCAGTGTGGCATCACCAGTGTGGTATCACCAGTGTGGCATCACCAGTGTGGCATCACCAGTGTGGCATCACCAGTGTGGCATCACCAGTGTGGTATCACCAGTGTGGCATCACCAGTGTGGCATCACCAGTGTGGCATCACCAGTGTGGCATCACCAGTGTGGCATCACCAGTGTTGCATCACCAGTGTGGTATCACCAGTGTGGCATCACCAGTGTGGCATCACCAGTGTGGCATCACCAGTGTGGCATCACCAGTGTGGCATCACCAGTGTGGCATTACCAGTGTGCCATCACCAGAGTGCCATCACCAGTGTGCCATCACCAGTGTGGCATCACCAGTGTGGCATCACTAGTGTGGCATCACCAGTGTGTCATCACCAGTGTGGCATCACCAGTGTGGCATCACCAGTGTGGCATCACCAGTGTGACATCACCAGTGTGGCATCACCAGTGTGGCATCATCAGTGTGGCATCACAAGTGTGCCATCACCAGTGTGGCATCACCAGTGTGGCATCACCAGTGTTGCATCACCAGTGTGGTATCACCAGTGTGGCATCACCAGTGTGGCATCACCAGTGTGGCATCACCAGTGTGGCATCACCAGTGTGGCATCATCAGTGTGGCATTACCAGTGTGCCATCACCAGAGTGCCATCACCAGTGTGCCATCACCAGTGTGGCATCACCAGTGTGGCATCACCAGTGTGGCATCACCAGTGTGTCATCACCAGTGTGGCATCACCAGTGTGGCATCACCAGTGTGTCATCACCAGTGTGACATCACCAGTGTGGCATCACCAGTGTGGCATCATCAGTGTGGCATCACAAGTGTGCCATCACCAGTGTGGCATCACCGGTGTGGCATCACCAGTGTGCCATCACCACACTGGCTGAACCAGTGGTATAACCTTACGAGTTTCTCTCTCACCTGCAGCTCAGTCAACCGACTTAATGTTCGACAAATTCTTTCCCCTTAAGGTCGTTTACGACGTTTCGCCCACCAGGGACTTTATCAGTCTCTGGTGGACGAAACGTAGTCACAACAAAAGTCATAACTCTCTTTGTGTGTCTTATTTACTGACAAGGAAATACATGGGCAAAAGGGATAGCAGAGGACTTGGAAGTCCACACCGAGACTATCAGCCGAGGAGAACGATCTACTTCTACCTAGATTAAAGACTATCGTGTATCGTTTAGGTGTGTGAGTCAATGGCAGAAAAATGAAGACTCAAACCGTAATCAATTTAGATCATGTTGAATGAGAAAATATCGGTCCTGGGACTGTGGTAACCCCAAAATGTCACTCACGCATTACGCTTGGAGAAATGGACACGAATGCAGTATAATGAGATCCTTTATTGACTACATTTCGCCCGCACAGTGGGTTTTATCAGGGTAAAAGAGTACACGATTGCATATTTTCTGGACTTGAGAATGACCTGCACGGGACGGCCACGTCTCGTGGAATGAAATATATACATTAAAACCATCAATAAAGTGACTGAATTTGGTCTTTCTCCTCTACCAGACTCAATTTAGTTACACGTCTTTCCTCTCTGACGCCCACGGTAAGAATAACGATGGATTTCAATATAAAAAAAAACTTGACACAAATACTATAATAAGTGAAGTCTTTAAATTGGGTATTAAAACTGTAATCATAATAGGACCTCAAATAGATAGATAGATTAGTTACATTGCAACTTTGCCTTGTAATTTCTCGTTGAGATTATGCTGTGTTGTGGCGGTCATCAGGTTAGACAATAGTCATAAATACGCAGAAAATCACTCATAAAAAATGACATTTAATCTCCGGTTTCAAAAATCTTCTTTAGAAAAATTTACGAGATCGTAGACTAAGAGTTGTTATAGAACTTTGGCTTATTTCAAATCCCAGTGTCACCTAGTCTACACGAGTATATACTCTGAGAGACTGTGTCTCAGTATACTCTGAGAGACTGTGTCTCAGTATACTCTGAGAAACTGTGTCTCAGTATACTCTGAGAGACTGTGTCTCAGTATACTCTGAGAGACTGTGTCTCAGTATACTCTGAGAGACTGTGTCTCAGTATATGTACGCTAAGCATTTACAGCAATTCGTATTTTAGGAAATAAAACACTTTTCACTGGTGGTGAATAGGTTATAAATAGCCTTAATGACCCTCGTGTAACCGATTAGGCGTTAAACTCCATTAACCAACTAATGTACGGCGTACATTACTGTTCCCCAGGATGCCAGCCACAACTACCGAATAACACCCAGGTACCACTTACTGTTAGGGCACCAGAGACAGCAGGTGCAAGAGACTTACACACACACACACACACGCACACATACACACACACACACACACACACACACACACACACACACACAAACACACACACACACACACACACACACACACACACACACACACACACACACACACACACACACACACACACACACACACACAAACACACACAGTGCAAAGCCATTAAGTGCAAAGTCATGAAGATTGGGGAAGGGCAAAGAAGACCGCAAACGGAGTACAGTCTAGGGCGCCAGAGACTACAAACCTCACTCAAGGAAAAAGATCTTGGGGTGAGTATAACACCAGGCACATCTCCTGAAGCGCACATCAACCAAATAACTGCTGCAGCATATGGGCGCCTAGCAAATCTCAGAACAGCATTCCGACATCTTAATAAGGAATCGTTCAGGACCCTGTACACCGTGTACGTTAGGCCCATATTGGAGTATGCGGCACCAGTTTGGAACCCACACCTAGCCAAGCACGTAAAGAAACTAGAGAAAGTGCAAAGGTTTGCAACAAGACTAGTCCCAGAGCTAAGAGGTATGTCCTACGAGGAGAGGTTAAGGGAAATCAACCTGACGACACTGGAGGACAGGAGAGATAGGGAGGACATGATAATGACATACAAAATACTGAGAGGAATTGACAAGGTGGACAAAAACAGGATGTTCCAGAGATTGGACACAGTAACAAGGGGACACAGTTGGAAGTTGAAGACACAGATGAATCACATGGATTTTAGGAAGTATTTTTTCAGCCACAGAGTAGTCAGTAAGTGGAATAGTTTGGGAAGCGATGTAGTGGAGGCAGGATCCATACATAGCTTTAAGCAGAGGTATGATAAAGCTCACGGTTCAGGGAGAGTGACCTAGTAGCGATCAGTGAAGAGGCGGGGCCAGGAGATCGAACTCGACCCCCGCAGCCTCAACTAGGTGAGTACAACTAGGTGAGTACACACACACACACACACACACACACACACACACACACACACACACACACACACACACACACACACACACACACACACACACATTGTGACCCTGAGCAGCTACAGGTTATTATTATTAAAAACAGAATAAACGGTGGCTATGACTACAGGGATATAAATAAGGTGAATATAACATCAAAGAGAGAAAAGTTACAACAGTAAGTACATATTTAACAAACTTAGATTAAGAAAGGCAACAGGTGAGCTTTAATCTAAAAACAGAGTTTCAGATGAGTGGGTCAAGTTACTACTGGAAGAAGTGTCAAGAAATTAGCGAAGAAATATGTACTAAGTAAACGGATGATTGTGTGTTTTTATGTATATAAGACAACTTGCTGTTGAGACTAAGACAAAAAGTTCCAGTCACCAAGACACTGCCTCACACAGTCCCCAAGACACTGCCTCACACAGTCACCAAGACACTGCCTCACACAGTCACCAAGACACTGTCTCACACAGTCACCAAGACACTGCCTCACACAGTCACCAAGACACTGTCTCACACAGTCACCAAGACACTGCCTCACACAGTCACCGAGACACTGCCTCACACAGTCACCAAGACACTGCCTCACATAGTCACCAAGACACTGTCTCACACAGTCACCAAGACACTGTCTCACACAGTCACCAAGACACTGTCTCACACAGTCTCCAAGACACTGTCTCACACAGTCACTAAGACACTGTCTCACACAGTCACCAAGACACTGTCTCACACAGTCACCAAGACACTGTCTCACACAGTCTCCAAGACACTGTCTCACACAGTCACCAAGACACTGTCTCACACAGTCACCAAGACACTGTCTCACACAGTCACCAAGACACTGTCTCACACAGTCTCCAAGACACTGTCTCACACAGTCACCAAGACACTGTCTCACACAGTCACCAAGACACTGCCTCACACAGTCACCAAGACACTGTCTCACACAGTCACCAAGACACTGTCTCACACAGTCTCCAAGACACTGTCTCACACAGTCACCAAGACACTGTCTCACACAGTCACCAAGACACTGCCTCACACAATCACCAAGACACTGCCTCACACAGTCACCAAGACACTGTCTCTCACAGTCACCAAGACACTGCCTCACACAATCACCAAGACACTGTCTCACACAGTCACCAAGACACTGTCTCACAGTCATCAAGACACTGCCTCGCACAGTCACCAAGACACTGTCTCACAGTCACCAAGACACTGCCTCACAGTCACCAAAACACTGCCTCACAGTCACCAAGACACTGCCTCACAGTCACAAAGACACTGCCTCACAGTCACAAAGACACTGCCTCACAGTCACCAAGACACTGCCTCACAGTCACCAAGACACTGCCTCACAGTCACCAAGACACTGTCTCACAGTCACCAAGACACTGCCTCACACAGTCACCAAGACACTGCCTCACACACTCACCAAGACACTGTCTCACACAATCACCAAGACACTGCCTCACGGTCACCAAGACACTGTCTCACAGTCACCAAGACACTGTCTCACAGTCACCAAGACACTGTCTCACAGTCACCAAGACAATGCCTCACACAGTCACCAAGACACTGTCTCACAGTCACCAAGACACTGCCTCACACACTCACCAAGACACTGTCTCACACAATCACCATGACACTGCCTCACAGTCACCAAGACACTGCCTAACACTCACCAAGACACTGTCTCACACAGTCACCAAGACACTGCCTCACAGTCACCAAAACACTGCCTCACAGTCACCAAGACACTGTCTCACACAGTCACCAAGACACTGCCTCACAGTCACCAAAACACTGCCTCAGTCACCAAGACACTGTGTCACACAGTCACCAAGACACTGCCTCAGTCACCAAGACACTGCCTCACAGTCACCAAGATACTGTCTCACACAGTCACCAAGATACTGCCTCACACAGTCACCAAGACACTGCCTCACACAGTCACCAAGACACTGCCTCACAGTCACTAAGACACTGCCTCACAGTCACCAAGACACTGTCTCACACAGTCACCAAGACACTGCCTCAGTCACCAAGACACTGCCTCACAATGACCAAGATACTGTCTCACACAGTCACCAAGATACTGCCTCACACAGTCACCAAGACACTGTCTCACACAGTCACCAAGACACTGTCTCACACAGTCACCAAAACACTGCCTCACACAGTCACCAAGACACTACCTCACACAGTCACCAAGACACTGTCTCACACAGTCACCAAGACACTGCCTCACACAGTCACCAAGACACTGTCTCACACAGTCACCAAGACACTGCCTCACACAGTCACCAAGACACTGCCTCACACAGTCACCAAGACACTGTCTCACAGTCACCAAGACACTCACACAGTCACCAAGACACTGCCTCACACAGTCACCAAGACACTGTCTCACACAGTCACCAAGACACTCACACAGTCACCAAGACACTGCCTCACACAGTCACCAAGACACTGTCTCACACAGTCACCAAGACACTGTCTCACACAGTCACCAAGACACTCACACAGTCACCAAGACACTGTCTCACACAGTCACCAAGACACTGACTCACACAGTCACCAAGACACTGTCTCACACAGTCACCAAGACACTGACTCACACAGTCACCAAGACACTGTCTCACACAGTCACCAAGACACTGCCTCACACAGTCACCAATACACTGTCTCACACAGTCACCAAGACACTGCCTCACACAGTCACCAAGACACTGTCTCACACAGTCACCAAGACACTGACTCACACAGTCACCAAGACACTGTCTCACACAGTCACCAAGACACTGACTCACACAGTCACCAAGACACTGTCTCACACAGTCTCCAAGACACTGACTCACACAGTCACCAAGACACTGCCTCACACAGTCACCAATACACTGTCTCACACAGTCACCAAGACACTGCCTCACACAGTCACCAATACACTGTCTCACACAGTCACCAAGACACTGCCTCACACAGTCACCAAGACACTGCCTCACACAGTCACCAATACACTGTCTCACACAGTCACCAAGACACTGCCTCACACAGTCACCAATACACTGTCTCACACAGTCACCAATACACTGTCTCACACAGTCATCAAGACACTGCCTCACACAGTCACCAATACACTGTCTCACACAGTCACCAAGACACTGTCTCACACAGTCACCAAGACACTGCCTCACACAGTCACCAAGACACTGCCTCACACAGTCACCAATACACTGTCTCACACAGTCACCAAGACACTGCCTCACACAGTCACCAATACACTGTCTCACACAGTCACCAAGACACTGCCTCACACAGTCACCAATACACTGTCTCACACAGTCACCAAGACACTGCCTCACACAGTCACCAAGACACTGCCTCACACAGTCACCAATACACTGTCTCACACAGTCACCAAGACACTGCCTCACACAGTCACCAATACACTGTCTCACACAGTCACCAAGACACTGTCTCACACAGTCACCAAGACACTGCCTCACACAGTCCCCAAGACACTGTCTCACACAGTCACCAATACACTGTCTCACACAGTCACCAAGACACTGTCTCACACAGTCACCAAGACACTGTCTCACACAGTCACCAAGACACTGCCTCACACAGTCACCAATACACTGTCTCACACAGTCACCAAGACACTGTCTCACACAGTCACCAAGACACTGCCTCACACACTCACCAAGACACTGCCTCACACAGTCACCAAGACACTGTCTCACACAGTCACCAAGACACTGACTCACACAGTCACCAAGACACTGTCTCACACAGTCACCAAGACACTGTCTCACACAGTCACCAAGACACTTCCTCACACACTCACCAAGACACTGTCTCACACAGTCACCAAGACACTGCCTCACACAGTCACCAAGACACTGACTCACACAGTCACCAAGACACTGTCTCACACAGTCACCAAGACACTGTCTCACACAGTCACCAAGACACTGTCTCACAGTCACCAAGACACTGTCTCACACAGTCACCAAGACACTGTCTCACACAGTCACCATGACACTGTCTCACACAGTCACCAAGATACTGTCTCACACAGTCACCAAGACACTGTCTCACAGTCACCAAGACACTGCCTCACAGTCACCAGACACTGCCTCACAGTCACCAAGACAACACAGTCTTCTCAGCGTGCTGGGAGGTAATAAAGCCAAGTCTCAGGTTTTTCTTCCTCTCCTCCTCAGAGGTTGACTGTTTTCCTCTAGCCGCTATTATTCATGACTTCTTGGAAGCGTTGATGACAGACAAACATTTTTCAGAGTCATGACCGAGAAATTCTTATTTTTTGTTTTAATGACAGCTTAGTTCAACCGTTCATAAGTCTTGTTGCGCGTGAATGTTCTCTAATTAACACAGTTACTACAGTGAGTTGTGTTCTTACTCTCGTAACAGAAGAGGAACAAAGTAAAAAACAGAAATAAGGCAAGGAAGAAAAGAGGTTTTAAAATGATAATAGTGAACAAAAGGGTAAATAGTTTACGTGTATATTTTATTTACACTTGCAAATCAAACTTAGATGAGAGATAATGAATTTTAATTTATTTACAAAATAAGTAAATCCAAAAGAATATGTACACACACACACACACACGTATATAATATATATATATATATATATATATATATATATATATATATATATATATATATATATATATATATATATATATATATATATATATATAATATATATATATATATATATATATATATATGCAATATGAGCACGATAAACAGGTGATATCACCAATGTCTATCATGGGAGGAGGTACAAGTACCTCCTCATCTTCTGGGACCAGCTGTCCCCAGGCCTAGCCCCATTACCCGCTCCCACGGGGCTCGGAGGGAGAAGCTAGGCACCTTGGGCTGCCACAAACCCCGCCCAAACTGGGCTCGACGGGTGTGACAGCTGCACAGCAGCAGACGATATCAGGAGGTGCAAAGGCAGCAAGAACTACAGGATCCTTTAGGAGTCACACCCCAGCTTTGGGCATTAAGCCGAGCTTTGGGGAAGCTCAAGAATGCCACTTGCTGTTTGTGTTGCTGATGCTACTACTTCACTTGCCCGTTGCACTGGTCTGATATCACAATATGCAGAACAACCACTGTGAATAAATATTGATATACAAAGCGCGTTCATGACTTTTCACATTATCAAGGAACTATCATAGTTCCTTGATAATCTGAGAAGTCACGAATGCGCTTGAAATTTCACTATTTTTTTCACAGTGGTTGTTAATGTTGCAGTTTTATAACTGTAGTGAAAGCGCACCTCTGGCAAGACAATGATAGATTGAATGAGAATTTATTATTTATATATATATATATATATATTATATATATATATATATAATATATATATATATATATATATATATATATATATATATATATATATTATTTTATATATATATATATATATATATATATATATATATTATATATATATATATATATATTATATATATATATATATATATATATATATATAAGCGTATGTATAATTATGAGAATAAATCACAGAGATGGTAGTAGCAGCGAGCATGTACACCAGTAAAGGTTGAGTACAGCCAACACAGGATAGTGTGGCCACAGCCTCAGTAAGAACACTGGCAATGCCCTCAAATAAGCCTAGAAATTTCCATTCAGTTTACCGTCCATAGCCGTAACCTCCTCCATAATTTCCGCCGTACAGGCCTCCGTAGCCGCCGCCGAAGCCACCGCCAAAACCATGGCCGAAGCCACCGCCAAAACCATGGCCGAAGCCTCCATTAAAGCCACCACCATAGCCGCCACCGTAGCCACCACCGTAGCCGCCGACGTAGACTGGATAGTGGACAGGAATCACCTTGACGGGAGCGTAACCGAAGCCTCCACGGTACCGACCGAAGCCGCCTTTCTTGTACTTATGCGGTGCTGGTTCGGCAAAGACCGCAGACACGACCAACATCAACACCAAGATCAGCGACGCCTGCAGGAGGAACAACAACACTGTCTTATATCCTTACATCCACCCTACACAACTCGTTTTTTTTTTTTTCAAAATAAACCTCTGTATTTTATTTTTCAAGAATATTTTTATAGAAAATGAGGCTCCCGCAGAATCTAAATTACCATTATTGTCTTGAAACTTAATTATATTGCCCTAGTAACAAAGATATTTGTGTTTTTGTCTAATTGGCAAGCACTCAACATTGCACTCTTCTGAGGCCATGTTATGTATCATGGCTTCTTCAGTCTAGTGTAGCGAAAGGTGCAAGATGAGGAGGAGTTTGAGGTAATCAGTCCCTCAGCCTGGAGTCGATGTTTTCAGTCCATCATTTTTAACATTGCTTCATAAACACACATTCCTCAAGTGGAAATATGAAACCCCAACATCTGCTAAAACATATAACTGAGACAGCGGCATCCATTTAACAAAACATCTATGCACTCATTTCTCTGACTACCTTCACATAAATGTCCAACACAACTTACAAACTTCATTCTGGAGGAACCAGCTAATTGTGTGCCCGACCCGCTGCCGCCCTCCCATTTATACTCTCAGCCTCCTGGCAGAGGATATCACTTCCAGAAGTTTACTTTCAATTAATTCACTCTGACATCAGTGAGAGCTGAAGGAATCTGTATAAAAACTTGCCTGCAGCCTCCGCCAGTGCTGATAAAGGTGTGATAATATCTCGCTTGTTTATTCTCTCTCATATGCAAAGCAGGTTGCTCTTCCGCCTCTGACACACACGGGAAAAAGAGATCTGTTTACACTTCACTAAAATTTGCTTTATAAAGACAAATTGTTTGACATAAAGCATGATAATAGTGACAGTAATAATAATGACGTTAATAATGATGATGGTTACGATGATAATGATAATAATTATGAGAGAAAATATAATAATAATAATAATAATAATAATAATAATAATAATAATAATAATTATTATTATTATTATTATTATTATTATTCACTTTATTGTAATTATTATGTGTTCTTAAATTTATATTGAAATAAACACACAAACTCAAACACACACACTCACACACACACACACACACACACACACACACACACACACACACACACACACACACACACACACACACACACACACATACACACACACACACAGGAAAGTCAGTAAACGAAATGATGGAATATGTAACAACAAAATACAAGGAGGCAGAGGAAAGGTTTGTTCCCAAGGGCAACAGAAATAATCTGAAGATCAAAGCGAGTCCTTGGTTTACTCGAAGGTGTAGGGAGGCAAAAACTAAGTGCACTAGAGAATGGAAAAAGTACAGAAGGCAAAGGCCCCAGGAAAATAAGGAGGTTAGTCTAAGAGCCAGAAACGAGTATGAACAGATTAGGAAGGAGGCACAGCGGCAGTACGAAAATGACATAGCATCGAAAGCCAAGTCTGACCCGACACTGCTGTGTAACCACATTAAGAGGAAGGCAACAGTCAAAGACCAGGTGATCAGGCTGAGGAAAGAAGGTGGGAACTCACAAGAAACGATTAAGAGGTATGTGAGGAGCTCAACATGAGACTGAAGAAAGTATTTGCAGTGGAGACAAGAAGGACTCTGGGAAGACAGGACAGAAGGGGACACCAAGAAGGAATACACCAACAAGAGTTGAATGACATACACACAACTAAGGAGGAGGTGAAGAAGCTGCTAAGTGACCTTGATGCCTCAAAGACAATGGGACCAGACAACATCTCCCCGTGGGTCCTTAAAGAGGGAACAGAAATGCTGTGTGTGCCACTAACTACAATCTTCAACACATCCCTTGAAACTGGGCAACTACCTGAGGTATGGAAGACAGCAAATGTAGTTCCCATTTATAAAAAAGGAGACAGAAAACAGGTACTAAACTACAGACCAGTGTCACTGACGTGTATAGTATGCAAAGTTATGGAGAAGATTATCAGGAGAGTGGTGGAGCACCAAAAACGGAACAAGATTGTAAACGACAACCAGCACGGATTCATGGAAGGCAAATCCTGAGTCACAAACCTTCTGGAGTTTAATGATAAATTAACAAAAGTAAGACACGAGAGAGGGGGGTAGGTTGATTGCACTTTTTTGGGGGGGGCTGCAAGAAGGCCTTTGACACAGTTCCTCACAAGAGATTAGTGCGGAAGCTAGAGGATTAGGCGCATAACAGGAAGGGCACTGCAATGGATCAGAGAATATCTGACAGGGAGGCAACAACGAGTCATGGTACATATTGAGGTATCACAGTGGGCACCTGTGACGAGCGGGGTCCCACAGGGGTAGGTCCTAGGATCAGTGCTGTTTTTGGTATATGTGAACGACATGATGGAAGGGATAATAATAATAATAATAATAATAATAATAATAATAATAATATAATAATAATAATAATAATATCTTTATTTACTACAAGTACATGTACATGGTATACAGTCCTAGCTGACAACAATGACATACTACTATATAGAAAGTCCCTTGTTATGCTCCGCATTTCGGGCAAATTAGGTCAGTGTCCCAGGATGCGACCCACACCAGTCGACTAACACCCAGGTACCCATTTTACTGATGGGGAACATAGACAACAGGTGGAAAGAAACACGTCCAATGTTTCTACTCTGGCTGGGAATCGAACCCAGGCCCTCGCCGTGTGAAGCGAGAGCGTTAACCACCAAGCCACCAGAAGTGTCCCTGCTCGCAAAAGATGTGAAGTTAATGAGGAGAATTAAATGAGATGAGGATCAGGTAGGACTTTCAAGAGACCTGGACAGGCTGGACACCTGGTCCAGCAACTGGCTTCTCGAATTTAACACCGCCAAATGCAAAGTCATGAAGATCGTCGAAGGGCACAGAAGACCGCAGACAGAGTATAGGCTATGTGGCCAAAGACTGCAAACCTCGCTCGAGGAGAAAGATCTTGGGGTATAATACAGAGCACGTCTCCGGAAGCACACATCAACCAGATAACTGCTGCAGCATATGGGCGCCTGGCAAACCTGAGAATAGCGTTCCAATACCTTAGTAAGGAATCGTTCAAGACACTGTACACAGTGTACGTCAGGCCCATACTGGAGTATGCAGCACCAGTTTGGAACACACACCGGGTCAAGCATGTTAAGAAATTAGAGAAAGTGCAAAGGTTTGCCACAAGGTTAGTTCCAGAGCTAAGGCTAATATCCTACGAAGAAAGGTTAAGGGAAATCGGCCTGACGACACTGGAGGACAGGAGGGTTAGAGGAGACATGATAACGACATGCAAAATACTGCGTGGAATAGACAAGGTGGACAGAGACAGAGAGGGGACACAGAAACAAGGGGAAGTTGAAGATGGAAGTTGAAGACTCAGATGAGTCAAAGGAATGTTAGGAAGTATTTCTTCAGTCACAGAGTAGTCAGGACATGCAACAGTCTAGCAAGTGATATAGTGGAGGCAGGAACCATACATAGCTTTAAGACGAGGTATGATAAAGCTCATAGAGCAGGGAGAGAGGAGACATGATAACGACATGCAAAATACTGCGTGGAATAGACAAGGTGGACAGAGACAGAGAGGGGACACAGAAACAAGGGGAAGTTGAAGATGGAAGTTGAAGACTCAGATGAGTCAAAGGAATGTTAGGAAGTATTTCTTCAGTCATAGAGTAGTCAGGACATGGAACAGTCTAGCAAGTGATATAGTGGAGGCAGGAACCATACATAGCTTTAAGACGAGGTATGATAAAGCTCATAGAGCAGGGAGAGAGAGGGGACCCAGTAGCGTTCAGTGAAGATGCGGGGCCAGGAGCTGAGTCTCGACCTCTGCAACCACAATTATGTGAGTACACACACACACACACACACACACACACACACACACACACACACACACACACACACACACACACAACACACACACACACACACACACACACACACACACACACACACACACACACACACACACACACACACACACACACACACACACGGCACCAGTTTGGAATCCACACCTAGCCAAGCACGTAAAGAAACTAGAGAAAGTGCAAAGGTTTGCAACAAGACTAGTCCCAGAGCTAAGGGGTATGTCCTACGAGGAGTGGTTGAGGGAAATCGACCTGACGACACTGGAGGACGTGAGAGATAGGAGGGACGTGATAACGACGTACAAAATACTGAGAGGAATTGACAAGGTGGACAAAGACAGGATGTTCCAGAGATGGGACACAGCAACGAGGGACACAGTTGGATGCTGAAGACACAGATGAATCACAGAGATGTTAGGAAGTATTTCTTCAGCCACAGAGTAGTCAGGAAGTGGAATAGTTTGGGAAGCGATGTAGTGGAGGCAGGATCCATACATAGCTTTAAGCAGAGATATGATAAAGCTCATGGTTCAGGGAGAGTGACCTAGTAGCGATCAGTGAAGAGGCCGGGCCAGAAGCTAGGACTCGACCCCTGCAACCTCAACTAGGTGAGAACAACTAGGTGAGTACACACACACACACACACACACACACATTTAAATAAGCGCACAATGACTCCTCTGGACGCCTTTGAAACATCTCTGAGAAAAATAAATTATTTTTCCTCACGTCTAAGCTTGTTTTTTTTCTTATCAAAGCCGGGATAAAAGCAATGATGCACATTTTGCAACATTTTGTCTCTCTTGTGCAGTCTTCTGTCTGATACATCACTCCATCTTGACTCATATTTCTCTTCTTTTTTTTGTCTCTGTCCGCAGTTACATATGTGTGTGTGTGTGTGTGTGTGTGTGTGTGTGTGTGTGTGTGTGTGGTGTGTGTGTGTGTGTGTGTGTGTGTGTGTGTGTGTGTGTGTGTGTGTGTGTGTGTGTGTGTGTGTGTGTGTGTGTGTGTGTGTGTGTGTGTGTGTGTGTGTGTGTGTGTGTGTGTGTGTGTGGTGTGCGTGCCTATCTGTCTATCTGTCTATTTCTGAGTCTGTCTGTCCCTCCTGCAACCTTCTATTGTTCAGACCTTGACTTATATTTACTTTCTGTTTCTGTCTTTCTGTCAGTCAGTCAGTCAGCTTCCTTTGCCTCTCTCCTGCTTAATAAAAACTTGTAACTTCAGTTATGTCAGAGCTTGCGTGATATATCCAACATTTTATTTCCAGAATTATATTCATCCACCTTCCCGGAGACGCACATGCACAGCATCACATGGATACGTGGGAGTACATGGGATAGAAAGCAGAGAACTTGGCTTTCCACACAAGGCTATCTGTCGAGAAGAAAAGTCTATTTCTTTTTAGATTAATTGCTGTTGTATACTATCTCGGTGTATGAGTGGAAAATAGAGAAATAGAATCATCCACAAGGCTGGTAAATCCGAGATCAAGTTTAAAAACCCAAAGGAAGAGATTTTCAGAAGACTCTGGAAGCCGTGTGTTAGACACGTCTTTATTTAAGTAAGCTACACCAGCATTGAGATCATATCAAGTTACTCGTATGCACGAACAAGCTTCTGAATGACTCAACTCAAGAAATCGCAATAACACGATTGCAAACAAACCACGGAACGGGCGGGAAATGAACCTATGGTTAAGTGAGTCCCCAAACGCCAGGCAAGCTGTCCGAGTGGCTTATGCACTGACCTGGACTTTTAAGACTCATTTACCATGGGTTCAATCCCCGCCCGTTCTGTGGTTTGTAAGCTTCTGAAACTCGAGAGGTTCGCAACGAGGCTGATTTTGCAACTGAGGGAGAATCATTATGAGAATATAACTGAACTGAGGATAATGGCCTTGAAGACGAACGTTTTCAAGACTTCAAAGAATCTCAGACGCACTAACGTGAGGGGGGGATGAAAATTCAGAGATTGTTCTAAATGACAAGAGCGGGGACAAGATGTGTTGGTGGTAATTTGTCTGTTAGGAGAAATGAGAAAGTTCTTGTACCGCTTGTCTTAGTAATAATGATAGAATTACCGGCAAAATGTTTGTAAAGGTTTGACGAAGCTCCTGGCGAGCGAAACGTTGCCACGACTAACTGTCACATTAGATGCATCCGAGACCATTTACCTTGCCTGTGCTTGTTATAAGGTGACCTGTTAAGTGGAGTCACTTGGCCGTGACCTTCCGCTTCCTTGAAGGTCCATTCCATACAAATCCATTCCCCAAAAATATATAACTTCAGCAGATGAAGGCATTGTCACTGGTAGGCGGGATTTCCCAGTGGAAGTAGGTCATGCCCAAGGGACGGGTTAGCAGTAGTGAAGAAGGTTGTGGTTCTTGGTCCTCTGAACCAAGATTCCATGATGTTGCAGTGTCCGTATTGTATACCATTCGTATACAACTTGTCAGACACTGCAGCATCATGAAATCTTGGTTCAGAGGGCATCTCCACAACCTTCCTCACTACTACTAACCCGTCCCTTGGGCATGACCTACTTCCACTAGGGAATCCCGCCTACCAGTGACAATGCCTTCGTTTGCTACCCGTTCCCTTTTCACCTGACGTCAGTATATATGCACCAGCCTTCTTGCTTGTGCTTCAGATTCTTCACGACTCCAAGGCTGAGGGACTGATTACCTCATCTTCTGTATATAGTTCTACTGTCTTCAAATTATGTCCTAGAATTTTTATTGATAAAGCCACTGGATGGCGAAACGTCTACATTAAAGATACCCAGATGTTGCATATGTATCTAATTTTCAAGTTACGATGTACGTCTTCTAGTGTTATGAAAATATATGGAATAAGCTTTAAGATTAAATAGAACTGATTCCAAGGGGCCAGAATTTTCTCTGATCCATTGTAAGTTGAAAGACACAGTGAGAATTACAGACTTGAGCTTTGCATCCCTAGCTTGGTAAAGACACTACCTCACATTGTTTCAGACACTCACAAAATATGTTATCTCTCACGGTCACTTAGACATTGTCTCTCGCAGTCACCAAGACAATGTCCCTCTCAGTCACCAAGACATTTTATCTCTCACTCACAAAAATAAGTTGTCTCTTCGGCGTGCTGGTAAATGATATAAGCCAAGTCTTATGCGTTCTTCAGTTCCTGCTCGGATATATACTATTTCCAGAAAAGATTTATTCGTCTTGACAATGCTGATGCCAAAAGAATTTTTTTCAGAAGCGTGACTAACACAGAAATTTGTTTTAAGCAACAAATCAGCTAAATTTGTTTCCTATCTTTAGTTATTTAGTTATTTATGGAAGCTCACTTATTTCTCAATCACAAACACGAGAGTTATCATTCTCATAGCAGAAAAGGGAATAGGAAGAAACAAGATAAATGTAGATACACAAGAAATATACATGAAATGGAGAAAAAAATGAGAACAAGTAGATGGATAAAGTTTTTATATTTTATTTACAGAAGTAAATAGAGGTAAATTGATGTTTTTTATGATATACTTACAAAATTATGGATTCCAGAACTGTTCAAAATCTGTATGGAGGGCATATATACACGAGAATGAAAATGATTCACAGAGATGATGGCAACACGATGTATGCCTGTCAGTAAGGGCTGTCCACAGCTCACCGAGGACACTGTGGCCACTCCCTCGGAGACGACATACTGACACAGTTTACCGTCCATAGCCGTAACGTCCTCCATAATGACCGCCGTACAGGCCTCCGTAGCCGCCGCCGAAGCCACCGCCAAAACCGGGGCCGAAGCCGCCACCAAAGCCACCACCATAGCCACCACCGTAGCCTTTGCCAACAAAGACTGGATAGTGGACAGGAATCACCTTGACGGGAGCGTAACCGAAGCCTCCACGGCGCCGACCGAAGCCGCCTTTCTTGTACTTATGCGGTGCTGGGTCGGCAAAGACCGCAGACACGACCAACACCAACACCAAGATCAGCGACGCCTGCAGGAGGAACAACAACACTGTCTTACGCTCTCGTGCCTAAGATATCAGATACTCTACACAAGAATAGTTTTATATATCGAACTTGCAGCGGTAAATAAATATACTGGTCTAAAATTCCTAGCAATTCAGATGTGTTAATGGTGAGTGGTTCTCTAGACTCAACAGAACATAGAATATTATAATACAATGGTATGTAATAACGATTAATTATAGAGTAACTCGCAAATGCAAAGAAACTTAAGTGTTACACTTGTGTCTCCCTCATCATTACAACGAAGGATGTACATATATAATCCGAGAGATATGTTGAACTCTTCTCCAGGCTGAGGGACTGACCACCTCAAATACTATTTCTCCAAGGTTGATGGACTGATTACATCATCTTCATTTCCCTACTACACCTGTTGCCTCTGTATTTAACTGAAGAAGCGTACTGTGTAGTTGAAACGTTTCAATAATGAAGATACCCAAATGTTGCACACCTATTTATTATAATAATACCGAGAAGTGTTGCCTCTCGGTGTATATGCTCTTAGAGTTTATTTTAATCCTAATCTTATGGATACAAGTATTACTGACCTCTGGTAAACAGGTTACATGTAGTCTTAATGATCCTAGTAAATCGACGGACTTTACCAAACCAATCCGGACTAAGCAAACAAGCAACACTGCACAATATCCCAAGCACAGTACACTACTTCAGAATTATTTCTTAATGGCAAGCTTAACGATTTTCAATCAGATTCCTTCTATATTATTTAAGAGCAATACTCATTGATCGGAGCATTCATATACTCTCATCACTTTGCAATATTGCTTTAAAAAGTTCAACATAGATAACTTACAATCTTCATTCTGGAGGAATTTGCTACTTGTGCGCCTGAGTCTTCTGCCGCAGCGCCTTTTATACTGCCAGTCTGACCTAGGATGTCAGGTCCAAAAGTTCACTTTCAGTTACTTGCGCCTGACATTATTCAGAGGTCAAGGAATCTTTTGTAGGAAAAACTAGTCGTGCTTGTTGCTTCCGCCAGTGCTAATAAAAACTAGATGATGACTAGCAAAATATCTAGATCAAGTTAATCTTCCTGGTTTACAGGATGAAAGCGTTCTAGATCTATACATATTAATATATCTGTATTAAATGTTAATTAAAGTGTCTGTAATAAAAGATAATAATAGAAGGAAAAATATTCATACACAAATACTGACTGATAATAACAATAGCAATAATAATAATAATATATGAAACTTCACTAGCCCCACCACCACACACCACACACCACACTACAACACACACAACCACACACACACACACACACACACACACACACACACACACACACACACACACACACACACACACACACACACACACACACCACACACACACACACACACACACACACACACACACACACACACACACACACACACACACAACCACCACACACACACACACACACACACAACACACACACACAACACACAACTAAAACTAACACACACACACACATATAAAACATCACACAACAACACACTAATAACATACACCATACATAAATAAATAATAATATATATTATATTATATATATATATATTATATATAATATATATATATAATATATATAATATATATATATATTATATATATATTATATATATATATAATATATATATATATATATATATATATATATATATATATATATAATATTATATATATATATATATATATATTATATAATATATATATTTAATATCAGTAAGATGTTTAAAACTGTACCCACAAGAAGCTGGGCACAAAACTTAAGATTCAGCCTGGAAAAACAGAATCTTGGGATCAGGAAGCAAAGAGTGACTGTCAGGAAAGAGGCTTCAGAATGGAGAAGAGTAACCAGCAGGGTTCCGCAAGGACCGGTATTAAGACCAGCACTGTTTCTGGTTTATGTGAATGACATTCCAGGTGAGAGTGAGTCAGATATATTCCAATTTGTTGATGATGTAAAACTGACTAGGAAAATTAAAGAGATGACAAAAAAAAAGGCTCCAAAGAGATCTGGACAAATTGCAGGAGTGGTTCAAATTAGCGGTTGTTTGAACTGAACAGTAAATACGAGGTCATGATGATTGGAAAAGGTGCATGAAAACCCAAAAGGGGAACGGAGGCTGCAGACTACACTCAAAGATAAAGATCAAAGGGGGGAGCATAGTGCTTAGCTTGTCGCCATAGGCTCACAGCCGAATAACCTCTGCGGCTAATGCTCGTTTGGCATATCTATTCAGAATCTCAACAGTGAGTTTTTCCTCGCCCTTTACACAACAGACGTCCAGCCTATTTTAAAGTGTGTAGCACCAGTATGCATACTGGTTAAGTAAGGAAGTGCAGAAGTATGCAGCTAGGTTTGTTCCTGAGTTATGGGACATGAGCTACGAGAGGCTAACGGAATTGTAGCTAACCACTTTGGAGGGTAGAAGAACCAGGGAAGACACGATAAAAGCCTGCAAAATGCTCAGAGGAATTGAAAAGAAAGAGAGGGATAGGCTGTTTGAAAGAAGAGAAATGGGTACTTGAGGACACCACTGGAAGTAAAAGGAAGATATTAGAAAGTATTTCTCCAGTTTCAGAGTAATCGAGAAGTTGTTTGGGGAAGGACAATGAAGATCGCAAGTGAGTACAGGATCAGGGATAAAAAGCTACAAACTTCACTGAAGGAACAGGATCTTGGGGTAAGTATCATACCGAGCACATCTTCTGAGGTTCACATCAACCGAATAACGGCTGCAGCATATGGGTGCCTCGCAAACCTAAGAACAGCCTTTCGACATCTAATGAGTCATTCACGACACTGTACACAGTGTACATCAGGACCATACTGGGGTATGCAACACCAGAATAGAACCCATATATGGCCAAACTCTTCAGGAAATTAGAGAAAGTGAAAAGGTTTGCAACAAGACTAGTCCCGGAACTAAGGGGCATGTCCTATGAGGAGAGGTTAAGAGAACCCAACCTGATGACACTGGAAGACAGGAGGGATAGGGGATACATGATAACGACATATAAAATACTCAGTGGAACTGACACGATAAAGAGTACCATAATATTTCAGAGATAGGACACAAGAACAAGGGGACACAACTGGAAGTTGAAATCTAAGATGAGGCATAGGAATGCTAGGAAGTATTTTTTCAGCCTTAGAGTTGTGAGGAAATAGAACAATCTGGAGAGTGATGAAGTAGAGGAGGGATCCATACATAATCTTGGAGCCGGGGGAGAGAGATGACTTAGTAGCAACCAGCGAAGAGGCGGTGGTAAGAGCTGTGACTCGACTCCTGCAACCAGAAATAGGTGAGCACACACACACACTATGAAGTCTACGCTCCATGACGTCCACACCTGGTCGAATATATGCAGAAATTCGGAAAGATTCAAAGGTTAGCAACCAGACTAATACTGAAATTGATGGAAATAACGTGTGAGAAGTTGAAGGGACCGAACCTGACGACCCAGTCAGAAGGAAGGACGGACATGATTATAACATACTAAATTCTAAGAATTCAAAGGAAAGGAAGAGACAGAAAGTTTTAATTAAGAGAGCCAGGATCAAGAGGACACAGGTGGAGGCTGAAGACACATAAACCACAGGAATGAAAGAAAATATTACTTTAATATCAGGGTGGTTGAGGAGTGGAATGACTTGGACGAGGAAATACCGAAGGAAAACTCAATGCGCAGTTTCGAAAGTAGATATAATAAAGTCCGAGAGACCAGAAATCAGTGATGATGGTCAAGGTAGTCAGGGATGAGGAGCCAGGAACTCAGTCTCAATCCTGCAACTCGGTGAGCACACGTCGGTGAGTGCATAATTAACACACATAAGCAAATGATATCACCAGCTTTCTGATACAGTTCTCAGGCATTTGAAACCCTGCTCACTCTAGCCTTCACTCAAGAAAAAAAAACTAACCGCTAACTTACCTGTTCGGAGTTTACACCTGGTGGAAAATAACAGACTTGACACATTATAACATATGTTTTATTGAAGTCTATCAGACATTTTAAGCAAATATCCTAAATTTGCTTGTAACAGGTGAAATATAAACTTAAAATATATTTACAGATCTGTTCCTGTTAAACCTTTTGGAACCTATCTATCTCCTAGGCCTCTTGGAAATTATAATATTAACAAAGAAGGCTGAAATTGCTTGAATTATAAATAATTTTTAATATTTTTTTTAATTTAAATACCTTTCAACTATGTCCCAGTTCAGATGTCGTCTCATACACAGCATAGGACAGTGTTCTTAAGCTGGAAAACTTTAGCTTACAGGAACAAGACAGCGACCAGAGTCAGGTCAAGATCAGCCACATTCAGAAAAGTTTTTTTTTTTTTTTTTTTAATCAAGATAAGGTTTTCTTCATTTCGCAGTAATATAAATTTCTCTAGTCGATATCCTTCACAGTGGCGATATATAAGGACGAGTCAGACCATCAGAGGACACAGGCAAACATCAGTTCTCCACGATGAAGTTTGTGAGTAATCTGTGCTGAATGAGAATGTGTACATGTGTATTTTATGATCAAGCAAACTTAGATATATAAGTTTGTTTCTATAGCGTGAGTGATATAATCTTTCATGATATAAGAGAGTATATCAGTGATGTTTCTTCTGCAGACGTCAGTGTTCATGGTTCTCCTGCTGGCAGTGGCCGCGGTCCTCGCCAGCCCCGCCCCGATACTGATCAAGAAGATTTTACCGGTTGGCATTAACACAGCTCCTGTCAGGACGGTTCCTGTCTACTACCCAGTCTACCCTGGAGGCTTTTACAAAGGTGTTAACTTCGGACGGTAGACTCAGAGACGAAACCAAAGTTCGTCTAAGAGTATTGCCACTATGTGGTTGTTGAGAATCAAGCCAGTCAGCCAGATGTAAAAACTATGGCGTTGTTTGTCACTATTTTTACCCATCCTAATACTCTCCCCCTCATACTCTTTCACCCAAACATTTCCTCTTATTCTCTTCATCACTGTTTAACCCAAACATGCTCTTACTCTCTGTCATACATGTTAATCAATGTACTGTGTAAATATATTTACAAAAGTTATCCGCTTAAATCTCTTTAACCTAAATTGGAAAATAATTCTCCAAACAAATCGAGCAAAAAAGTTAGCTCTTTCAGGTCCTCATATCTCCTCTATACATTTACATACAATATTTTCTCATATTAATGAGATCACTTAAATAAGAAATCATTTGAGATCTTGAGAATGGTGATTATTTCAGCCCCAAAAAATTATTTTAAGGATAATTTATCCTGTATCAATTTCCTAAGGTCCCAAAAACATAACTTTTGCCATTCCAAAGCAAAACTAATTAAAATATATTTTTTAACATATTTGTTTCTCACCAAAACAATTTGGTCTGAAGAAAGGAACACATTCGTAATTACTTGCGCCCTTTCTGCTTATTAAGTTGAATAAAGCTAGTATGGACAACACGTCTTAAAAACGAAATAAAATGTATTAGAATAGTATGATAGACGAGGTTAGGATAGTGCATTGGCCTGCTAGTTTTACGTGTGTCTCGCCACGGGTTCGAATCCTTCGTTCGGTTAGTAGCTAAGGATGTTTATGCTGGAGTGTAAAAAATATAGAAATAAGAGAGGAAATGGCATTATCTGAAGAAATTAAATTTACGGATAAACGCAAAATAATTAAGTCTTAATTAAATAATAAAGGAACTGCAAATAATTGTGATGTACTGAAGGAAACTGATGACAGAAAATATTTTAGTGTTTTCATCTCTTCAGAAAAAAGAAATTTAATAAAGAATAGAAAAAGCAAAGAGGAAAAGCAACATGTTAAAGAAATTACAAAATACTTAGAAGATTTTAATAAAATAATCATAGCAGTATAAAGGCGAATTAGACAAAATAAGAAAGACACAGACAGGCAACAAGGATTAACATTAACTCAAGAAAAGTAAGGAATTCAAACAAAAATTTTGCCTGCAAAGATATATCAATTAGATTAGACTATACCAAGAAGGGCAGCATAAAAATAATACTACATAAATACTGTTAAAAGAAGAAACAAAGGACACAGAACAACCAAACCAAATCAAATAAATTGGGAATCAGATAAACAAATGCATTTAAAAATATTTAAAATGACATTATAAAAGAAACATGATACAATGAAGCTAAATGAAGTCTAAATTTAAAAATATATATTTTTTAGTTTTACTGAGATGGTGAGTAGTGAAGACTTGAGAGGCATTTGCAATATTGGTATGACAAAGAGAAAAGATGTAATAATTTATATTCTAAATATAAATATTGAAATTGTAATAGAAGAAATAAAGAACGAGGAGAAGAAATTCTTGTTCATAAATGTATATAATTTACTGTTTGATATCACGTGAAAGAGAGAAGACAATTGAGTGGCTCCAGTATTTATATTAAGAGAATTACTAATAAAGAGTGACCCCGAAGAGGCAAAATAAAGACTTTGAACTGAGAATTTTTAATTATAAAGAAAATATTGGGGAGCCTTTGAGCCTGAAACAACAAACAATTGTCATCAAAATTAATAATTTTTAATATATAATAATGTAAACACACTACAAGGAGTATTTACTAAAAAACAGCAAGACTTTTTAAACCCAAGGATTCTGAATTCACTACCAAGATTATTATGCTCTACTGAAAATAACCCAAGTTGCTGACATGAACATAAGAAACACACAAATAGTTGATGGAAATTCTGTTAAACTCAACCTCTATCTGATATTGTGAAGAAAGTCTCAGTTGGAGATCGAGATATACAGATCTTCCCATATCTTTATATTGGTTTATATGAAGTTCTTTCCTTCGTATAGGACTGCTTTCACGGAGAAATGAACACACACACCACACACACACACACACACACACACACACACACACACACACACACACACACACACACACACACACACACACACAACACACACACACACACAAACACACACACACACACACACACACACACACACACACACACACACACACACACACACACACACACACACACACACACACACACACACACACACACACACACACACGCACACACACACACACACACACACACACACACACACACACACACACACACACACACACACACACACACACACAAACACACACACACACACACACAAGAGTACGACGAGAGCAATAGAGCGATGGTTGACACACAGGCTATAGTGGCCAGAAGAGCTCATGCATGCAGGGCAAAGCTCCTGATCATGGGTGACTTTAAACACAAGGAGATCGATTGGGAGAACTTGGACCCGCATGGGGTCCAAGATACATGGAGGGCTAAGATGATGGAGGTGGTACTGGAAAACTTCATGTAACAACACGTAAGGGACACTACAAGAAAGAGAGGAGAGGATGAACCAGCAAGGCTGGACTTAGTATTCACCTTGAGTAGTGCAGATATCGAGGACATCACATATGAAAGACCCCTTGGGGCCAGTGACCATGTGGTTTTAAGCTTCGAATAAACAGTAGAGCTACAAGTGGAGGGAGAAGCAGGAAGGCCAGGACGAATGAAGCCAAACTACAAGAAAGGGGACTACACAGGAATGAGGAACTTCCTGAACGGGGTTCAGTGGGACAGAGAACTGGCAGGGAAGCCAGTTAATGAGATGATGGAATATGTTGCAACAATGAGCAAGGAGGCTAAGGAGAGGTTTGTACCCAAGGGTAACAGGAATAATGAAAAAGCCAGGATGAGCCCATGGTTTACCCAAAGGTGCAGGGAGGCAAAAACCAAGAGTGCTAGGGAATGGAAGAAATATAGAAGGCAAAGGACCCAGGAGAATAAGGAGAGCAGTCGTAGAGCCAGAAACGAATATGCACAGATAAGAAGGGAGGCCCAAAGACAATATGAAAATGATATAGCAGCGAAAGCCAAATCTGACCCGAAACTGTTGTACAGCCACATCAGGAGGAAAACAACAGTCAAGGACCAGGTAATCAGGCTAAGGAAGGAAGGAGGAGAGACAACAAGAAATGACCATGAAGTATGTGAGGAACTCAAGAAGAGATTCAAAGAAGTGTTCACAGAGGAGACAGAAGGGGCTCCAGAAAGACGGAGAGGTGGGGCACACCACCATGTGCTGGACACAGTGCACACAACCGAGGAAGAAGTGAAGAGGCTTCTGAGTGAGCTAGATACCTCAAAGGCAATGGGGCCAGATAACATCTCCCCATGGGTATTGAGAGAGGGAGCAGAGGCGCTATGTGTACCCCTAACAACAATATTCAATTCATCTATCGAAACAGGGAGATTGCCTGAGGCATGGAAGACAACAAATGTAGTCCCAATCTTTAAAAAAGGAGTCAGACATGAAGCATTAAACTACAGACCAGTGTCACTGACATGTATAGTATGCAAAATCATGGAGAAGATTATCAGGAGAAGAGTGGTGGAACACCTAGAAAGGAATGATCTCATCAACAGCAGCCAACATGATTTCAGGGACGGGAAATCATGTGTCACAAACCTACTGGAGTTCTATGACATGGTGACAGTAGTAAGACAAGAGAGAGGGGGGTGGGTGGATTGCATATTCTTGGACGTCAAGAAGGCGTTTGACACAGTTCCAAACAAGAGATTGGTGCAAAAACTGGAGGACCAAGCAGGGATAACAGGGAAGGCACTACAATGGATCAGAGAATACTTTTCAGGAAGACAGCAGCGAGTAATGGTACGTGGCGAGGTGTCAGAGTGGGCACCTGTGACCAGCGGGGTCCCACAGGGGTCAGTATTAGGACCAGTGCTGTTTCTGGTATTTGTGAACGACATGACGGAAGGAATAGACTCTGAGGTGTCCCTGTTTGCAGATGACGTGAAGTTGATGAGAAGAATTCACTCGATCGAAGACCAGGCAGAACTACAAAGGGATCTGGACAGGCCGCAGACCTGGTCCAGCAATTGGCTCCTGGAGTTCAATCCCACCAAGTGCAAAGTCATTAAGATTGGGGAAGGGCAAAGAAGACCGCAGACGGAGTACAGTCTAGGGGGCCAGAGACTACAAACCTCACTCAAGGAAAAAGATCTTGGGGTGAGTATAACACCAGGCACATCTCCTGAAGCGCACATCAACCAAATAACTGCTGCAGCATATGGGCACCTAGCAAACCTCAGAACAGCATTCCGACATCTTAATAAGGAATCGTTCAGGACCCTGTACACCGTGTACGTTAGGCCCATATTGGAGTATGCGGCACCAGTTTGGAACTCGCACCTAGCCAAGCACGTAAAGAAACTAGAGAAAGTGCAAAGGTTTGCAACAAGACTAGTCCCAGAGCTAAGAGGTATGTCCTACGAGGAGAGGTTAAGGGAAATCAACCTGACGACACTGGAGGACAGGAGAGATACGGGAGACATGATAACTACATACAAAATACTGAGAGGAATTGACAAGGTGGACAAAGACAGGATGTTCCAGAGATTGGACACAGTAACAAGGGGACACAGTTGGAAGTTGAAGACACAGATGAATCACAGGAATGTTAGGAAGTATTTCTTCAGCCACAGAGTAGTCAGTAAGTGGAATAGTTTGGGAAGCGATGTAGTGGAGGCAGGATCCATACATAGCTTTAAGCAGAGGTATGATAAAGCTCACGGTTCAGGGAGAGTGACCTAGTAGCGACCAGTGAAGAGGCGGAGCCAAAAGCTCGGACTCGACCCCTGCAACCTCAACTAGGTGAGTACAACTAGGTGAGTACACACACACACACACAAACACACAAACACACACACACACACACACACACACACACACACACACACACACACACACACACACACACACACACACACACACACACACACACACACACACACAAACACACATACTCAAGTTGAAACAACACACAATAAATATCACCTGGTCAGGATATGATGTAGGATTTTATCGCCAGGGAAAATGTTACCTGACAAACATCTTAGTAGTATGACGACCTTAACAGTGTCTTTGGTCAAGGCAGAAACACAGATGCTAACTTAATCAAGGTGAATATCCACACAAAAACTGACATATTTGTCACATCATAACTAATGTATTATTGTAGTCAACCTGACTTTTCTTGCAAATATTCAATATTTTCTTGTAACATATCAGTACGCTGATGTCAGTGGTCACCTGCAGTCATACCTGTCCTAAGCTCTGGGAGTTAGCGTGGGCTGTTACCAAGCACCATGGCTTGTTGTATTGTTTTAGAATCTCAGGTTAAAGTGTTGAAGAATGAGGTTCTACTTCTTCAGGAGGAAAATAGGAAGCTGAAGCTTCGCCTAGATGAGTCTGGGAGTGAGTGTGAGAAGGATATAGCTGGTAAGGAGGAAATGGTCACCAGCAGTGATAGTGGCAGCCGCTTTAAGTGGCACGTGGTTCACAGTTCAGGAAGAAGGAAGATAAGGAGGGTTAACAGAGAAGATGTGAAGGTAGGAAATCGATTTTCTGTTCTCCAGGACGAGTGTACTTCAGTGGTTAGTGAGGTTGAAGGTACCACTGATCCCCCTGCTATATGGACCGTGCTTTTTGTAACGGAGACAGAATGGTCAGACAGAGGGTGTGCCTTCCAGGAGCTGGTGTTGGTGACATAGTCAGTAGGTTGGATAATATTATGTCAGGTAATGGGAACAAGCACATTATCTGTCTTAGTGCTGGAGGTAATGACACTGGGAAGGGCAGGAGACAGGAGCTGCTGGATAAGTACAGGTCAGCCATAGAAGTAGTTAGGTCTAAGGGAGGGATCCCAGTCATATGTAGCATCTTTCCTAGAAAGGGAATGGGCAATGAATGGATGTCTAGGGCAATTGGTATATATTGCTGGCTAGACAGATACTGCAAGGAACTTGCAATCCCACTCATTGATAACTGGGACCTATTCTTTGGCAAACGTGATATGTATGCAAGGGATGGGGTTCATCTCTCTGGGGATGGAGTGGTTGCATTAGCCAATTCGATTGAGAGGGTAATTGATGACTTGTCTAGGAATTTAAACTGATAGATTATAGAGGAGTGGGTGTTTGTGGGAAACAATCCGGCTGCAGTATTAGGGTTAAAAACAGCAGTTGTTACCGGGATACCTCAGGGATATGTTTAAAAGACAATATTCCAAATAAAGTTGCTAGTAATGGCAAATCAATTGATCAACAAACAAAGAGAGATAGCAGAGGGCAACGAGTGACTAGCTCCCTTAAGGTTTACTGTACAAATAGTAGGAGTCTTAGAAATGAGATAGATGAGCTAAGATTACTTGCAAGTGTAGGTAATACAGATATTATTGGTATAACAGAGACCTGGTTCAACCTGAAAGATAGAGAAATGCCTTCTGAATGCAACATACAGGGTTATACATTATTCCACACTGATAGGGTCAACAGGAAGGGCGGTGGAGTGGCGATGTATGTCAGAGAAAATTTAAATTGTTGTCTTAGACATGATACAAGATTAGAAACATCGAACACAGAATCTGTTTGGAAACAGTTTCTCGAGGGTCGTGACAAATTAATTCTTGGTGTGATTTATAGGCCCCCAAACCTTGATAGGGAGTGCAGTAAGCTGTTATGGGACGAAATTCATAAGGCATCTAGTTATGAAAATGTTGTGATAATGGGAGATTTTA
Source organism: Cherax quadricarinatus (assembly GCF_026875155.1). Taxonomy (NCBI): domain Eukaryota; kingdom Metazoa; phylum Arthropoda; class Malacostraca; order Decapoda; family Parastacidae; genus Cherax; species Cherax quadricarinatus. Next base: position 77,583,150 of record NC_069406.1, on the reverse strand, counting down.
ACTTTAGACAAATTGATTGGAGCAATATGACTTTCTTGATACGGTTCAGGATTGCTTTTTAGAACAGGTTGTGATGGAATCAACTAGAGAAAACAATCTGCTTGACTTGGTTCTTGCCAGCAAAGATTCACTAATTAATAATCTTGAGGTTAATGATGAGCTTGGGGAAAGTGATCACAAATCACTTACTTTTAATATATCATAGAATTACCCAGATAACTGCAATCAAATCTCTGTCCCAGATTTTTGCTTGGCCGACTTCATGGGACTGAAAAATTTCCTGGGTGGGCTAAATTGGGATGTCCTGACTATGGTTGTCAATATGACGTTTTTCAGAGCATAATTCTAGCTGCCCAGACAACTTTTGTTCCGAGAATGGAAATTGGATCTAACAAAAATGATCCCAAATGGATGAACAATAGATTGAAACATCTCATTGATCAAAAGAGAGGCAGATGTAGGCGTATCAAAAGAGGGGATGAGCAGTTAAGAAATCAATATATTTAATTAAAGAGAGAAATAAAGGAATAAGAAAAGCAAAAAAGGGATTATGAGGCTAAGGTCGCAAGGGATTCAAAGACTAACCCAAAAGGGTTCTTTCAGGTATACAGAAGTAAGATTAGGGACAAGACTGGCCCACTTAAGAGTAACTCAGGTCAGATCACTGACAGTGATAAGGATATGTGTGAAATTCTTAATACCTACTTCCTCTCAGTTTTCACCCAGGAAAATACTAGCGATATTCCTGAAATAATAAATTATGTAGAACAGGATGATAATAAACTATGCAAGATTGCAGTAACTAGTGACATGGTCCTCAGACAAATAGAGAAAGTAAAACCTAACAAATCCCCAGGTCCTGATGAACTGTTTGCAAGGGTGTTAAAGGAATGTAAAGAGGAACTTAGCATACCTTTGGCTAATCCTTTTAACATATCACTACAAACTGGCATAGTGCCTGATAATTGGAAAATGGCAAATGTAATACCTATTTACAAGGCAGGTGACAGGTCATTGGCTTCGAACTATAGACCAATAAGCCTTACCTCCATAGTGGGAAAATTTATGGAATCAATAATTGCTGAAGGAATTCGTAGCCATCTTGATAGGCACAGACAGATTAATGAATCTCAACACGGTTTTACAAAGGGGCGTTTTCACTAAGGTGTTTGAGGAGGTAGATCATGGTAATGAATATGATATTGTGTATATGGACTCCAGTAAGGCTTTCGATAGAGTTCCACATCAGAGGCTATTGAGGAAACTTAAGGCACACGGAATAGGAGAAATTTTTTCCTGGGCAGAGGCATGGCTGACAAATAGGCAGCAGAGAGTTTGCATAAATGCGGAGAAATCAGAATGGGGGCACGTCATAAGTGGTGTTCCTCAGGGGTCAGTTTTGGGCCCGTTGTTGTTCACAATTTACATAAACGACATAGATGAGGGAATAAATAGCGACATAAGCAAATTTGCTGATGACACCAAAATAGGCCGTCCAATTCATTCTAATGAGGACACTAGAGCACTCCAGGATGATTTGAATAGACTGATGCAATGGTCGGAGAAGTGACAGATGCAGTTTAATATAGACAAATGCAAAGTTCTAAATGTTGGACGGGAAAATACCCATGCGACATATAAACTAAATAATGTAGAACTTAATACTACTGATTGCGAAAAGGAATTAGGAGTTCTGGTTAGCAGTAATCTAAAATGAAGACAGTGCATTAATGTTCGCAATAAAGCTAACAGAATTCTTGGCTTCATATCTAGAAGTATAAATAATAGAAGTCCTCAGGTTGTTCTTCAACTCTATATATCCTTGGTTAGGCCTCATTTAGATTAGGCTGCACAGTTCTGGTCACCGTATTACAGAATGGATATAAATGATCTGGAAAACGAACAGAGGAGGATGACAAAGATGATCCCATTTGTCAGAAATCGGCCCGGGGAGGATAGACTGAGGGCCCTGAATCTGCACTCTCTCGAAAGGCGTAGAATTAGGGATGATATGATCGAGATGTATAAATGGAAAACAGGAATAAATAAAGGGGATGTAAACAGCGTGCTGAAAATTTCCAGCCAAGATAGGACTCGCAGCAATTGTTTCAAGTTGGAAAAATTCTGTTTCAGGAAGGATGTAGGAAAGCACTGGTTTGGTAATAGAGTTGTGGATGAGTGGGGCAAACTCCCGAGCACAGTTATTGAGGCTTAAACGTTGTGTAGTTTTAAAAATAGGTTAGATAAATACATGAGTGGGTGTGGGTAGGTGTGAGTTGGACCTGACTAGCTTGTGCTGCTGGGTCTGGTGCCGTGCTCCTTCCTTGAGTAGGGGTGACCAGACTGGGTGGGTCATTGGGCTAATCCGGGGGGGGGGGGAACACGGACCTGCTCCGCATGGGTCAGTAGGCCTGTTGCAGTGTTTCTTCTTTCTTATATTCTTATGTTCTTATAAAATGTTAATATAAATTTTGAGGCAATCCTGTTATCCCTTTTTTTGACATACTTTGCAGAACTTTTGTAGATTCACATATTCTTGCAGCACCCTTCAGAGGATGGTTATGGAGTGCACAATAAACTAGCAGCTACCGTCCACAGGATGGATATGAGGTGTACAATAAACTAGCAACTACCGTCAGGAGGACGGATAAGAGGTGTACAATAAACTATCAGCTACCGTCAGAAGGATGGATATGAGGTGTACAATAAACTAGCAGCTACCGTCCACAAGATGGATATTAGTTGAATAATACTCTAACTGCATGGACGGCAAAATCTAAAATTTAATCATAGCGAGAATATCCGTCCTGTTGTTGCAACTCGCCGGGCTGGTAGAGGGATGTGACACCTTTGTATAGAGGAGATTCAGGAAATTTTTTTTTAATTAAATTATGATGAAGACAATAGTAATACGTTCCTGGATTCTGGCTAATAAAATGTTGTTAATGTCTTTGTTCATCATAAATGTAAATGTACATTTACAAAATGCAAAATACAGATACTACATAAATCATTGGAAATTACTGTTATAACAAACTATGAAACTGTATCTAGAAAACATCTCGTAACCTGGAAACCTTCAGTTTAGGAGAGCAAAAAGTGATCACATATGTCAAGATCAGTAATATTCTAAAGTTGTGTTTTTTATTCAGGGCAAGTTTTTCTTAGTTTATGATAACATGCGCAGACAAGAGATTAACACAATTACTATAACATAAATCCTTCCAGCTGACATCTTTCACAATATGTCTGGTATATAAAGAAGACCCAGACCTCAGAGGACACAGGTAAACATCAGTTCTCCACGATGAAGTTTGTGAGTAATCCGTGTTGAATGAGCATCTATATATGAGTATTTAATGAGCAAGCAAAGTTAGATATATAAATTTGCTTCTATAGAGAGACTGATATAGAGCTTCATGTTTAAGAAAGTAAATCACTGATGTTGTTTCTTCTGCAGACATCAGTGTTCATGGTTCTCCTGCTGGCAGTGGCCGCGGTCCTCGCCAGCCCCGCCCCGATACTGTTCAAGAAGGTTAAACCGATTAGCTTTAGTGCAGCTCCAGTCAGGACGGTTCCTGTCTACTACCCAGTCTACGTCGGCCACGGTGGCGGTCTTGGAGGTCTTCACAAAGGTGTTATCTTCTGAAATCACGGCTACGGACGGTAGACTCAGAGACGAACCCAAGGCTCGTCTAAGAGTATTGCCACCATGTTGTTGTGGAGAATGAAGCCAGTCAGTCATATGTAAAAATAATGACATTATTTGCCACTATTTTTTCCCCCAGTCTTATACTTTTCACCAAACTATTGTACCCAAACATTTTCTCTTGCTCTCTCCCATGCTGTTTCACCTTCATATTTTCTTATTCTCTTTCATGTTGTTTAACCAAAACAATTGTTCTTCATGCAAATGATTATATAAATATATTTTCCAAAGAAAAATCTATCTTTTTGAACCTTCTTGACCTAAATTAGAAATAATTCCGCAAAAATTAATCGAGGTAAAATTTGTCTCACATTTTTTCAGTTTTCTGATATTTATACACGTTTATGCAATATTTTCTTATGCTAATTATTAAATGCTTATATTAATTATGCTAATTAAACAGGGAGATTGCTTGAGGCATGGAAGACAGCAAATGTAGTCCCAATCTTTAAAAAAGGAGACAGACATGAAGCACTAAACTACAGACCAGTGTCACTGACATGTATAGTATGCAAAATCATGGAGAAGATTATCAGGAGAAGAGTGGTGGAACACCTAGAAAGGAATGATCTCATCAACAGCAGCCAACATGGTTTCAGGGACGGGAAATCCTGTTTCACAAACCTACTGGAGTCCTATGACAAGGTAACAGCAGTAAGACAAGAGAGAGAGGGGTGGGTGGATTGCATTTTCTTGGACTGCAAGAAGGCGTTTGACACAGTACCACACAAGAGATTAGTGCAAAAACAGGAGGACCAAGCAGGGATAAAAGGGAAGGCACTACGATGGATCAGGGAATATTTGTCAGGAAGACAGCAGCGAGTAATGGTACGTGGCGAGGTGTCAGAGTGGGCACCTGTGACCAGCGGGGTCGCACAGGGGTCAGTCTTAGGACCAGTGCTGTTTCTGGTATTTGTGAACGACATGACAAAAGGAATAAACTCTGAGGTGTCACTGTTTGCAGATGACGTGAAGTTGATGAGTAGAATTCATTCGATCGAAGACCAGGCAGAACTACAAAGGGATCTGGACAGGCTGCAGACCTGGTCCAGCAATTGGCTCCTGGAGTTCAATCCCACCAAGTGCAAAGTCATGAAGATTAGGGAAGGGCAAAGAAGACCGCAGACGGAGTACAGTCTAGGGGGCCAGAGACTACAAACCTCACTCAAGGAAAAAGATCTTGGGGTGAGTATAACACCAGGCACATCTCCTGAAGCGCACATCAACAAAATAACTGCTGCAGCATATGGGCGCCTAGCAAACCTCAGAACAGCATTCCGACATCTTAATAAGGAATCGTTCAGGACCCTGTACACCGTGTACGTTAGGCCCATATTGGAGTATGCGGCACCAGTTTGGAACCCACACCTAGCCAAGCACGTGAAGAAACTAGAGAAAGTGCAAAGGTTTGCCACAAGACTAGTCCCAAAGCTAAGAGGTATGTCCTACGAGGAGAGCTTAAGGGAAATCAACCTGACGACACTGGAGGACAGGAGAGATAGGGGGACATGATAACGACATACGAAATACTGAGAGGAATTGACAAGGTGGACAAAGACAGGATGTTCCAGAGACTGGATACAGCAACACGGGGACACAGTTGGAAGCTGAAGACACAGATGAATCACAGGGATGTTAGGAAGTATTTCTTCAGCCACAGAGTAGTCAGGAAGTGGAATAGTTTGGGAAGAGATGTAGTGGAGGCAGGATCCATACATAGCTTTAAGCAGAGGTACGATAAAGCTCATGGTTCAGGGAGAGTGACCTAGTGGCGACCAGTGAAGAGGCGGGGCCAGGAGCTTTGAATCGACCCCTGCAACCTCAACTAGGTGAGTACAACTAGGTGAGTATACACACACACACACACACACACACACACACACACACACACACACACACACACACACACACACACACACACACACACACACACACACACACACACACACACACACACACACACACACACACACACACACACACACACACACACACACACACACAAACACACACACACACACACTTAAGCTGAAACAACACAATATGATGTAGACATTTTTTCACCAGCGAAATTGTTTCCAGTCAAATATCTTGAGTCATATGACAACTTTCTTAATAATGTATTTGGCTGAGGCAAAAACGCAAATGTTAATTTAAATACGCTGAGGATCCACACAAAAACTAACAGATCTGTCAAATCAAAACTATTGTATTACCGTAGTCAACCTGACTTTTCTGGCAAATATCCAATATTTTCATGTAGCATGAAATATAAACTGTTAATATAAAATTTAAGGCACTCCTGATATCCCTCTTTTTTATCATACTTGCTGGAACTTTTGTAGATCCATATATTCTTGCGCTACCCTTCAGATGGTTATGACGTGCACAGTAAACTAGCAGTTACCGTCCACAGGATGGATATGAGGTGCACAATAAACTAGCAGCTACCGTCCAGAAGATGGATATGAGGTACACAATAAACTAGCAGCCACCGTCCACAGGATGGATATGAGGTGCACAATAAACTAGCAGCCACCGTCCACAGGATGGATATGAGGTGCACAATAAACTAGCAGCTATCGTCCACAGGATGGATATGAGGTGCACAATAAACTAGCAGCTACCGTCCACAGGATGAATATGAGATGTACAATAAACTAGCAGCTACCGTCCAGAAGATGGATAGGAGGTACACAATAAACTAGCAGCCACCGTCCACAGGATGGATATGAGGTGCACAATAAACTAGCAGCTACCGTCCAGAAGATGGATATGAGGTACACAATAAACTAGCAGCCACCGTCCACAGGATGGATATGAGGTGCACAATAAACTAGCAGCTATCGTCCACAGGATGGATATGAGGTGCACAATAAACTAGCAGCCACCGTCCACAGGATCGATATGAGGTACACAATAAACTAGCAGCCACCGTCCACAGGATGGATATGAGGTGTACAATAAACTAGCAGCTACAGTCCACAGGATGGATATGAGGTGCACAATAAACTAGCAGCTACCGTCCACAGGATGGATATGAGGTGCACAATAAACTAGCAGCTACCGTCCACAGGATGGATATGAGGTGCACAATAAACTAGCAGCTACCGTCCACAGGATGGATATGAGGTGCACAATAAACTAGCAGCTACCGTCCAGAAGATGGATATGAGGTACACAATAAACTAGCAGCCACCGTCCACAGGATGGATATGAGGTGCACAGTAAACTAGCAGCTACCATCCACAGGATGGATATGAGGTGCACAATAAACTAGCAGCTATCATCCACAGGATGGATATGAGGTGCACAATAAACTAGCAGCTACCATCCACAGGACGGATATGAGGTGCACAATAAACTAGCAGCTTCCGTCCACAGGATGGATATGAGGTGCACAATAAACTAGCAGCTACCGTCCACAGGATGGATATGAGGTACACAATAAACTAGCAGCTACCGTCCACAGGATGGATATGTGGTGCACAATAAACTAGCAGCTGCCATCCACAGGATGGATATGAGGTGCACAATAAACTAGCAGCTACCGTCCACAGGATGGATATGAGGTGCACAATAAACTAGCAGCTACCGTCCACAGGATGGATATGAGGTGCACAATAAACTAGCAGCTACAGTCCACAGGATGGATATGAGGTGCACAATAAACTAGCAGCTACCGTCCACAGGATGGATATTAGGTGCACAATAAACTAGCAGCTACCATCCACAGGATGGATATGAGGTGCACAATAAAGTAGCAGCTACCGTCCACAGGATGGATATGAGGTGCACAATAAACTAGCAGCTACCATCCACAGGATGGGTATGAGGTGCACAATAAACTAGCAGCTACCGTCCACAGGATGGATATGAGGTGCACAATAAACTAGCAGCTACCGTTCACATGATTGATATTAGGTGCACAATACTCTAACTGCATCGACTGCAAAAATCTAAATTTAATCATAGCGAGAATATCCATTCTGTTGTTGCAACTCGCCGGGCTGGTAAAGGGATGTGACACCTTTGTATAGAGGAGATTCAGGAAAAAAATTGTTAATTAAATTATGATAAAGACAATAGTCATGTGTTCCTGGATTCTGACTAACTAATAAAATGTTGTTAATCTCTTTGTACATTTTTAATGTGGCATTATTAATCACTAAGTTTATGCATAAAAAAAACATACCACTGGCGGGGTTAAAACTCGCGATCAAAACTCCAGACCCCGCCAGTGGTATGGTTTATTTGCAATCGTGTCATTACGATTCCGTGAGTTAAGTTTATGCACAATTGAGAAATGCTAAATACAGATACAACAAAAATCTTTGAAATTTTCTATGAAACTGTCTGAAAACAATTTTCACTAATTTTATATTTTTGCCGTTTATTTGTTTCCATTATTTAAAAAAAAATCTACTGATGCAATGTATTCAGAAGACATCTCGTAAAACTGGAACCTTCAGTTTACGAGAGCAAAAAGTGACCATATATGTCAAGATCAGTAGCATCCTATAGTTGTTTATTATTCAATGATCTTCATAATTCATGAGAACATGCGCTGACAAGACATGATGCAATCACTACAACATAAATCCTTCTTTCTGACATCCTTCATATGCCTGGTATATAAAGAAGACCCGGAATTCGGAGGACACAGGCAAACATCAGTTCTCCACGATGAAGTTTGTGAGCATTCTCTCCTGAATTAGTATATATTCATGTGTATTCTATGAGCACGCAAAGCTAGATATATAAATTTGTTTTTGTAGAGTGAATGATAGTCTCTCATGTTATAAATAATCACTGATGGTGTTTCTTCTGCAGACGTCGATGTTCTTGGTTTTCCTGCTGGCAATGGCCGCGGTTCTCGCTATCCTCTCCTCTATACTGATCAATAAGATTTTACCAATTGATATTAACACAGCTCTTGTCAGGGTGATTCCTGTCTAGTACCCAGTCTATGTAGCCACGACGGCAGTTTTGGAGGCCTTCATAAAAGTGTTAGATTCTGAAATTACAGCTACGGACGGTAGATTCAGAGACGAATCCAAGGTTCTTCTAATAAGAATATTGCCACTGTGTGGCTATTGAGAATGTAGCCAATCAGCTAGATGTAAAAAAAATATTGGCGTTATTTGACACCATTGTTACGACGGTTTTGTGTTTTCCTCCTTACTGTTTCACACAAACATTATCTTACTCTGTCCCATAGTTTTTAATTAATATACTTAGTGAAAATAATGACGTAAACATATAAAGAAAACAAAAATAATCTATTTTATTCTTCTCAGTCTAAAGTAAAAATAATTCTAAAAAAAACTACACGACATAGAAAATGATGTCTTTTTTTTTTTTTACTTCCTTCAAGCATTTTCAGTCAATATGTTCCTCAAGTAAATGATGTTGTGTTGATGTGAAATATTCAAATGGGATCAACATTCCTATGGGGTTTTATTGATCAGCGCCGGCGTCGTCTGAACTGATTTTGTCTAAGGAAAATAAACTTGCGTTTACTTGTTCTTTAGGTACCTATTTAATAGAGTACAGACAACACATCCTGAGGATAAAACAAATGATGAAAGAGTTGATTTATTGGGGTGAATCCTGTTTTCCTATTTACTACTGAAAGGGTCATTAAGACTGAAAGTCACCTGCTCACAATTAGTCAAGAGAACTTCAATCCCTAAAATCTTCTGTAGAAGATCACAGTTAGAGGTCGAAAAATTGAGATATTACCTCATTTCTGGGTTTCTGTTTCCATGAGCTTCTTTCCTTTATGTAAAATCCTTTTCTAAGATATAGACACAGATAGACAGAAAGACAGACAGACAGAGAGACATATAGACACACACACACACACACACACACACACACACACACACACACACACACACACACACACACACACACACACACACACACACACACACACACACACACACACCTGTGTCACAAACCTACTGGAGTTTTATGACATGGTGACAGCAGTAAGACAAGAGAGAGAGGGGTGGGTGGATTGCATATTCTTGGACTGCAAGAAGGCGTTTGACACAGTTCCGCACAAGAGATTAGTGCAAAAACTGGAGGACCAAGTAGGGATAACAGGGAAGGCACTACAATGGATCAGGGAATACTTGTCAGGAAGACAGCAGCGAGTCATGGTACGTGGCGAGGTGTCAGAGTGGGCACCTGTGACCAGCGGGGTCCCACAGGGGTCAGTCCTAGGACCAGTGCTTTTTCTGGTATTTGTGAACGACATGACGTAAGGAATAGACTCTGAGGTGTCCCTGTTTGCAGATGATGTGAGGTTGATGAGAAGAATTCATTCGATCGCAGACCAGGCAGAACTACAAAGGGATCTGGACAGGCTACAGACCTGGTCCAACAATTGGCTCCTGGAGTTCAATCCCACCAAGTGCAAAGTCATGAAGATTGGGGAAGGGCAATGAAGACCGTAGACGGAGTACAGTCTAGGGGGCCAGAGACTACAAACCTCACTCAAGGAAAAAGATCTTGGGGTGAGTATAACACCAGGCACATCTCCTGAAGCGCACATCAACCAAATAACTGCTGCAGCATATGGGCGCCTAGCAAACCTCAGAACAGCATTCCGACACCTTAATAAGGAATCGTTCAGGACCCTGTGCACCGTGTACGTTAGGCCCATATTGGAGTAAGAGCTCTAATTTGGAATCCACACCTAGCCAAACGAGTAAGGAAACTAGACAAAGTGCAAAGGTTTGTAACAAGACTAGTCCTGCAGCTAAGGGGCATGTCATACGAGGAGAGGTTAAGCGAAGTCTACCTGACGACACTGGAGGACAGGAGAAATAGGGGGAATATGATAACTACATATAAAATGCTGAGACGAATCGACAAGGTGGACAGAGACAGGATTTCCCAGAGATGGCACACAGCAACAAGGGGTCACAATTGGAAGTTGAAGACTCATATGAATCACAGGGATGTTAGGAAGTATTTCCTCAGTCACAGAGTTGTCAGGAAGTGAAACAGTTTGGGAATTGATGTAGTGGAGGCAGGATCCATACATAGCTTTAAGAAGAGGTATGATAAAGCTTATGGAGCAGGAAGAGTGACCTCGTAGCAACCAGTGAGGAGGCGGGGCCAGGAGCTATGAATCGACCCCTTCAACCACAATTAGGTAAGTACAATTAGAAGAGTACACACACACACACACGCACACACACACACACACACACACACACACACACACACACACACACACACACACACACACACACACACACACACACACACACACACACACACACACACACACACATACAGATCTTAGTCAGATGACGACACACTCACTAGAACCTTTCGTCAAGGCAAAAACATAACAGTTAACTTGACAAAACTGAATCTATTCATGTAAAAAGCTTGCGACCTTCACTTATAGTAACATATATATTATTATTACAGTATATCAGACATTTTAAGCAATTATACTAACTTCGCATATAAGGGAGAATATATATATGTAAATATTAGTCTACATGAACATCTGTTAAACTTTTTGTGGCCACCTTACTGGCACTCTTGTAGATCCATATATTCTTACCCTGCCCCTCACAGGATGGTTATGGAGTGCACAATAAAATAACAGCTACCGTTTACTGTATGGATATTAGGTGCACAATAAAATAGTATCTACTGTCCACTGAATGGATGTGAGGTGCACAATAAACTAGCAGTTACCGTCAACATGATGGATATGAGGTGCACAATAAATTAGCAGTTACCGTCAACATGATGGATATGAGGTGCACAATAAACTAGCAGTTACCGTCAACATGATGGATATGAGGTGCACAATAAACTAGCAGTTACCGTCAACATGATGGATGTGAGGTGCACAATAAACTAGCAGTTACCGTCAACATGATGGATGTGAGGTGCACAATAAACTAGCAGTTACCGTCAACATGATGGATATGAGGTGCACAATAAACTAGCAGTTACCGTCAACATGATGGATATGAGTGCACAATACGCTTCCCGCATCGACGGCAAAATCTAAATTTAATCATAGAGAGAATATATGTTGAGTTACTGCAACTCGCTGGGCTGGTAAAGGGATGTGACACCTTTGTGTAGAGGAGATTCAGGAAAAAAAATAGCTAATTAAATTATGATTCTAACTAACTACTGAAATGTTTATCTCTTTGTACCTCATAAATGTGACGTTATTTGTCACTAAATAAATGTATAATTACATAATACAAAATATAAACACTACAAAAAACAATGGAAATTGTTAATGTTATAACAAACTACAAAACTGCTTAAAAATAATTAATTTTCAATAATTTTATATTTTGTCGTTGTTTTCTTTTATTTAAAAGCATTATTTTGTATTGATACAAAAAAAATAGACAGCACTTAACCCAGAAACCTTTATTTTACGAGAGTAAAAAAGTGACAACATACGTCAAGATCAACAGCATCCAAAAACTTTTATTAATTCAGGACAAGTTTTTCTTAAATTATGAGCACATGTGCTGACGAGAGACTAACGTAATTACTGTAACGTAAATTCTTCCAGCTGATATCCCTGTCGTAGATGGTGGTATATAAAGAAGACCCAGACCTCAGAGAACACAGGCAAACGTCAGTTCTCCACCATGAAGTTTGTGAGTAATTTGTGCTGTGTATTTTAGTTTAAATATATGTATATTTATGTATATATATATTATATATATATATATATATATATATATATATATATATATAATATATATTATATATTTTATTTATTATATATATATATATATATATATAATATATATATATATATATTTATATATATATATATTTTATATATATAAAATATATATATATATAAATATATATAATATATTTTTATATATATATATTATATATATATATATTATATATATATATATATATATATATATATATAATATATATATATATATATATATATAAGCACTGTTTTTGCAGAGGTGCTCAGAACACAACAGTTTAGAAGCATATACGTATAAAGATACACAACAAATCCCTCCATACTGCCAATATCCCAAACCCCTCCTTTAGAGTGCATTCATTGTACTTCCCATTTCCAGGACTCAAGTCCGACTATATGAAAATAACCGGTTTCCCTGAATGCCTTCACTAAATATTACCCTGCTCACACTCCAACAGATCGTCAGGTCCCAAATACCATTTGTCTCCATTCACTCCTATCTAACACTCTCATACACGCTTGCTGGAAGTCCAAACCCCTCGCCCACAACACCTCCTTTACCCCCTCCCTCCAACCTTTTCGAGGACGACCCCTACCCCGCCTTCCTTCCCCTACAGATTTATACGCTCTCCATGTCATTCTACTTTGATACCTTCTCTCTAAATGACCAAACCACCTCAACAACCCCTCTTCAGCCCTCTTACTAATACTTTTATTAACTCCACACCTTCTCTTAATTTCCACACTCCGAATTTTCAGCATAATATTTACACCACACATTGCCCTTAGACAGGACATCTCCACTGCCTCCAACCGCATAGGTAGAACTTGCTATTTTGGCTAAAATAGCAACGCACTTCTTGCCGAATAAGACAAGCAAAAATTTGAGTATGCAGTAATTTCGCAAAAATCATTCTGAACATAAGGAGAAAATCTATATTTCATCATGCTTGTTTATTATTAAATTATTGTAAACTTATTTAAAATATATTTAGTTGTATTAAGCTAACTTAAATTGCGCTTGTTATAATAAGGTTAGGTAAGTTTCTTTAAGTTGTTTTGGTACAAAATTATTAATTTTTACATTAACATAAATGAAAAATGTATCTCATTAAACTGATAAGAGAAAATTTTAGAGAGGGCTTAATTTCAAATGAGTTCTTGCTGATTGTCCAGTTTTACCTATATATATATATATATATATATATTATATATATATATATATATTATATATATATATATATATATATATATGTGAGTAAATCACTGATGTTGTTTCTTCTGCAGACATCAGTGTTCATGGTTCTCCTGCTGGCAGTGGCCGCGGTCCTCGCCAGCCCCGCCCCGATACTGTTCAAGAAGGTTAAACCGATTAGCTTTAGTGCAGCTCCTGTCAGGACGGTTCCTGTCTACTACCCAGTCTACGTCGGCCACGGTGGCGGTCTTGGAGGTCTTCACAAAAGTGTTATCTTCTGAAATCACGGCTACGGACGGTAGACTCAGAGACGAACCCAAGGCTCGTCTAAGAGTATTGCCACCATGTTGTTGTGGAGAATGAAGCCAGTCAGTCATATGTAAAAATAATGACATTATTTGCCACTATTTTTCCCCCAGTCTTATACTTTTCACCAAACTATTGTACCCAAACATTTTCTCTTGCTCTCTCCCATGCTGTTTCACCTTCATATTTTCTTATTCTCTTTCATGTTGTTTAACCAAAACAATTGTTCTTCATGCAAATGATTATATAAATATATTTTCCAAAGAAAAATCTATCTTTTTGAACCTTCTTGACTTAAATTAGAAATAATTCCGCAAAAATTAATCGAGGTAAAATTTGTCTCACATTTTTTTCAGTTTTTCTGATATTTATACACGTTTATGCAATATTTTATTATGTTAATTATTCAGTACTTATATTAATTATGCTAATTAATCAATGCTCATACGAGCACTGTAATTAACTTCAGAAATATTCATATATCTTCAACTTTCCTAAGATCCAGTATTCGACCAGCAAATTAAAATAAAAATACTTGTAAAGCCATTATGATAGTCACATAAATTTTTCACGAAAGAAATAGATGCACAGATTCTATAAATGTAGATATTACGAAAGATTTTGAAAGCCTTATTCATCAGAAACAAGTCGAAAACTGAAAAAACAGTTCTGTGATAAATTGGTTTCAAAACCGAGAAGTTGAAGACTGAGACACTTATGTTGCATTAGTGTCTCAATCTTCAAAAACAGTTGATGGGAGGAAAGACAAACTGGAACAGTGGGTGAGAGATTTTTTTTATTTGAGATTAAAGTGCAGAGATAAGAGGAACTTGTGACGTAGTGGTTTAGAAAACTTGCAAGCTGAAGACTGAGATACTTGTGCAACATTTGGGAATCTTTTTTGAGGAAACGTTTCGCCAGCTAGCGGCTTCTTCAGTCTAATGCAGAGAAGAACTGAGAAAGATCAGGAGGAGCTTAAGGAAATCAGTCCCTCAGTCTGGAGTCGATGTTTTCAGTCCAATTGACTGACTGAACACATCGACTCCTAGGCAGAGGGACTGATTACCTCAAACTCCTCCTCATCTTTCTCAGTTCTTCTCTGTAGTGAACTGAAGAAGCCACTGGCTGGCCAAACGTTAACTCAGTAAAGAATCCCAAGTGTTGCACAAGTGTCTAAGTCTTCAAGAGAGGGAAGGAGAGGCAGCAAGTGTTGTGGTCAGGCTGGTGTGAGAGAGGGTAGGTGAGGCAGCAAGTGTTGTGGTCAGGCTGGTGTGAGAGAGGGTAGGTGAGGCAGCAAGTGTTTTGGTCAGGCTGGAGTGAGAGAAGGAAGGAGAGGCATCAAGTGTTGTGGTCAGGCTGGTGAGAGAGAGAGAGTAGGAGAGGCAGCAAGTGCCCTGGTCAGGCTGGTGTGAGAGAGGGTAGGTGAGGCAGCAAGTGTTGTGGTCAGGCTGGTGTGAGAGAGGGTAGGTGAGGCAGCAAGTGTTTGGTCAGGCTGGTGTGAGAGAGGGTAGGTGAGGCAGCAAGTGTTGTGGTCAGGCTGGTGTGAGAGAGGGTAGGTGAGGCAGCAAGTGTTGTGGTCAGGCTGGTGTGAGAGAGGGTTAGGATAGGCAGCAAGTGTTGTGGTCAGGCTGGTGTGAGAGAGAGGGTAGGTGAGGCAGCAAGTGTTTTGGTCAGGCTGGTGTGAGAGAAGGAAGGAGAGGCATCAAGTGTTGTGGTCAGGCTGGTGTGAGAGAGAGTAGAAGAGGCAGCAAGTGCCCTGGTCAGGCTGGTGTGAGAGAGGGTAGGTGAGGCAGCAAGTGTTGTGGTCAGGCTGGTGTGAGAGAGGGTAGGTGAGGCAGCAAGTGTTTTGGTCAGGCTGGTGTGAGAGAGGGTAGGTGAGGCAGCAAGTGTTGTGGTCAGGCTGGTGTGAGAGAGGGTAGGTGAGGCAGCAAGTGTTGTGGTCAGGCTGGTGTGAGAGAGGGTAGGATAGGCAGCAAGTGTTGTGGTCAGGCTGGTGTGAGAGAGGGTAGGTGAGGCAGCAAGTGTTGTGGTCAGGCTGGTGAGAGAGAGAGAGTAGGAGAGGCAGCAAGTGCCCTGGTCAGGCTGGTGTGAGAGAGGGTAGGTGAGGCAGCAAGTGTTGTGGTCAGGCTGGTGTGAGAGAGGGTAGGTGAGGCAGCAAGTGTTTTGGTCAGGCTGGTGTGAGAGAGGGTAGGTGAGGCAGCAAGTGTTGTGGTCAGGCTGGTGTGAGAGAGGGTAGGTGAGGCAGCAAGTGTTGTGGTCAGGCTGGTGTGAGAGAGGGTAGGATAGGCAGCAAGTGTTGTGGTCAGGCTGGTGTGAGAGAGGGTAGGTGAGGCAGCAAGTGTTTTGGTCAGGCTGGTGTGAGAGAAGGAAGGAGAGGCATCAAGTGTTGTGGTCAGGCTGGTGTGAGAGAGAGTAGAAGAGGCAGCAAGTGCCCTGGTCAGGCTGGTGTGAGAGAGGGTAGGTGAGGCAGCAAGTGTTGTGGTCAGGCTGGTGTGAGAGAGGGTAGGTGAGGCAGCAAGTGTTTTGGTCAGGCTGGTGTGAGAGAGGGTAGGTGAGGCAGCAAGTGTTGTGGTCAGGCTGGTGTGAGAGAGGGTAGGTGAGGCAGCAAGTGTTGTGGTCAGGCTGGTGTGAGAGAGGGTAGGATAGGCAGCAAGTGTTGTGGTCAGGCTGGTGTGAGAGAGGGTAGGTGAGGCAGCAAGTGTTGTGGTCAGGCTGGTGTGAGAGAGGGTAGGATAGGCAGCAAGTGTTGTGGTCAGGCTGGTGTGAGAGAGGGTAGGTGAGGCAGCAAGTGTTTTGGTCAGGCTGGTGTGAGAGAAGGAAGGAGAGGCATCAAGTGTTGTGGTCAGGCTGGTGTGAGAGAGAGTAGGAGAGGCAGCAAGTGCCCTGGTCAGGCTGGTGTGAGAGAGGGTAGGTGAGGCAGCAAGTGCCCTGGTCAGGCTGGTGTGAGAGAGGGTAGGTGAGGCAGCAAGTGTTGTGGTCAGGCTGGTGTGAGAGAGGGTAGGTGAGGCAGCAAGTGTTGTGGTCAGGCTGGTGTGAGAGAGGGTAGGTGAGGCAGCAAGTGCCCTGGTCAGGCTGGTGTGAGAGAGGGTAGGTGAGGAAGCAAGTGTTGTGGTCAGGCTGGTGTGAGAGAGGGTAGGTGAGGAAGCAAGTGTTGTGGTCAGGCTGGTGTGAGAGAGGGTAGGTGAGGAAGCAAGTGTTGTGGTCAGGCTGGTGTGAGAGAGGGTAGGTGAGGCAGCAAGTGTTGTGGTCAGGCTGGTGTGAGAGAGGGTAGGTGAGGAAGCAAGTGTTGTGGTCAGGCTGGTGTGAGAGAAGGAAGGAGAGGCATCAAGTGTTGTGGTCAGGCTGGTGTGAGAGAGAGTAGGAGAGGCAGCAAGTGCCCTGGTCAGGCTGGTGTGAGAGAGGGTAGGTGAGGCAGCAAGTGCCCTGGTCAGGCTGGTGTGAGAGAGGGTAGGTGAGGCAGCAAGTGTTGTGGTCAGGCTGGTGTGAGAGAGGGTAGGTGAGGCAGCAAGTGTTGTGGTCAGGCTGGTGTGAGAGAGGGTAGGTGAGGCAGCAAGTGCCCTGGTCAGGCTGGTGTGAGAGAGGGTAGGTGAGGAAGCAAGTGTTGTGGTCAGGCTGGTGTGAGAGAGGGTAGGTGAGGAAGCAAGTGTTGTGGTCAGGCTGGTGTGAGAGAGGGTAGGTGAGGCAGCAAGTGTTGTGGTCAGGCTGGTGTGAGAGAGGGTAGGTGAGGCAGCAAGTGTTGTGGTCAGGCTGGTGTGAGAGAGGGTAGGTGAGGCAGCAAGTGCCCTGGTCAGGCTGGTGTGAGAGAGGGTAGGTGAGGCAGCAAGTGTTGTGGTCAGGCTGGTGTGAGAGAGGGTAGGTGAGGCAGCAAGTGTTGTGGTCAGGCTGGTGTGAGAGAGGGTAGGTGAGGCAGCAAGTGTTGTGGTCAGGCTGGTGTGAGAGAGGAAAACGTCAGCAGTGAGAGTTCTTCCAGAATTGTTTAATATATAAAAAACACCTCTGGAGAAAGAATATAAAATATTTAAATATATTTGTGAATAATGCAAAATTCCTATAAACAATAAATTATGAAAAATAGTTTTATTCCTTACAACAAACCTTGAATAAATACAACAGATTTTATGATGGGTGATTGGGTTCAATGTGCATAAACTCTATGCAATGGAAATGTAAACAGTTGTATACAAGCAACATGGAGAATGTAGACTGTAGCAAACTAATGAAAGTGTTAGAGAGAAAAAAAATATACATAAGGAAGTTATCCATTTTGCTTAATAATTGGACGTGAGTGAACATCCTCTTTGGTTACGTAGATAAAGGCGGCTTCGGTTACGCTCTTGTCCAGACGATCCCTGTCCACTTCGCGTCTTCTTCGGTTGTGGCTACAGTAGTGGCTTCGACAGCGACTATGGTAGTAGCGTCGGTAGCGGCTGCAGAGGTGATTTCTGAGACGTGAAAGCAGGTAGTCACTTCGGAGGTCAGGGCTACGACGGTGGACTCGTCTAAGAGTATTGCCACCAGGAAACTGTTGAGAATATTGCCAGTCAGCCAAATGTAAAAATATCTGGCCTTATTTTCAACTATTCTTGCCCATTCTTACTCTCCTGTACTGTTTTAAACAGACATTCTGTTACTCTCTTACATTGTTTTACTCAAATATTTTCTTACCCCCTTCCCCCATACTTTTTCTCTCAAACATTCTCTTACTCTGTTTGAGTAAGAGAATGTCAGATAGTAAGATTCTCTTACTATCCCTTACTCTTTAATCATTACAATTCGTGAGAGTGATTATGTAAATATAATTTAATAATCTATTTATATTTTCTACAAGATGTGTGTGTGTGGGGTGTGTGTGTGTGTGTGTGTGTGTGTGTGTGTGTGTGTGTGTGTGTGTGTGTGTGTGTGTGTGTGTGTGTGTGTGTGTCTGTGTGTGTGTGTGTGTGTACTCACCTAATTGTACTCACCTAATTGTGGTTGCAGGGGTCGAGACTCAGCTCCTGACCCCGCCTCTTCACTGATCGCTACTGGGTCCTCTCTCTATCTGCTTCCTGAGCTTTGTCATACCTCTTCTTAAAACTATGTATGGTTCCTGCCTCCACTACTTCACTTGCTAGGCTATTCCACTTGCTGACAACTCTGTGACTGAAGAAATACTTCCTAACGTCCCTGTGACTCGTCTGAGTCTTCAGCTTCCAGTTGTGACCCCTTGTCCCTGTGTCCCCCTCTCTGGAACATCCTATCTCTGTCCACCTTGTCTATTCCCCGCAGTATCTTGTATGTCGTTATCATGTCTCCCCTGACCCTTCTGTCCTCCAGTGTCGTCAGCCCGATTTCCCTTAACCTTTCCTCGTACGACATTCCCTTGAGCTCTGGGACTAGCCTTGTTGCAAACCTTTGTACTTTCTCTAACTTCTTGACGTGCTTGACCAGGTGTGGGTTCCAGACTGGTGCTGCATACTCCAGTATGGGCCTAACATACACAGTGTACAGTGTCTTGAACGATTCCTTATTAAGGTATCGGAACGCTATTCTCAGGTTTGCCAGGCGCCCGTATGCTGCAGCGGTTATTTGGTTGATGTGTGCCTCCGGTGATGTGCTCGGTGTTATGGTCACCCCAAGGTCTTTCTCCCTGAGTGAGGTCTGTAGTCTTTGTCCACCTAGCCTATACTCTGTCTGCGGTCTTCTTTGCCCCTCCCCAATCTTCATGACTTTGCATTTGGCTGGATTGAATTCGAGAAGCCAGTTACTGGACCACATGTCCAGCCTCTCCAGGTCTCTTTGCAGTCCTGCCTCATCCTCGTCCGATTTAATTCTTCTCATCAACTTCACGTCATCTGCGAACAGGGACACTTCAGAGTCTATTCCTTCCATCATGTCGTTCACATATATCAAAAATAGCACTGGTCCTAGAACTGACGCCTGTGGGACCCCGCTCGTAACAGGCGCCCACTGTGATACCTCTTCACGTACCATGACTCGTTGCTGCCTCCCTGTCAGGTATTCCCTCATCCATTGCAGTGCCCTTCCTTTTACGTGTGCCTGATCCTCCAGCTTCTGCACTAATCTCTTGTGGGGAACTGTGTCAAAGGCCTTCCTGCAGTCTAGGAAAACGCAATCTACCCGACCCTCTCTCTCGTGTCTTACTTCTGTTACCTTGTCATAAAACTCCAGGAGGTTTGTGATACAAGATTTGCCTTCCATGAACCCATGCTGGTTTTCATTTATAATCTTGTTCCTTTCCAGGTGTTCGACCACTCTCCTCCTGATAATCTTCTCCATGACTTTACACACAATACATGTCAGAGACACAGGTCTGTAGTTTAGTGCCTCGTTTCTGTTTCCTTTCTTAAATATGGGGACTACATTAGCTGTCTTCCATTTCTCAGGTAGTTGCCCAGTTTCAAGGGATGTGTTGAAGATTGTGGCGGAGATGGGGAGATGTTGTCCGGTCCCATCGCGTGTGTGTGTGTGTGTGTGTGTGCGTGTGTGTGCGTGTGTGTGTGTGTGTGTGTGTGTGTGTGTGTGTGTGTGTGTGTGTGTGTGTGTGTGTGTGTGTGTGTGTGTGTGTGTGTGTGTGTGTGTGTGTGTGTGTGTGTGTGTGTGTGTGCGTGTGTGGTGTGTCTGTGTGTGTGTGTGTGTGTGTGTGTGTGTGTGTGTGTGTGTGTGTGTGTGTGTGTGTGTGTGTGTGTGTGTGTGTGTGTTTGTAATGTTAACTGTGATCTCTTTTTCTATTTACATTAATCTCTCTGCTACCCTTTCTTGCGCTATTATTATCAAGCAATGGTGACGCTTTTATTGAATAAACCTTAAAGACATCCATTTCATAATGATTGCCTATAAATAACAAAAAAAAGGCACAATACCGTGACTGGAACCATACACAAATAACCCGCACATAGAAGAGAGGAACCATATTTGACTGGCTCCACGTCCTCCATACTACCTCCACCACTACTACCTTCTACCTTCACTACTACCACTACCACCTCCTGGCCTATATATAATCCCTCCTTCTCTCCTTTTCGTTAGTGTTACTTTGTAAATGGTCCAAGTCGGACCGAAACGTAGTCGTCAGGTTCTCTCTTCTATGTGCGGGTTATTGGTGATTGCCAATATTTTCACTGGCATCACTGACAAAATTAGTCTGTCTTCTACTAAAACAAAACCTCAGAAATATTAATTTTGAATTATTAATGACAAGTATCAGAAAAATCGTAATCCTTCGAAAATTATCAACGAAAGCGACATCATGTTTGCGTATTTATCAGAGGTTGTAGGTTCGTACCTTTGAGCTTAGTCAAGGGAGTAGATACCCGGGTATCATCCTGTCGGAATTAACACTGGCCAACAGTAGACGATGACACACACAGTCTTGTATCATATACACGTACTAGGCTGTGGCTGAGCACTGTGCCTCACATAAGTCTGCCTGAACACTGAGCCTCACACAAGAGCGTAATACAAGAATGTTTCACACAACATTGTATACAAGCATGAATGTAGCATACAATACCGAGCACACGCAAGACTGTATCACGCAACACCGCTCACACACAAGAATGTAACACGTAATACCATTCACACACAAGATGTTAACACGTAACACCATTCACGCACACGACTGTAACACAGGACACTGTGCAACACAACAGGACAGAGGCAATTTCGGGCCAGCCTTTACTTTGACGAGGGAACCAGTTCCTGTGATCCACCACGCCTTTCCCTGAAGGTGATGAGAGCACACCCGCTGGACCACTAACTATTGAGCATTCACCCGAACACACACACACACACATCACTACACACA
This sequence comes from Cherax quadricarinatus, assembly GCF_026875155.1. Taxonomy (NCBI): domain Eukaryota; kingdom Metazoa; phylum Arthropoda; class Malacostraca; order Decapoda; family Parastacidae; genus Cherax; species Cherax quadricarinatus. The sequence continues at coordinate 77,561,396 of NC_069406.1, read as the reverse complement.
CACAAGCACACACACACTCACACACACACACACACACACACACACACACACACACACACATATACACACCCACACACACACACACACACACACATGGTGGGGACTCGCAGGAATCAGGGATCAGATGAGAATGGTTCTGGTAGGGAGGAGTGGATGGAGGAGCAGTGGAAAAGGATGGAACAAGAGTGGGAGAGAAAATTAGGAGAGCTTTCTGAAAAAATGGAGAAAGAGCTCTCTGTGAAATTGGAAAAGAGGCTGGAGAAGGAGACGAAGAATTGGGAGGCACAAGTCGAAACTGCAGTAGCCAGGATAAGGGTCCTAGAAGTTGAGTTAAACAGCCTGAAGCGAGTCTCAGGGGCAGTGACCAGAGAAGACACAGCATATGAAGCTGAGAGGCCGAACAGGAAGGAAGGAGATATGAATTATGCTAAGGTCATATCAGCCTGCCAAGAAGGGCCAGGGAGTGAAAGGGAAGAGCAGCTGGGTGCAGATGGAGAGGGTGATAGGTCGAATGGTGAGGCACAACCATGCTACCAAGAGCCACTGGAAAAATCAAAGGAGAAAATGACCACATACAGACAGGATCCAGAGTCACAGTGGGAGAGGCAATGGGAGAAGGAAAGGGCAAAATCAGTGTTTATCCATGGGCTTCAGGAGAGAGAGGAAAGGACACAAGCTGAAAGATGGCAGGAAGAAAGAAAGGAGATTGAGAAAATCATCACGGAAATAGGTGAAGAAGACATGGACGAGATTGTAAATTTTCAGAGAATAAGGGGGTACTTGAAGGGGAGAAACCGACCGATCAAGCTGATTCTCAGGACAGAAATAGTGCGGAACACGATCATCCAAGAGAAACCACGGTTGAAATACTTGGATGACTAAAAGAGGGTGTTCCTAGACAGACACAAAACACAAACAGAACGACAGCAGCTGAGGGAGAGGACAAAAAAGCGAAAGGAGCTAGGAAAGGAGACAAGGATAGAACCAGCAGAGGTCAGTCAGAGCAGAACAGAGCAGCAAGGGCAAGCACACACATAACTATCCTCAGAACCCCACAACCTATCACACCATCCCAACACACACTACAATCCATACCCACAGCTTCCACCCAATACCCAGCTATAGAATCCCACAGTATGCTGCCAGATCTCCCACCCTCACAGGCCCCCCAAACCACAGTGTTGGAAAGGAAACTGAAAGTATGGTACACGAACGCTGATGGAATAACAAATAAGTGGGAGGAGTGGCACGAAAGAGTCAAAGAGGCATCACTGGACATCATAGCTCTCACAGAAACCAAGCTTACAGGTATGATAACAGATGCCATCTTTCCAACGGGATACCAGATCCTGAAGAAAGACAGAGGGAACAGGGGGGGTGGAGGAGTGGCACTGCTGATCAAAAATCGATGGAATTTTGATGAGCTGGAGAGAGGAGACAAGCGAGAAGAAAGTGATTACATAGCGGGAACGCTTCACTCTGGAGGCCCCAAGGTGGTAATTGCAGTGATGTATAACCCACCACAGAGCAGCAGGAGGCCAAGGCAAGAGTATGACGAGAGAAATAGAGCGATAGTTGACACACTGGCTGCAGTGGCCAGAAGAGCTCATGCATGCAGGGCAAAGCTCCTGATCATGGGTGACTTTAACCACAAGGAGATCGATTGGGAGAACTTGGAGCCACATGGGGGCCAAAATACATGGAGGGCTAAGATGATGGAGGTGGTACTGGAAAACTTCATGTACCAACATGTAAGGGACACTACAAGAGAGAGAGGAGAGGATAAACCAGCAAGACTGGACTTAGTATTCACCTTGAGTAGTGCAGATATTGAGGGCATCACATATGAAAGACCCCTTGGGGCCAGCGATCATGTGGTTTTATGCTTCGAATACACAGTAGAGCTACAAGTGGAGGGAGAAGCATTAAGGTCAGGACGAATGAAGCCAAACTACAAGAAAGGGGACTATACGGGAATGAGGAACTTCCTGAATGGGGTTCAGTGGGACAGAGAACTGGCAGGGAAGCCAGTTAATGAGATGATGGAATATGTAGCAACAATGTGCAAGGAGGCTGAGGAGAGGTTTGTACCCAAGGGTAACAGGAATAATGAAAAAGCCAGGATGAGCCCATGGTTCATCCAAAGGTGCAGGGAGGCAAAAACCAAGTGTGCTAGGGAATGGAAGAAATATAGAAGGCAAAGGACCCAAGAGAATAAAGAGAGCAGTCGTAGAGCCAGAAACGAATATGCAAAGATAAGAAGGGAGGCCCAACGACAATATGAAAACGACATAGCAGCGAAAGCCAAATCTGACCCGAAACTGTTATACAGCCACATCAGGAGGAAAACAACAGTCAAGGACCAGGTAATCAGGCTAAGGAAGGAAGGAGGAGAGACAACAAGAAATGACCGTGAAGTATGTGAGGAACTCAACAAGAGATTCAAAGAAGTGTTCACAGAGGAGACAGAAGGGGCTCCAGAAAGACGGAGATATGGGGCACACCACCAAGTGCTGGACACAGTACACACAACCGAGGAAGAAGTGAAGAGGCTTCTGAGTGAGCTAGATACCTTAAAGGCAATGGGGCCAGATAACTTCTCCCATGGGTCCTGAGAGAGGGAGCAGAGGCACTATGTGTACCCCTAACAACAATATTCAATACATCTATCGAAACAGGGAGATTATCTGAGGCATGGAAGACAGCAAATGTAGTCCCAGTCTTTAAAAAAGGAGACAGACATGAAGCACTAAACTACAGACCAGTGTCACTGACATGTATAGTATGCAAAGTCATGGAGAAGATTATCAGGAGAGGAGTGGTGGAACACCTAGAAAGGAATGATCTCATCAACAGCAGCCAACATGGCTTCAGGGATGGAAAATCCTGTGTCACAAACCTACGGGAGTTCTATGACATGGTGACAGCAGTAAGATAAGAGAGAGAGGGGTGGGTGGATTGCATTTTCTTGGACGGCAAGAAGGCGTTTGACACAGTTCCACACAAGAGATTAGTGCAAAAACTGGAGGACCAAGCAGGGATAACAGGGAAGGCACTACAATGGATCAGGGAAAACTTGTCAGGAAGACAGCAGTGAGTCATGGTACGTGGCGAGGTGTCAGAGTGGGCACCTGTGACCAGCGGGGTCCCACAGGGGTCAGTCCTAGGATCAGTGCTGTTTCTGGTATTTGTGAACGACATGATGGAAGCAATAGACTCCGAGGTGTCCCTGTTTGCAGATGACGTGAAGTTGATGAGAAGAATTCATTCGATCGCAGACCAGGCAGAACTACAAAGGGATCTGGACAGGCTGCAGACCTAGTCCAACAATTGGCTCCTGGAGTTCAATCCCATCATGTGCAAAGTCATGAAGATTGGGGAAGGGCAAAGAAGACCGCAGACGGAGTACATTCTAGGGGGCCAGAAACTACAAACCTCACTCAAGGAAAAAGATCTTGGGGTGAGTGTAACACCAGGCACATCTCCTGAAGCGCACATCAACCAAATAACGGCTGCAGCATATGGGCGCCTAGCAAACCTCAGAACAGCATTCCGATATCTTAATAAGGAATCATTCAGGACCCTGTACACCGTGTACGTTAGGCCCATATTGGAGTATGCGGCACCAGTTTGGAACCCACACCTAGCCAAGCACGTAAAGAAACTAGAGAAAGTGCAAAAGTTTTCAACAAGACTAGTCCCAGAGCTAAGAGGTATGTCCTACGAGGAGAGGTTAAGGGAAATCAACCTGACGACACTGAAGGACAGGAGAGATAGGGGGGACATGATAACGACATACAAAATATTGAGAGGAATTGACAAAGTGGACAAAGACAGGATGTTCCAGAGATTGGACACAGAGGGACACAGTTGGAAGTTGAAGACACAGATGAACCACAGGGATGTTAGGAAGTATTTCTTCAGCCACAGAGTAGTCAGGAAGTGGAATAGTTTGGGAAGCGATGTAGTGGAGGCAGGATCCATACATAGCTTTAAGCAGAAGTATGATAAAGCTCACGGTACAGGGAGAGTGACCTATTAGCGACCAATGAAGAGGCGGGGCCAGGAGCTTGGACTCGACCCCTGCAACCTCAACTAGGTGAGGTGAGTACATCTCTCCACGGGTCCTGAGATAGGGAGTAGAGAGGCTGTGTGTACCACTAACAACAATTTTCAACACATGTATCGAAACACGGCAACTACTTAAGGTTTGGAAGACAGCAAACGTAGTCCAAATCTTTATGAAAAGAGACAGACAGGCAGCACTAAACTATATACCAGTGTCATTGACATGCATAGTATGCAGAGTCATGGAGAAGTTTTTCAGGAAAAAACTGGTGGAACACTTAGAAAAGAATGCGATTATACGCGATATCCAGCACGGCTTCAGGGAGGGGAAATCCCCTGTCACCTACTTGAGTTTTATGACAGGGTGACAAAAGTAAGGGAGGAGAGTGAGGGGTGAGTAGAATGCATTTTCTTGGACTGGAAGAAGGATTTCGACACAGAGATTAAAGCAAAAGCTAGAGGAGCAGGCAGGAACAGGAAAGGCACCTCAATTGGTCAGAGAATACCATACCTGAAAGGAAACAAATAGCAAGTGATGGTACGTGACGAGGTGTCAGAGTGGGCGTGTGGCGAGCGGAGTTCAACAGGGGTCAGTCCTAGGACCGGTGCTACTTCTGGTGTATGTGAACGACATGACGGAAGGAATAGATTAAGTGGTGTCTCTATTTGCAGACGATGTGAAGTTAATGCGGAGAATTCAAGTGGATGAGGAACAAGTAGGACTACAAATGGATCGGGACAGGCTGCAAGTCTGGTACAACAACTGGCTCCTAGAGTTTAACCCCACCAAGTGCAAGGTCAGGAAGATTGGGGAAGGTCAAAAAAGACTGCAGACAGAGTAGAGGGTAGGGAGCCAAAGACCTCAAACCTCACTCGAGGAAAGGGATCATGGGGTGAGTATAATACCAAGCACATCTGCAATGGATCAGAGAATACCTGACAGGGAGGCAACAATGAGTCATGGTATGTAATGATGTATCACAGTGGGCACCTGTGACGAGCGGGGTTCCACAGGGGTCGGTCCTAAGACCAGTGCTATTTTTGGTATATATGAACGATATGATGGAAGGGTTAGACTCAGAAGTGTCCCTGTTCGCAGACGATGTGAAGTTAATGAGGAGAATTAAATCAGATGAGGACCGGGCAGGACTTCAAAGAGACCTGGACAGACTGGACACCTGGTCCAGCAACTGGCTTCTCGAATTTAATCCCGCCAAATGCAAAGTCATGAAGATAGGGGAAGGGCACAGAAGACCGCAGACAGAGTATAAGCTAGGTGGCCAAAGACTGCAAACCTCACTCAAGGAGAAAGATCTTGGAGTGAGTATAACACCGAGCATGTCTCCGGCAGCACACATCAACCATGTAACTGCTGCAGCATATGGGCGCCTGGCAAACCTGAGAACAGCGTTCCGATACCTTAATAAGGAATCGTTCAAGACACTGTACACCGTGTACGTCAGGCCCATACTATGCAGCACCTGTTTGGAACCCGCACTTGATAAAGCACGTCAAGAAACTAGAGAAAGTGCAAAGGTTTGCGACAAGGTTAGTTCCAGAGCTAAGGGTAATGTCTTATGAAGAAAGGTTAAGGGAAATCGGCCTGACGACACTGGAGGACAGGAGGGTCAGGGGAGACATGATAACGGCATATAAAATACTGCGTGGAATAGACAAGGTGGACAAAGACAGGATGTTCCTGGGAGGGGACATAGAAACAAGAGGTCACAATTGAAAGTTGAAAACACAGATGAGTCAGAGAGATATTAGGAAGTATTTCTTCAGTCATAGAGTTGTCAGGCAGTGAAATAGCCTAGAAAGTGATGTAGTGGAGGCAGGAACCATACATAGTTTTAAGATGAGGTTTGATAAAGCTCATGGAGCGGGGAGAGAGAGGACCCAGTAGCAACCGGTGAAGAGGCGGGGCCAGGAGCTAAGACTCGACCCCTGCAATCACAAATAGGTGAGTACACACACACACACACACACACCACACACTCGCACACACTCACACACACACACACACACACACACACACACACACACACACAAACACACACACACACACACACACACACACAAACACACACACACAAACACACACACACACACACACACACACACACACTCGCACACACACACACACACACACACAAACACACACACACACACACACACACACACACACACACACACACCACACAAACACACACACACACACACATACACACTCGCACACACATACACACACACACACACACACAAACACACACACTCGCGCGTACACACACACACACACACACACACACACACATACACACACACACACACACACTCCCCTCTCGCTCTTTCCATCTCCCCCTCTTTCCCCCTTCTCCCCCCTCCTGCCCCCTCTCTCTCCCCCTCTTTGCCTTCTCTTTCTCTCTCTCTCTCCCTCTCTCCCCCCCCTCTCTCTCTCTCTCTCTTGCTCTCTCTCATGCCCATTTTCCCTTCTAACTCTCCCCTCTCCTACTCTTCCCTTCACTCTCTCTCCCCCTCTACCTTTCCCTTCTCTCTTCTCTCACAAAAAAAAAAAAAAAAAAAAAAAAAATGGTGGGGACTCGCAGGAACCAATGATCAGATGAGAATGGTTCTGGTAGGGAGGAGTGGATGGAGGAGCAGTGGAAAAGGATGGAACAAGAGTGGGAGAGAAAATTAGGAGAGCTTTCTGAAAAAATGGAGAAACAGCTCTCTGTGAAATTGGAAAAGAGGTTGGAGAAGGAGATAAGGAATTGGGAGGCACAAGTCGAAACTGCAGTAGCCAAGATAAGGGTCCTAGAAGTTGAGATAAATAGGCTGAAGCGGGTTACAGGGGCAGTGACCAGAGAAGACACAGCATATGAAGCTGCGAGGCCGAACAGGAAGGAAGGAATTATGAATTATGCTAAGGTCACATCAGTCTGCCAAGGAGGACCAAGGAGTGAAAGGGAAGATCAGCTGGTTGCAGATGGAGAGGGTGATAGGTCGAATGCTGAGGCACAACAAGGCTATCAAGAGCCACTGGAAAAATCAAGAGAGAAACTGACCACATACAGGCAGGATCCAGAGTCACAGAGGGTGAGGCAATGGGAGGAAGAAAGGGCAAAATCAGTGTTTATCCATGGGCATCAGGAGAGAGAGGAAAGGACACACACTGAAAGGCAGCAGGAAGAAAGAAAGGAGATTGAGAAAATCATCACGGAAATAGGTGAAGAGATGGACGAGATTGTAAATTTTCAGAGAAATGGGGGGTTCTCGAAGGGGAGAAACCGACCAATCAAGCTGATTCTCAGGACGGAAACAGTGCGGAACAGGATCCTCCAAGAGAAACCACGATTGAAATACTCGGAAGAGTACAAGAGGGTGTTCCTAGACAGAGACAGAACAAAATCAGAACGACAGCAGCTGAGGGAGAGGACAAAAAAGCGAAAGGAGCTAGGAAAAGAGACAAGGAGGGAACCAGCAGAGGTCAGTCAGAGCAGAACAGAACAGCAAGGGCAAGCACACACACAACTACTCTCAGAACCATACAACCTATCACACCATCCCAACACACACTACAATCCATACCCACAGCCTCCACCCAACACCGAGCTATAGAATCCCACAGTATGCCACCAGGTCTCCCACCCTCACAGGCCCCCCAAACCACAGTGTTGGAAAGGAAACTGAAGGTATGGTACACAAACGCTGATGGAATAACAAATAAGTGGGAGGAGTGGCATGGAAGAGTCAAAGAAGCATCACCGGACATCATAGCTCTCACAAAAACCAAGCTTACAGGTATGATAACAGATGCCATCTTTCCAACGGGATACCAAATCCTGAGGAAAGACAGAGGGAACAGGGGGGGTGGAGGAGTGGCATTGCTGATCAAAAATCGCTGGAATTTTGATGAGCTGGAGAGAGGAGACAGCGGAGAAGAAAGTGATTACATAGTGGGAACACTTCACTCTGGAGGTCCCAAGGTGGTAATAGCAGTGATGTATAACCCACCACAGAACAGCAGGAGGCCAAGGCAAGAGTACGACGAGAGCAATAGAGCGATGGTTGACACACTGGCTAAAGTGACCAGAAGAGCTCATGCATGCAGGGCAAAGCTCCTGATCATGGGTGACTTTAACCACAAGGAGATCGATTGGGAGAACTTGGACCCACATGGGGGCCAAGATACATGGAGGGCTAAGATGATGGAGGTGGTACTGGAAAACTTCATGTGCCAACACCTAAGGGACACTACAAGAGAGAGAGGAGAGGACGAACCAGCAAGGCTGGACTTAGTGTTCACCTTGAGTAGTGCAGATATCGAGGGCATCACATATGAAAGACCCCTTGGGGCCAGTGACCATGTGGTTTTAAGCTTCGAATACACAGTAGAGCTACAAGTGGAGGGAGAAGCATTAAGGCCAGGACGAATGAAGCCAAACTACAAGAAAGGGGACTACACAGGAATGAGGAACTACCTGAACGGGGTTCAGTGGGACAGAGAACTGGCAGGGAAGCCAGTTAATGAGATGATGGAATATGTAGCAACAAAATGCAAGGAGGCTGAGGAGAGGTTTGTACCCAAGGGTAACAGGATTAATGAAAAAGCCAGGATGAGCCCATGGTTTACCCAAAGGTGCAGGGAGGCAAAAACCAAGTGTGCTAGGGAATGGAAGAAATATAGAAGGCAAAGGACCCAGGAGAATAAGGAGAAACAGTCGTAGAGCCAGAAACGAATATGCACAGATAAGAAGGGAGGCCCAAAGACAATATGAAAATGACATAGCAGCGAAAGCCAAATCTGACCCGAAACTGTTGTACAGCCACATCAGGAGGAAAACAACAGTCAAGGACCAGGTAATCAGGCTAAGGAAGGAAGGAGGAGAGACACAAGAAATGACCGTGAAGTATGTGAAGAACTCAACAAGAGATTCAAAGAAGTGTTCACAGAAGGAGACAGAAGGGACTCCAGAAAGACGGAGAGGTGTGGGCACACCACCAAGTGCTGGACACAGTGCACACAACCGAGGAAGAAGTGAAGAGGCTTCTGAGTGAGCTAGATACCTCAAAGGCAATGGGGCCAGATAACATCTCCCCATGGGTATTGAGAGAGGGAGCAGAGGCGCTATGTGTACCCCAAACAACAAGATTCAATACATCTATCGAAACAGGGAGATTGCCTGAGGCATGGAAGACAGCAAATTATCCCAGTCTTTAAAAAAGGAGACAGACTGAAGCATTAAACTACAGAACCAGTGTCACTGACATGTTATAGTATGCAAAATCATGGAGATGGATTATCAGGAGAAGAGTCGGTGGAACACTAGAAAGGAAAGAATCTCATCATCAGCAGCCAACATGGATTCAGGGACGGAAATCGGGGTGTCACAAACCTACTGGATGCTATGACATGGTGACAGCAGTAAGACAGAGAGGAGAGGGGATGGTGGCATTGCATTTTCTTGCTTGCTGAAGGCGTTTGACACAGTGCCACAACCAAGAGATTGGTGCAAAACTGGAGGACCAAGCAGGGATAACAGGAGGCACTTCAATTGGATTGGGATACTTGTCAGGATGCGCAGCGGAGTCATGGTAGTGGCGAGGTGTCAGAGTGGGCACTGTGACCAGCGGGGTCCCGCAGGGGTCAGTCCTAGGACAGTGCTGTTTCTGGTATTGTGAACGACATGACGGAAGGAATAGACTCTGAGGTGTCCGTGTTTGCAGATGACGTGAAGTTGATGAGAAGAATTCACTCGATCGAAGACAGGCAGACTACCAAAGGGATCTGGACAGCTGCAGACCTGGTCCAGCAATGGCTCCTGAGGGGGGTGTTCAAATTCCCACCAAGTGCAAAGTCATGAAGATTGGGGAAGGGCAAAGAAGGCCGCAGACGGAGTTACAGTCTAGGGGGTCAGAGACTCACAAACCTCACTCAAGGAAAAGAATCTTGGGGTGAGTATAACACCAGGCACATTCCTGAAGCGCACATCAACCAAATAAACTGCTGCAGCATACTGGGCGCCTAGCAAACTCAGAACAGCATTCCGACATCTTAATAAGGAATCATTTCAGGACCCGGTACACCGTGTATGTTAGGCATATTGGAAGTATGCGGCACCAGTTTGGAAACCCACACTAGCCAAAGCACGTGAAGAAATAGAGAAGTGCAGAAAGGTTGCAACAATACTAGTCCAGAGTAGAGGTATGTCCTACGAGGAGAGGTTAAGGGAATCAACCTGCGACACTGGACGGACAGAGAAGATAGGGGGGACATGATAACGACATATCAAATACTGTGTGGAAATTGACAAAAGTGGACAAAAAGACAGGATGTTCCAGAGATTGGACACAGTACAAGGGGACACAGTTGGAGCTGAAAGACACAGATGAATCAAGGAATGTTAGGGGAAGTATTTCTTCAGGCCACAGAAGTAGGTCAGTAAGTGGAATAGTTTGGGAAGCGAGGTAGTGAAGGCAGGATCCATACATAGCTTTAAGCAAGAGGTATGATAAGTTAACGGCTCAGGGAGAGTGACATAGTAGCGATCAGTGAAGAGGCGGGGCCAGGAGCTCGAGACTCGACCCCGCAACCTAAACTAGGTGAGTACAACTAGGTGAGTAAACACACTTGCACACACAACACACACACACACACTGTGGGGGGCCAGGAGCAAGTGAGCTGGAAGGATAAACCAAGAAGCATAGGGGGCCCATAACGAGGGAAGGGACTGAAGGAAGGAACACTCCACGGGAGAAACTAACAACACTCAGAGGAGGCAATGGAGTCGCAGTGGCGTAGGGGAAAGGGAGAGACTCCGTGTTTGTTCTATGGCTAGACGAAGCTAAAGGGGAAACTTATGATGAAAGAAAGCAGAGGAGAAAAAATCGTATGAAGACATCATGAAGGTGATAGTACGGAGGGGACATGACCCAGGGTGGCAAATTTTCGGAGAATTGGGGTGGTTCGCAAAAGAAAAGGAATCGGCCTCTCAAAGTAATTTTCACGGCGAATCAACCCGAACCATGTCTGCAGGAGAAGCACGGCTGAGAGGCAAGCAAGGTGTTCGGAGTGGTGTATACCTCGACCGAGACAGAACACAGGACGAAGGAAGGCAATGAAAAGAGAGAGTCAAAAACGAAAGGAGAAACATGGGAAGGAAATGAAAAAGGAGAGCAGAATAACCCCAGGATCAAATGGAAGGACAAGCGCACCCCCAGAAACACTGCAGAAGGACTTCAGCCCGAACCCCAAGGAACTGAACATTCCAAACCAACCATCACACAGATCCCTCTGTTTCCACCCCCCGCACCACAGTTACAGTATTAGAACAGGATGTTGAGGTTTGTACACATATGCAGATGGATTAAACGAATAAACATGAGGAATGGCGAGAAGAATCAATGAGAAGTCCCAGACATCATAGCAAGTTACAGAAACAAAACTCATGGAGACAATAACAGATGCAAATCTTCCACAAGGATACAGTCATGAGAAAGATAGAAGGGGTAGGGGGGAGGTGGGGTTGTTTTTTTTTACTCTGCTCGTAAAAACAGATGGGAAATTCGAGAAAAATGGAAGGAATAGGATGAGGGACAGGAGAAAGATGCAATACATACAGGTTACACTTCTGTCTGGGGACACAAAGTGGTCATTGCAGAGATGTATAAATTCCACCACAGAACTGCATGAGGACATGTGGGATATGAAGAGTGCAACAGAGCAATGTGTGGACACTTGCGAGGCGCAAGAAAGAGCTCACTCCAGCAGAGCAAAGTTGATGGTTATGGGGATTTTCAACCCAGGGAGATTGACTGGGAAACCTGGAGCCACTTGGGGGGTCCCGAAACATGGGAGCTGGATTGTTGGAGTGGTGCTGGAAACCTCATGCACCAACATGTTAAGGGACACTTACCAAGTGAGAGGGAGGTGAACCAGCAAGGATGGACCTTGTGTTCACTGGGCAGCTCAGACAGTGTGGATATAAAGTATGAGAGCCCTAGGAGCTAGCGACAACGTGGTTCTGTGCTTTGAATTACTTAGTAGAGCTGCAAGTGGAGAGAATAGCAGGAGTAGAATGGGAAAAGCCTGACTATAAAGAGGGGGCTACATAGGGTTGAAGAACTTCATGCGGGAGGTCCCAATTGGGACAGAGAACTGGCAGACAAGCCAGTATATGAAATGATGGAATATGTAGCAACCAAAATGCAAGGAGGAGTGGAAAGGTCATTCCCAAGGGCATCAGTAAAAAGGGAAGACCAGAACATGCCCTGGTTTACCCGACGGTGTAAGGAGGCAAAAAACCAAAGTGCACTAGAGATGGCAAAAGTACAGAAGGCAGAGAAACACACGAAAATAGGGAGATCAGTTCGACAGAGCCCCCCCCCCCTGGGAATGAGTACGCACAGGTAAGGAGGGAGGCCAAGCGACAGTATGAAAATGAACATAGCATCGAGAATCAAGACTGACCCGAAACTGTTGTATAGCACATCAGGAGAAGACAACTGTCAAAGACCAGTGATCAGATAAGGACAGAAGGTGGAGAACTCTACAAGAAATGTCAGGAGGTATGTGAGGAGCTGATCAGGAGATTTAAGAAGTTTTTACAGTTAGAGACAGGAAGGGCTGTGGGGAAGACAGCACTGAAGGGAACCTCAAGAGGGAAATACCAACAAGTGCTTGGATGACATACGACCATCTGAGGAGGAGGTGAGGAAGCTCTAAGTGGGACTTGGACACCTCAAGGCGATGGGACCGGACATAACATTCCCCATGGGTCCTTAGAGAAGGAGCAGAGATCTTTTGTTCCTTAACCACTTTCTTCAAAAACATCCCTTGAAATGGGAAACTACCCTGAGGAAAGGAAAAAAGACGCAAAATTTTAGCCCCCAAAAATTTAAAAAAAGGAAAAAAAGAAAACGAGGCACAAAATTCAGATGTGTTCTCTGACAAAGTATTGGGGGCAAAGTCATGGAGAAAGATTATCAGGAGGAGAGGGTCGAAAACACCTGGAAAGGAACAAGATTTATAATGAAAACCGGGGCGGGGGTTAGGGAAAGGGCAAATCCTTGAAAAATTTTGGGTTTTAAAAAGGGGGGGGTAAAAAGGGGGGGTTGGGGGGGGGGGGGGGGGGGGGGGGTTTTTTGGGGGGGGGGGGCCCCGGGAAGGGTGTGGGGGGGGGGGGGGGGGGGTTTGGGGGGGGGGGGGGTTTTTGGGGGGGGGGGGGGGGGGGGTGTTTTTTTTTGGGAAAAAGGGGGTGTTGGGTTTGGGAGGGGGGGGGGTTTGGGGGGGGAGGGGGAGGGGGGGGGGGGGACGTGGTCCAGTAATGGCCCCTCGAATTAACCCACCCAAATGAAAAGTCATGAAGATTGGGGGGGGAAAAGAAGCGCAGACAAAAATTTTGGTGGGGTGGACAAAGACTACGACCTCCTCAGGGAGAAGCCCTTGGGGTGCCCTAACCCCGAGTACATCACCGGAGGCACACATCAACCAAAAAAACCGCTGCAGTACGGGCGCCTGGAAAACCTGAGAATAGCGTTCGATACCCAAAAGGAATCGTTCAAGACACTGTACCACTGGTAGTTGGCCCATATGGGTATGCAGCCCCATTTGGGAAAACCCACCCCTGGTCAAGCACGCAAAAAGTTAGAGAAAGTAAAAAGGTTTGAAACAAGGCGCCCAGGTAAAGGGAATGTCGTACGGGGAAAAGGTTAAGGGAAATCGGATGACGACCTGGGGACAGAAGGGCAGGGGGGAAAATGTAACGACATACAAGATACTGCGGGGAAAGACAAGGTGGACAGAGATGGATGTTCCAGAGAGGGGGCACAGGGACAAGGGTCACAACTGGGGGGAAGGGGCTCAGACGAGTCACAGGGAGGTTAAAAAATTTCTTCAGTCATAGAGTTGTCGCAAGTGGAATAGCCTAGAAATGAAATGTGGGGGAGGGAACCCTACATAGTTTTAAAAAGAGGTATGACAAAACCAGGAAAAAAGAGAGAGAGAGGATCCGTAGCGATCAGTGAAGAGGGGGGGCCCCGGGGTGAGTCTCGACCCTGCCCAAACCCAAATGGTGAGTACCCAATTTGGTGATAACAAACCGACACACAGCCACAGAGTAGCAGGAAGGGAATAGTCTGGGGAAACGATGTGTGGAGGCAGGTCCATACATAGCTTTAAGCGAGGTATGATAAAGCTCACGGTTCAGGGAATGACCCGTAGCGACCAATGAAGAGCGGGGAGGGCTTGGGGTTTTATTCCCGCAACCTCAACTAGGTGAGTAAAATAGGTGAGTACACACACACACACACACCCCCCAAAAACACCACACACACACCACACACCCCACACAAAACACAAAAACACACACCCCACACACCCCCCACACCCACACCACACTTGTTTGCAGAGCATTTTTGGGCAAATTTTGTCAGTTTTGTCCCAGGATGCGACCCACACCAGCGACTAATACCAGGTCCGTTTTAGCTAGATGAAAAAGGCAGTGTTGGGCCCCCTGCTGTTCACAAATTTCATAACGACATAGATGAGGGCATAAAAAGCGACTCGGCAAGTTTGCCGATGAACAAAATAGGCCGTCGAATTATTCTGAGGGACATTGAGACTCCAGGGGATTTGAATGACTGATGCAGTGGTGGAGAAGTGGAAAAGCAGTTTAATATGACAAATGCAAAGTTCTAATGTTGGACAGGACAATAACCATGCCACATATAAATAAATAAGTAGATCTTAAAAATACGGATTGCGAAAAAAAAATTTAGGAGTTCTGGTTAGCAGTAATCTGAAACCAAGACAACAGTGCATAAGTGTTCGCAATAAAGCTAATAGAATCCTTGGCTTCATATCAAGAAGCATAAATAATAGGAGTCCTCAGGTTGTTCTTCAACTCTATACATCCTTGGTTAGGCCTCATTTAGATTATGCTGCACAGTTTTGGTCACCGTATTACAGAATGGATATAAATTCTCTGGAAAATGTACAAAGGAGGATGACAAAGATGATCCCATGTATCAGAAACCTTCCCTATGAGGATAGACTAAGGGCCCTGAAACTGCACTCTCTAGAAAGACGTAGAATTAGGGGGATATGATTGAGGTTTATAAGTGGAAGACAGGAATAAATAAAGGGGATGTAAATAGTGTGCTGAAAATGTCTAGCCTAGACAGGACTCGCAGCAATGGTTTTAAGTTGGAAAAATTCAGATTCAGGAGGGATATAGGAAAGTACTGGTTTGGTAATAGAGTTGTGGATGAGTGGAACAAACTCCCAAGTACCGTTATAGAGGCCAGAACGTTGTGTAGCTTTAAAAATAGGTTGGATAAATACATGAGTAGATGTGGGTGGGTGTGAGTTGGACCTGATAGCTTGTGCTAACAGGTCGGTTGCCGTGTTCCTCCCTTAAGTCAATGTGACCTGACCTGACTAGGTTGGGTGCATTGGCTTAAGCCGGTAGGGACTTGGACCTGCCTCGCATGGGCCAGTAGGCCTTCTGCAGTGTTCCTTCGTTCTTATGTTCTTATGTTCTTATGTGTCTTAAGGAAACACGCCCTAATATTTCCAGCCATACCGGCAATCGACCCCCGGACCTTATTGTGTTAGCTGAGTGCTCTTGTGATCGTGATACGAGGAAAGTGAAGGGCGGAAACAGCCACAGTGCATAGAGAGCTAATTATTGGCCTGCGGTTGCGCACTAACGAAGCTGACATTTCTCACCTAAATCACGACTACCAGAGTCTGTATGAACTACCAGCACCTGTGTCAAAATTACCAGCGTCTGTATCAGAACTATACCGTCTGTATCACAACTACCAGCATCACTGTCACAACTACCAGCATCTCTATCATCACTACCAGCGTCTGTATCACAACTACCAGCGTCGATATCACAACTACTCGCACCTACAGCCCTCCCCCCCAAAAAAAATTACAGACAAACAAAACAGCAAGACGCTACAGAAACCTAAACACTTAATGTTTGAAAGACTTAAAGATTTAAGGTGATACATGCATGAATGGACCGACATCAATATTGCATCAGGAAAGTGTCAATCCATAAGTGCAATTTTCAATCCTGAGAAGAATTTTTGAAGGAAAGAAAACGTGTCACTCTGTGTAGAGCTTTATCAGGTTTGATAAAGCTCTCTACAGCGAGACGTGACCTCACATCAGGTCACACCACCCATGAGGACGTGAGCCCGTGACTCGTTGAATCGTAATAACACGATTGTAAACAAATGTTGGAATGGGCAGATCTGAACCTTTTGGAGCCAGTCCTGAGAAGGTTATGTTAAGTAAAAGGACACAAATGCAACTAATGTGACATTTTATTGTGACAACGTTTCGCTCTCCAGGAGCTTTGTCAAGCCGGCTTGATAAAGCTCCTGGAGAGCGAAACGTTGCCGCAATAAAATGTCACATTAGTTGCAATTGCGTCCTTTTACTTAACATATTGTCGATAATTCTACTAATATTAATACAATCTGAGGAGGTTAGTATGGGCCTTACCTAGAGCCCTTTGCTAGTTTATTAATCTGTGATTAGTGGTTAGAGCATTAACCTACTAGATGAAGTAGAATAGCTTCATAAATATAATTAAACGGAATGTTCTTAGCACTGAGTCCCCTCATGGAAGGTTCCTTGATGTTGGTGAGGGGCTCTTGATTTACGGAATTGGATCTGTGCTCCAGTTCCCCGAATTAAGCCTGAATGCCTTCCACATCCCCCCCCCAGGCGCTGTATAATCCTCCGGGTTTAGCGCTTCCCCCTTGATTATAATAATAATAATAATAATAATAATTAGCACTGAGTTAAAGAACGAAAAAAAATTGGGAAAACATTTAATACAAAGTAGTTAAAGGAATTAAGTTTAGTTTTATCTGAACGAACGAAAGGTTAAGAAGGAGTTCCAATAATGTGGAATAAACAACTTAAAAAAAAAAAAAATTATCTCAAAATATATAGTAATAAATTGTGGTATAACAGGGATCATTGTGTCTGGTTATACATACTGCGTTGTATTTCATAAAGCGTTCAACCCATGTGGGTCATTCAGTGCACGAGTATTGGAGACTCAGTACTCCGTCTGCTTATCCTGAATCGTTCCCTCACAAGTCAGAATGTTTGAATTTTGCAATTAAATTAAGAGTTTAAACGTTAATAAAAATATGCAATTCACGCAGCCGTATAGAGTTGCTGTGTTGATTTAGTTGTGTGAAAACGAAGGAGTAATATAAACTGATCAAAAGTATGTATGAATCTTGAATGAATGGCGGGTGAAGGGGAGGTTCCTGGAAGACTTAGGAGGGGCGGGTGAAGGGGAGGTTCCTGGAAGACTTAGGAGGGGCGGGTGAAGGGGAGGTTCCTGGAAGACTTAGGAGGGGCGGGTGAAGGGGAGGTTCACGGAAGACTTACGAGGAGTGTGAGAGCGGTTATAAGATTTAGGAACTTGAGCAGCCAGCAGGCATGTATCTTCGTGCTAGATTGAGGTGAGGGAATTATTTTTATTAATTCATATTAAGCGCTGAACCTACGTGGGTCATTCAGCGCAAGACGTGGTGAAGGTTCGTTCCTCCGTTTGCTGAGCGCGAGACAAACTCGCTTCCTATTTGTACTCACCTAGTTGAATGGCTGTTCCCTTGTCTGTGGTCACATGCGTCTGTGGGTCACTTCTCAAAGGATACAAAGAGGTGAGAGAAGTCACACAGTTTGCTGGGATGATTTAAGGTGATGTTATAGAGTAAGATTGACGATATCTAAGACGCTGTGGTTATTTACATGCTCAGAGAAGTTTGAATTTCACAGTACAAGTACTTTTAACATGTAATTTTAACATAATTGAACCGTTGTATTTCATACAGTAACTTTTCTTATACTTTTCTCTATATGAACTATACACACACACACAAACTAATATATATATATATATATATATATATATATATATATATATATATATATATATATATATATATATATATATATATATATATTATATATATATATATATATATATATATATATACATGATATATATATATAGTATGAAAATAGTATGCACGGGAAAGATAAATAAATTATTATATTAGAATTTATTGGAAAAATATTCATAATTTTTAGTACTTTCCACAACTACATAGCAACGATACTGGTGACGATCTTTGAACATCTGATCTACCAGCCATAGCCGTAGCCTCTGCTGAAGCCACCGCCGTACAGGCCACCAAATCCACCGCCAAAGCCTCCACCAAAGCCACCTCCGTAGCCGCCACCGAAGCCACCTCCGTAGCCGCCACCGAAACCACCTCCGTAACCTCCACCATAGTGCCCGTAGACAGGGTACCGGACTGGAATCACGTGGACTGGAGCGTAGCCGAAGCCGCGACCTATACCAAAGCCGCCCTTCTTAAACTTCTTGCCAGGCACAGGGCTGGCGAAGACCGCTGACACGGCCAGTACCAGCACCAGCAGCGATGCCTGCAGCAGGAGGAACCGCACCAAGGTCATACACTGCTAGATCATGACAAAATTCTTTTATATTCTCTCGCTCTCTTTCGACTAAGCTCACAACAGCCTGTGTGTGTCACTCTAAGCGGATGAAGCACTAAGCCTCTTCTTATGCTAAAAGGTTCACACGGTTAAGCTCATCACACAAATTATTTAATAATAATAATAATAATAATAATAATAATAATAATAATAATAATAATAATAATAATAATAATAATAATAATAATAATCAGCAACAATAATCCCTGAATATTCATATAGATCTTACTTACAAACTTCATTTTGAAGGGTGAAGCAGTGTGAGTGAGGAAGGCTCTGTTCGTCGCCCCATATATACTAGGAACCTGGCCCGGGATATCAGCTCAAGAACTTTACTGTAAAATAGAAGGTGGGAATTTAAGGGCGTCGTCCTTGTGAGGAACCTGTCCTCGCGATGGTCAAGTGTCTTCCGCCTGGTGGACCCAAAAAACTAGCTTAGCCAGCTTCTATGATCACCATAGAATATTGGACTTCCTGTACTTGCATGTGACCACGTGTCTGCGTACATTTCAAACAGATACGAACAGATGTGCTTATACTGGTAGAATTATCGACAATACTGCTACTACTGCTACTACTGCTACTGCTGCTACTACTACTGCTACTAAGTGTAGTAGCAGTGATCAAAGATCAAATTATTATTATTATTATAATCAAAAAGACGCGCTAAGCCACAAGGACTATACATACAGTCTAAGATCAAAGATCACAACAATGTCTCTGCCACATCTGCTAGGATAATGGTACCCTTCAAAACTGGGGATACCAAGTAAATGATGATTCTTTTCAAATCGCTTGTATTAATATTACTATTATTATTGCTACTACTACAACTACTGTGGAATTTTTTTTACATAATTTTCCTAAAGGTCGAACATATAAATGAATAATATAATAATTGCCTATTAAAATGTGAAGCTGTTTGGACCCTTCGAGAAATTTTAAGTGAAGGGAGGTGTGGAAGAGCCGGAGAGTGACGCAGACAGGAGATGCCATATTGAATTTAATGTGTGAACACTGGACTGAGTTGTGCAATGTGATTGGGCGTTCTCGAATGTCATTTAAGTTTTTTTCGGCCAGAATTTGTAATTAGGAACCCGTGTTAATGTCCCCTCTGAAGAATTCACACAGGAAATTTGCGGGACCTCAATAATTACGTGTGGATGGCAGAAGAAAAGGGATGTGAACATCACTCACAGGGTAGTGCACCATTAGTCCTTGCATTTAGATCTCTAGCTGGTCAATATAGGGTCTAGGTGTTAGGCAGGTGTTGTGGTGTGATCCATCTACAGTAATTAAATAAGTGTTAATACCAATTATACTTTGTGTACCCAGCAAGCCTAATTATATACAGTCCACAACTTTAATTTACCAGAGTAGCTGGTTTAAATATTATAATTAGTAATTTAATGTCAGGTCTAGCTTATTGTGAGAGGGAGTAGGCAACGAGAGAGTTACAGTTCAGCGACCTGCTGTGACTTAAGTCCCACTTACCTCACCCAAATTACTTGCAGGTAATAGTTCAGGTAATGCCCTGTATGCCTCCTGCAGGTGATTTGTTCACATAATAGTAATAATAATAATAATAATAATAATAATAATAATAATAATAATAATAATAATAATAATAATAATAATAATAATAATAATAATTCACAATAACTGCTACTACAACATATACTACTGCTACTACTAATACTGTTACCAGTAGCATGGGCCAGTAGGCCAATCGTAGTGCTTATGTACTTTCACCTCACTCTGTTACCAATATATATATATCCTCTGTGTCGTTGTATTATTTGTATTTGCTTGACAAAACTCCTTAAAGGCAAAACTTTATCGCAATAAAATTCTTTATTAGTTGCACATGCGACCTTTCACCAAAAGTATATGAACAGATACTCACCTCTGTTATAAACTCGTGAGGTTCAGATCCTCTCCTCCTTGCTGAATGCTATCACCATCCAAAGCCTTCGTTTGTTCCTGGACACGTGGACTCTACCTTGGTGCTCCTTACTCGTGTGTAAAGCTCAATAGATTTTTAAAGTGATGTTTAATGGATTCTACTTAAACGATAGTATATAGTAGATATAGGGTAATATCTAGTGAGAACAGGATAATATCTTGCGGTACAGGGGAATATTTAGTGAAAACAAGACAATATCTAGTAGCTACCGGGTAATATCCTGTAGACAGTAATATTTATTGGGTAGAGAATACTATCAAGCACAGGTTAATACCCAAGGTGTACAAAATAACGCATTCATTTACACCGTAATTAATACAAAGTTGTACATACACCTAAATTATTGCTTTTATATCTCAGTTTACAATGCATAATATTTTCTTAATTTATTTATATTTACCAAAACACCCAATTATTTATTAATAATTATTATCAATTTATTATTGATACATTTATTAAATTTCATTTGGGATTAAAAAATTCCCACGAGGACCCCTAAAGAAAAGGGAGAAAAAAATCCCTACGTAAGTTCCCTGCCATATCTCTTGCCCAAGGGGCGAGTAGGAGGACCAGGGAATATTCTTGCCCATGTTTCCCGACCCAAAATATTGCGCTGCCAGGACTGGAGCGACCAGTTTTACACTCTCGCTGGAGGTCGTATTTAGTATTCACTTTCTCTGCCCTTTTTTTTTATTCCATTTCTTATTTCATTGATTTTTTCCTAAGTTCACGTCGTTCAGTATCCGAAAATTTATTATTTCTGTTTTTAATAAAATATGTTTTAAATATTAGTGTATATATCATAAGAAGATTTATTGTACTGGAAAGTCTAACCTCGCCTGGGGATTTAACCTGAATTTTTATGGTTGTGAGATGTTGATTGTAATAGTGAGTGGAGAGACTAGCATTATTGACTACGGTAGTACAGGAGACTCCTGCGATACTGACCAACGAGGTATGATACATTTCACACTGTCCAACGAGGTACAGTACGAACTGTATTATTGTATGGTTCATACTGACCAATGAGGTACAGTACAGCTTATACTGACCAATTAGGTATAGTACAGCTCATACTGGCCAGTGAGGTACAGTACAGCTCATACTGACCAGTGAGGTACAGTACAGCTCATACTGACCAGTGATGTACAGTACAGCTCATACTGACCAGTGAGGTACAGTACAGCTCATACTGACCAGTGAGGTACAGTACAGCTCATACTGACCAGTGAGGTACAGTACAGCTCATACTGACCAGTGAGGTACAGTACAGCTCATACTGACCAGTGAGGTACAGTACAGCTCATACTGACCAGTGAGGTACAGTACAGCTCATACTGACCAGTGAGGTACAGTACAGCTCATACTGACCAGTGAGGTACAGTACAGCTCATACTGACCAGTGAGGTACAGTACAGCTCATACTGACCAGTGAGGTACAGTACAGCTTATACTGACCAGTTAGGTATAGTACAGCTCATACTGGCCAGTGAGGTACAGTACAGCTCATACTGACCAGTGAGGTACAGTACAGCTCATACTGGCCAGTGAGGTACAGTACAGCTCATACTGACCAGTGAGGTACAGTACAGCTCATACTGACCAGTGAGGTACAGTACAGCTTATACTGACCAGTTAGGTATAGTACAGCTCATACTGGCCAGTGAGGTACAGTACAGCTCATACTGACCAGTGAGGTACAGTACAGCTCATACTGACCAGTGAGGTACAGTACGGTTCATACTGACCAGTGAGGTACAGTACAGCTCATACTGGCCAGTGAGGTACAGTACAGCTCATACTGGCCAGTGAGGTACAGTACAGCTCATACTGACCAGTGAGGTACAGTACAGCTCATACTGACCAGTGAGGTACAGTACAGCTCATACTGACCAGTGAGGTACAGTACGGTTCATACTGACCAGTGAGGTACAGTACAGCTAATACTGACCAGTGAGGTACAGTTCAGCTCATACTGACCAGTGAGGTACAGTACAGCTCATACTGACCAGTGAGGTACAGTACGGTTCATACTGACCAGTGAGGTACAGTACAGCTCATACTGACCAGTGAGGTACAGTACAGCTCATACTGACCAGTGAGGTACAGTACAGCTTATACTGACCAATTAGGTATAGTACAGCTCATACTGACCAGTGAGGTACAGTACTGCTTATACTGACCAGTGAGGTACAGTACAGCTTATACTGACCAATTAGGTATAGTACAGCTCATACTGACCAGTGAGGTACAGTACAGCTCATACTGACCAGTGAGGTACAGTACAGCTCATACTGACCAGTGAGGTACAGTACGGTTCATACTGACCAGTGAGGTACAGTACAGCTCATACTGACCAGTGAGGTACAGTAGAAATCATACTGACCAGTGAGGTACAGTACAGCTCATACTGACCAGTGAGGTACAGTACGGTTCATACTGACCAGTGAGGTACCGTACAGCTCATACTGACCAGTGAGGTACAGTACAGCTCATACTGACCAGTGAGGTACAGTACAGCTCATACTGACCAATGAGGTACAGTACAGCTTATTCTGACAAGTGAGGTACAGTACAGCTTATACTGACCAATTAGGTATAGTACAGCTCATACTGACCAGTGAGGTACAGTACAGCTCATACTGACCAGTGAGGTACAGTACAGCTCATACTGACCAGTGAGGTACAGTACGGTTCATACTGACCAGTGAGGTACAGTACAGCTCATACTGATCAGTGAGGTACAGCAGAAATCATACTGACCAGTGAGGTACAGTACAGCTCATACTGACCAGTGAGGTACAGTACGGTTCATACTGACCAGTGAGGTACAGTACAGCTCATACTGACCAGTGAGGTACAGTACAGCTCATACTGACCAGTGAGGTACAGTACAGCTCATACTGACCAATGAGGTACAGTACAGCTCATACTGACCAGTGAGGTACAGTGCGGTTCATACTGACCAGTGAGGTACAGTACAGCTCATACTGACCAGTGAGGTACAGTACGGTTCATACTGACCAGTGAGGTACAGTACGGTTCATACTGACCAGTGAGGTACAATACGGTTCATACTGACCAGTGAGGTACAATACGGTTTATATTGACCAGTGAGGTACAGTACGGTTCATACTGACCAGTCAGGTACAGTACGGTTCATACTGACCAGTGAGGTACAGTACAACTCATACTGACCAGTGAGGTACAGTACGGCTCATACTGACTAATAAGGTACAGTACGGCTCATACTGACTAATAAGGTACAGTACGAGTCATACTGACTAATAAGGTACAGTACCGCTCATACTGACCAGTGAGGTACAATACGGTTCATACTGACCAGTGAGGTACAGTACAGCTCATACTGACCAGTGAGGTACAGTACAGCTCATACTGACCAGTGAGGTACAGTACAGCTCATACTGACCAATGAGGTACAGTACAGCTCATACTGACCAGTGAGGTACAGTGCGGTTCATACTGACCAGTGAGGTACAGTACAGCTCATACTGACCAGTGAGGTACAGTATGGTTCATACTGACCATTGAGGTACAGTACGGTTCATACTGACCAGTGAGGTACAGTATGGTTCATACTGACCAGTGAGGTACAATACGGTTTATACTGACCAGTGAGGTACAGTACGGTTCATACTGACCAGTGAGGTACAGTACGGCTCATACTGACCAGTGAGGTACAGTACAGCTCATACTGACCAGTGAGGTACAGTACGGCTCATACTGACTAATAAGGTACAGTACGGCTCATACTGACTAATAAGGTACAGTACGAGTCATACTGACTAATAAGGTACAGTACGGCTCATACTGACTAATAAGGTACAGTACGGCTCATATTGACTAATAAGGTACAGTACGGCTCATACTGACTAATAAGGTACAGTACGGCTCATACTGACTAATAAGGTACAGTACGGCTCATACTGACTAATAAGGTACAGTACGGCTCATACTGACTAATAAGGTACAGTACGGCTCATACTGACTAATAAGGTACAGTACGGCTCATCTTCTGAAGAATAATCGAGCTGGAGGAATGCAGGAAGCCTTTAATAATAGTGAAGACTTGATTATGATAAATTCTGACGTCTAATTTTTTTTCTTTGGAGTCGAGTCTGCAAAGAGATCGACTGTCACAGATTTAACCGTTCAGACATTCAGTCATTATCCTCCTCACGATCGCCGGGGTAATTAATCTGTCAAACCTGGATTATGATTGCTTAGCGCTTGCGCTTTCGCCGACAGATGGCAGCACCATAGTGATGCCGGTATCTGGTGATCATTATACATGCGCAACGCTCTCTAAGCACGATATCCACACATTGACCAAATGGTCTGGTCGTAATCCTGGCCTCTCCATACCCTAACTCACAGGATTAAGTCACAAAGCTCAGAGGGTTAAATCATGGCTTTCTTGTCTGTTGCGTCATAACACTGAGATGGTGGTGGCTCTGGCAACTCAGCTTTGGTATTATCGTATGCAAGAAGAAAAAGATCGTATTCAGAGTACATGCAGTTGCTCTTATTACGAGGAAGTGTCCGACTGCTGGAACTTTTCCAAGCACTTTGATCACCTGATTCGGCTTTCGGCTCATTCATATCTGAGATAGTAGAGATATACGTATATCTACATATAGACTTCTGAATCCTTGTATCCAGATGACCTCCGCTACATCCCTTCTCATTGTATATGGATTGTTCACTGTCCTCACACTGGTGGAATTCTTTCTTATGTTCCCTTAGGCTAATTTGAACTTCTTGTCTCCAGTTTTCCAATTTTTTTTCCACTCGCTCATTTTAATCCCCTACTAAAGAGTGAGTCAATATAAACGTGCTCTGAGTATCTTATAATCTGTGATTATGTCTCTGTCCAGTCATCTAATAACGTAAGTTTCAGCTTTCATTGGCTTGATTTCTAACCTACTCCTCATAGTTCTTGGACCAGGCTTGTAACAAGCTTCTGAACTTATTCAACTTTATATGAAGTAAGGAGATTTACAAGGTGTTGCCTCGTACTCCTGCGCCTCACTTACGCAGTGGTCATCGATATCACTACCTCCGTGACCAGATTACAAAAGAATCCATTTTTATATCTGCAAGCTTTGCATAGGATTTTGATGTTATATTTATTGTGTGTGAATCTCAGTCTAGAAGTTTTTTTTTTATATTTTATTTAAAATATACAGTATACATGTATATCACACATTGACGTAATCACAATACATGAAAGCATTCATAAGAAAACAACATCCTTATAAATAACGGATGACAACCTACCCCTGAACATACATAACAAATTGCTGCTAGCCAGTCCTGACATTTAGAAGTTTGGTGTGAAGTCGACTCCTAGGCCATTTACTCTTTTTTTTATTATATAAGTTGGTATCCCTGTGGGTGGGACTCTTCCCCTGACCTTCTGACCACACCTCGGCACTATTTTCATGTTATTATTATTAAGCTCTTACACAATCTTTTTTTTTTACCCAATCTTCGTCAATATTCGTGTGTGTGTGCACTTGCCTAGTTGTGGTTGCAGGCGTCGAGTCACAGCTCCTGGCCCCACCTCTGTGTGTGTGTGTGTGTGTGTGTGTGTGTGTGTGTGTGTTCACCTATTTGTACTTATCTATTTGTGGTTGCTGGGGTCGTGTTACAGCTCCAGGCCCCGCCTCTTTGCTGGTCGCTACTAGGTCCATTCTCTCTCTGCTCCATGAGCTTCATTTTATCGTGTGTGTGTGTGCATGTGTGTGCGTGTGTGTGTATGTGTGTGCGTGTGTGTATGTATGTGTGTGTGTGTGTGTGTGTGTGTGTGTGTGTGTGTGCGTGTGTACATACAAGCACACTAGAGAACAATCTGTAACTTGTAAGCACGCACACATCCACTTTGTCCGCGACAAATACACCTCTCACCAGAACACAGGAGCACAGAATGAGAAGGGCCATAACCTCGCCACCCGAACCTGAGTGAATACGTATTACGAGACGTTAATCACAAACAACGACGCCACCACCACTACTTCGGAGTCCTGTTACAGCCGGAGACCAGCAGAAGGTGGTTCCTGAAGGACTGTCTCCACTAAATTACCCAGTATTTATGTCCTCTAATAACCTCCTGCCATAGCTCGGTATTTCGTGCTACCCAACTGAGTTTCAATGTATTGCAGAAGCCGACGGTAAGCGGGTTTGCAAAAAACCACAGTGATTTACAAAGTGATTTACAAAGGTTAAAGTGATCTACAAAGCCTAAAATAATTTACAAAGGCTAAAGTGATTT
>NC_069406.1:77504504-77524504 GCF_026875155.1 Cherax quadricarinatus | reverse complement strand
TGATGTCTGGGGATTTCTCACTAATTCTTTCATGCCACTCCTCATATTCATTCCTCATTCCATCTGTGTTCATGTACCAAACCTTCAGCTTCTTTTCTATCACTGTGGTCCTGGGAGAATATTGGGGTTGGGAGAGTGGGAGCCCTGGTAGAGGCCTATGGGGGGTTGTGGTGTAGGTGGGGTTTGTGATGAGGGGGGTGGGGTCAGAATGCCCATAAGGGGCAGCTGTAGGGGTGAGGTATATTATGTGGGGGTTAGTGGCAGAGGAAACAGTGTGTAGGTTTTGGTTTAGATTGCTCAATTGCATTGGGGTTGTCGTGATTGGAGTCCTTCTGCAGGAGTTTCTGGGGGATGTGTTTGCCCTTCCTCTTGGGTCTGGGTCCTGCTCATCTTCATCATTGCCTCTCGTGCCCCCTTGCGTCTTTGTACCCTCTCTTTCAATATCGTCCTTTCTTCTTGTGTTCTGCCACGATCGAGGTATGCTCTCTGATACTCTGGTTTGTCCTTCAGTTGTATTTTCTCTTGCAGGATCCTGGTTCGAGCTGATTCTTCCTTGAAATTACTTTGACAGGCCATTTCCTTCTACTCGCAAACCACTCAGTTCTCCGAAAATTTATCACATGGGTTATGTCACCCTCATTTATTGTTTCATAATGCCTTCAGTCGCTTTTTCCTCCTCCTATTTTCTTTCATCGTAGGCTTCCCCTTCAGCTTCTTGGAGCCCGTAGACAAAAACTGACCTCTCCCTTTCCTCCTCCCACTGTGTCTCCCTTTGCGTCCTCTGAGGTGTTTTAGTTCCTTCCATTGAAATGTTCTTGCCATCAATCCCTGTCCTTGCTCAAGTTTTTATGCTCAGTGAACTTTCATGATCAGCTGTTCCTTGCTACTACAGTTGGCTGTTAGAGTCTCTGCATATAGCATACCTTCGTTGTCTTCAGACCTGTCATCTGATCTTAGTGTGCTCCTCGTCTTTTCCTTGGCCTCATGTGGGTCTGATAGGGCCTTTGCATATGGCATATCTCCTTTGTTTCCTACCATCCCTTTGTCTATGCCTGACATAGAAGTTCCTGATGTCGCATCTGTATTGTCATTTGTCTCTCTAATCTGTTTTAGGTTTTTCAGTTCCTTTTCTAAGCACTGTATCCTAGCCTCTGTTGCTAAGATTTGTAGCCCCCACTTCCTGCTCTTTTCAGCTATCCTCTCCTCCATTTTCTTGCCAAGCTCTTCTATCTTTATTCCCCACTCTTCCTCCCTTTTTTTGAGCTCTAACTCCCAACCTTGCCTTCCAGGTTCGTCCACCAGATCTCTGGTTTACCGCCCTCTTGGGTAACCCTTTCTTTTTTCTTACCTCAGAGAGAAACTTATGTATTTTCAGGGTGTGTGGGGGGCGAGGGAAAAGGCTAGAGGAGAGAGAGAGAGTGAGTGAGAGAGAGAGAGAGAGAGAGAGAGAGAGAGAGAGGAGAGAGAGAGAGAGAGAGAAGAGAGAGAGAGAGAGAAGAGAGAGAGAGACAGAGAGAGAGAGAGAGGGTGAAGACGTGTCACAGTGCGCTCCACAAACTTTCTTAATATTACTTAAATACGAGGGTTGGTGAGGATAAAACTGTTCAGTGACGTAGTACTACTTACAACACATTAGTACAAGTAAGCCAACTCCTCCACTGAGGTGAATATAAGCAATATCAGTGATATTAAGTGTGGTATGTTGAAGGCATGGTGTGAGGGGACTGGCAGGCCTTAGGAGTGTCTTCACTATTGCCTTCAGAGTGAGCGTCTAATATTATGTGTGTTTTGTGCTATGTACTAGCATCTGGTGCTTTATAACAACGTGGCTGGTACAATGCAACACAGTGATTTGTGTAACATCTTCCTTTAGTGGAAAAGTGGACAGCATAAACAGTGTTTATTAAGTGATAGTGAGAAGGCAACACTTCCAGCTAGTGGCCCACTGCCGCCCGCCCTCACTACCCACCGGCTATAAACACCCCCACCCACCCACACTCCACCCCCCCCACGTATCACCACCCACCCTCTCTCTCTCCTGTGAACTTCAAATTATACAAGCCTCCTCTGGGATGACTTCACACCGCAAAATAGCAAGATTATCTACGCTATCTGGCTATTGTCCCAGTAGATACTGCAGTGTTTGTGGGTATACCACAAGGGACAAAGATCTTCTTGGATGTAAAGAGCCTACTTGTTCCAACTACTGCCACACAGATTGCACTCCAGAAGAAGAATTTTGTTGCAGCCAGGTTGAAAATTTCAGAAAACTTAAGGATATCCATAATCCTGTGGTATATGTGGATACAAGCCTGGAGCTACAGGAGGAAGGTTCAGAAGTCCTACCTCAGGGACTCCTGTCCAAAGATCAAGACTGCCCTCTTGGGCTGTGTTGTAAAGTTGCAGCTAAGATAATCCATCACAGGGAAGCACTTCATGAGCTCCTCAAATCATTAGATAACCTACAAGCTATTGTAGAAGGCCAGTGCAAGCCTACATCAAGTGACGCAAGTTGCTCAGCTGATGGTGACACTATTGACAAAGACTGGAAGTCCCACACTGAGCTTAACTCAGGGTAAACATCTGGTGAATTCTGTCATCGCTAAAGGACCCACAGACTGACAGAGTTCAAAACACTACCTTTGGGAATTCTAACACAATTCCTCTGACCACCACAGAGGGAACAAATCCTCTTCCCAGCAACGTGGGAAGCCTTGGATCTGTTAATTCTCCTACACCTGACATCTCTGCTTCAGCCACTGCCAGTCTACTTGACAGTGCACATACCATCCCTGATCCTACACCTGTCAGCACACCTGCCGATACTATTCTAGAATCTGGTAGTAGTGCTTCGACAGCAAGCTCTGAGCCAGGAGTTTCTCCACCAGAGAACGGTGCAGTTAGTGATCAGGGAACTATCACTGCACCTGATCACCTGCTACGCCGAAGTACGAACAGCAGGGACACATCTGTCAGAACTGGTAGAGGGCGGGGTAGAGGACGTGGAGGAGGACGGGGTGGAGGAAGACATCTACAGCCGTCTCACCCTCCACTAACACAGTTCCAGCGGCAGAATCCGAGACAAATCTGCGAAACACAGGAGGTACAACAAATCCTAGTCCACCCTCCCAGGCACCTAGGCTGTGCTCTCGCTGTCACCGGAAGGGGCACTCTGCCAACAACTGCCTGCGAGATACCAGGTTGTAACTACTGCTACAAGAAAGGACATAAGGAGGACCAGTGTCGGAAGAAAAAGGAACTTGACAGACAGGGCCACCTGTTTAGAGACCTGTTCTCAGAACAAACCAGCAGGATCTCTGAATTGGTAAACACTCTCACACGTCACCCACTTAGCTACTCCTATCCCAGCCCATCAGGTGGGATTGGGCCTTATACAAGACCACAGACCTACATCCCTGCAGCTGCCTCAGTACCCTACCTCTCTCAAGGGCAGGCACCTTACATTCCCTACACACCCACCACCTCAAGCTGACCACTTCATCATGAGGAGCCAGTCTATCAGCATCCTGTCGGCCAACATTAGAGGTTTCATTACTAATGTTGGAGAGCTCACACATAGCTTTGTGAACACTCGACGTCCCGACATGATAGCTGTTGTTGAAACATTTTTGGATGACAGGACTCCAGAAAATTTTGCAAGAATTGCTGGCTACACCTCATGGATGAGAAGAGACAGGCAAGGGCAAGGAGGTGGTGTTGCTGTGTGCTTCTCTAAAAGTGTTCATGCCCAGCACATAGATGTTGCCACCCCTACACATCTTGAAATGATGTTCTTCAAGCTCTGTATAAACACTAGTACCTCTGTACTAGCATGTGCAATGTACAGACCTCAGTGGCAACATGCAGACCCTATCAACTTCCTAATGGAAAATATTGACTCCCTTCTGCTACAACACAACTGTCAACATATTATAATTGTTGGTGACCTCAACCAGCACCTTATATATACTTTGATGACCTTCTTGCAGTGTTTGACATGAGAAACTTTGTTGATTTCCCTACTCATATCTCTGGCTCCTCCCTTGACCCAGTAGTGAGTGATCTGGCAGAAGGCATAGTCACTTGTCAACCCCTCGGCTACGTTGGATCGTCTGACCACAAGGCTGTTTTTACCACACTTAAGATCCCAACAGAACGAGGTGAGGAGTCCACACGCACAACCTGGCTATGGGAAAGAGGTAATTGGCCAGCCCTTTGCTCTGAGCTCGCCACCACCGACTGGAATGCTCTTCTCCAGGGGGATGTTGACAACCAAGTGAAAGCCTTCACTGGACACATCCTTAATCTGCAACAAGAACACATTCCTCACCGGCAATATGTGACAAAGCCTACAGATCAGCCTTGGTTTGGCTTTCGTTGTAGGAGGCTGCTACTGCTAATACAAAGCATGGCGAAGGTATAAGAGACATCCTACCACCTATAACAGGAACTTGCACATGCAAGCCTGTAGGCATATGGGTGATGTTCAAAAGTGGGCCATTACTAAATGGGAGGTGGACACTAAAAGAAAGTTAGCATCAGGTAGGGTAGGCTCCAAAACCTGGTGGTCCCTGGTCAAGGACAGACAAGGTTATCTGCCTGATGAACTTATTCCACCTCTAAATCGACAGGATGGGACCACCTCTACTAGTAGTCAAGAGAAGGCGGACCTCTTTGCTGAACACTTTGCTACCAAAATGCAAGTTCCTGATCCAGCAAGGGACCCTCCTTGGCTAGCTGCAAGAACTGTGTCAAAACTGTCAGTGGTGACAATAAGGCAGGAGGAGGTGCATTTCCTTCTTAAATCACTTGACCAAGAAAAGGCTGTGGGCCCAGACAAGTTGAGCCCAAGATTGTTGAGAAGATGTGCAGACCAGCTAGCAGCACCTCTAACTCGCATCTTTCAGCACTGCCTAGTACAGTGTAAATGGCCCTCTCCATGGAAAGAGGCAAATGTAGTCCCTGTTCACAAAAAGAAGAGCAGAGCAGAAATCAGCAACTACAGACCAGTGTCACTCCTGTCAATCACTGGTAAGATCCTTGAGACAATAATCTCAAGACAAATGACAGATTTTTTTGACTACCACTCACTACTTTGTGATCGTCAATATGGCTTCAGGAAAGGTTACTCTGCTGCTGATCTTTTGTTAAACCTCTCCACTAAGTGGCACCAGTCACTGGATGAATCCAAAGTCAGCTGTGTGGTAGCACTGGACATTGCTGGCGCTTTCGACCGGGTGTGGCACCAGGGCCTCTTAGCAAAACTTCAAGCACTGGGAATTGCAGGCTCTACGCTATGTCTCCTCAGTGATTACCTTCATGGTAGATCTCTAAGTGTAGTCCTCAATGGAACGGAATCAGCAAGGCATCCTATTGGGGCAAGCGTTCCACAAGGAAGTGTGCTGGTTCCACTGTTAAAGGAATGTCTACTTCAACGACCTTCTTCATCTCATCCCAGAATCACATGCATATGCAGACGACTGTACACTGACATTTTACTTATCCAAGAGAAGAAATGCCAGCTGCTCTAAGCTACATCAATCACCAGCTGAGAGCTATATCAGCTTGGGGAAATAGATGGCAAGTAACATTTGCACCTGAAAAAAAACGCAAATGATGTTCGTCTCTAGGCACCATGATGGTAATGCTGGCGCAGTAGTAAGGATGAATGGGACGATGTTGGCACCTGGAGAAGAAGTTGATATCCTTGGGGTGAAATTTGACTCCAAACTAACCATGAAGAACCATGTTGTAAATCTTGCAAACAAGGCAGCCAGGAAGCTTACAGCACTTCGCCGTAATCTCGCATCTGCTTGACAGTAGGGGTTGCAAGATCCTGTACGAGGCACAAGTACGCTCACACCTTGAGTATGCTCCACTTTCTTGGTTTTTCCTGCCCCCCCTCTCATCTGCGACTGCTTGACAGAGTAGAGAACAGAGCAAGACGTCTCATCTCTCGCCTGGACCCATCCTGGATAGATCTGTCATTTCAGCAGAGCCTTCAACATAGGAGGGATGTGGGTGGCCTTACTGTTATGTACAAGGCCAATATTGTCAAAATACCACACTTGGATCCACTTCGAGGACAGCGTGAAACAAGCTTTTATGCCACAAGACGGGCAGAAAGCAGCAACTTCACTCTGGCTGTACCTCTCTCCAGAACATCACTCCATCTGAGATCATACATACCCAGGATGACTCGAGTATGGAACACATTCGTACAGCATAATGATGTCATACGAGATAACGTCAGTTGATCAAATGAAAATGCTGGCCCACAGATGGCTCCAACTTCATCCTGTTCCCTACTTGTATGTCTCATAACAAAAATGCTTTCAAATGAGCTGATGTAGGTAACAGCTCTTAGCTTGCCAATAAAGTTAGGAATCCTTAACCTGTAAATAGCTGTCAATAAAGCTAGGGATCCTTAACCTTGTCAAACCCTGTGTAAAAAAAAAAAAAAAAAAAAAAAAAAAAAAAGAGAGAGAGAGAGAGAGAGTGAGTGAGTGAGTGAGTGAGAGAGAGAGAGACGAGAGTGGGAGAGAGAAAGGGTGTGTGTGTGTGCTCACCTATGTGCACTTTCTTATTTATGGTTGAAAAGGTCCTTCATAGCTCCTAGCCCCGTCTGTGTGTGTGTGTGTATGTGCATGTGTGTGTATGTGTGCGTGCCTCTCTCTCTCTCTCTCTCTCTCTCTCTCTCTCTCTCTCTCTCTCTCTCTCTCTCTCTCTCTCTCTCTCTCTCTCTCTCTCTCTCTCTCCAAAGTAATGTACAGAAAGTAACAGTCACGGAATGTAAATTCTCCCCACCAACACGTTCCACCATCGTCACCTACCTACCTCAGTTACCCCTAATAACATTATCATATTTCGGGTCCCCAGCTAGTATTCTCAGGCTAATCTCAACCTCCTCCATGCCTCTACCTTCTCCCCACTTTTCCCTTCACAATCATTCCCCCAACTTCCCCTCCCCTCTATATCCCGAACCTTCCCCATCTACACCCATCCCCCCCACCCTACAACCGCAAATCGAAGCTGGTAGTTATTAAAATATTTAAATTTCCGCGAAACGAGAGTAATGAAATCGACTCAGTATGGATCCGGGTGGCGGTGAGGAGACTCAGAACGGAACAGAAACTTTAAGTTTGGTAGGGCAGGACCAGGGTGCTCCCTGGATGGTCTCTCAACACGCCACCACCAACAACCTGCTGGAACTACACACAGCAAAACTACGACTCTCAGGATGACTACCTCCACGACGACGCTCATGACGACTTTCTCCACTCTGTACTCTACTTGCTACTACTACTACTACCACTACTACTTCTACTACTACTACTATCACCATCATCAATACTACTACTACTACTTCTACTACCACTACTACCACTACTACTACTACTACTACCACTACTACTACCACTACTACTACCACTACCACCACTACTACTACCACTACCACCACTACTACTACCACTACCACCACTACTACTACCACTACCACCACTACTACTACTACTACTAGCACCACTACCACTACTACTACTACCACCACTACTAGCACTACCACTACTAATACAACCACTTCTGCTATTGCCACTACTATTACTGCTATTACCAGTGCCTCCCTTCACTCCCACTACTCCATTTCCTTCTGTCTTCTCTTTAACGCTTCCCTGTCTCCCATCCCCTCTCTCCTATATATACTTTCTCCCTCACCTTCTTGGGTTAGTGTGACTTGTTAATGGTCCAAGTCGGACCGAAATGCCGTCATAAGCTTCTTTCTCCTAACTTGATTCACGAAATCGTAATGTGACACGATTACAAACAAACCATACCACGGGTGGGGTCAGAACCCTCGGTCTGGAGTTTTGAGACTCTCTGATCGCTGGTTCTAACCCCACCCGTGGAATGGTTTCTCTCTCCTATGTGCGGGTTGTCCGGTCAGCAAGTATTCTATAGTGGTCAGCAAGTCTTCCGGTCAGCAAGTCTTCCGGTCAGCAAGTCTTCCAGTGGCGGATGTACATTTTTGGGGCCATGAAGTTTGAGCTGTTATGGGGGCCCCTTCGTAACCGTTTCACATACAGTAGACCACAAATTTTTAAGCAATGTGGACTAAAGTCCCTTCTGGGGCCCCTCCGGGATTAGGGGCCCTGAAGCTTAAGCTTCATTAGTTTCACAGTAGGTCCGCTTCTGGGTAGGGTAAGTGATGTGTAATGCGTAGTCACTGAGAGTGATGCTGGAGCCATTAATACCATCATGATCACAGTCGCTGTTGTTCTATTGTTTAGTGAAATCTGAAATAGTTGTGGGTGTAAAACAACTGTTGTTAATACTCTGCGTCTTAGTGCACAAACTCCTTTGTTTAGAGTCAACACTCAACCATTGTTTAAAGTACTACGCTGTTGTTTAATGTGCTATGAGCTTGTTTAAAGTAATACGCCCTTGTTTAAAGTAATATGCTCTTGTTTAAAATATTACACTCTTGTTTAAAATACTACTCTCTTGTTTATAGTAATACGCTCTTGTTTAAAGCAATACGTTCTTGTTTAAAGTAATTTACCACACTTGTTTAAAGTCAGGACTCTAGTCTTGTTTAAAGTAAGCATTACACTTGTTTGAACTCAGGAAGTCGGGATTCTACTTTTTCTTAATGACTCATGCTGAAGTCTCTTTCAGAGTTCTCTGTGACCTTGATTAATGTCCAGGGAGACTGTTTTATGTTTGTGTTGTGGGTTCTTACCTCTATGTTGCTTGTGGTTGCTCAGTGTTGCTTGCTGTTGCTCAGTGTTGCTTGCTGTTGCTCAGTGTTACTTATTATTGCGATATTTTGCTTTCTGTTACTTCTATGGTGCTTGCTGTTGCTCTATGGTGCTTTTTTTGTCGCATGTTGGACCTCTGTGTTGATTCTTGGCGCCCTATGTTGCTTGCTGTTGTTCTTTGTTGCTCGGTGGTGCTCTCTGTTGTTCTATGTTGCTTGCTGTTGCTTGTTGTTGCTCTTTGTTGCTCGCTGGTGCTCTGTATTGCTTGCTGTTACTCTATGTTGCTTGCTGTTACTCTATGTTGCTTGCTGCTACTCTATGTTGCTTGCTGCTACTCTATGTTTCTTGCTGTTGCTCTGTGTTGCTTGCTGTTACTGTATGTTGCTTGCTGTTACTCTATGTTGCTTGCTGTTTCTCTATGTTCCTTGCTGTTACTCTATGTTGCTTGCTATTACTCTATGTTGCTTGCTGTTTCTCTATGTTTCTTTCTGTGCTGTTATCTGTCTGCTTCTGTTTGGCTTGCTGTTGCGTTAGTCTGTGTTGCTTGCTGTTACTCTATGTTGCTTGCTGTTACTCTGTGTTGCTTGCTGTTAGTCTGTGTTGCTTGCTGTTACTCTATGTTGCTTGCTGTTACTCTATGTTGCTTGCTGTTACTCTATGTTGCTTGCTGTTACTCTATGTTGCTTGCTGTTAATCTATGTTGCTTGCTGTTACTCCGTGTTGCTTGCTGTTACTCTATGTTGCTTGCTGTTACTCTATGTTGCTTGCTGTTAATCTATGTTGCTTGCTGTTACTCTATGTTGCTTGCTGTTACTCTATGTTGCTTGCTGTCAATCTATGTTGCTTGCTGTTACTCCGTGTTGCTGCTGTTCTATGTTGCTTTTTAATATTCTATTTTGCTTGCTGTTACCTCTATGTTGCTTGCTGTTACCTCTATGTTGCTTGCTGTTACCTCTATGTTGCTTGCTGTTACCTCTATGTTGCTTGCTGTTATCTCTATGTTGCTTGCTGTTACTCTTTGTTGCTTGCTGTTACTCTGTGTTGCTTGCTGTTACTCTATGTTGCTTACTGTTGCTCTATGTTGCTTGCTGCTGTTCTATACTGCTCTTTGATACTCTATGTTGCTTGCTGTTGCTCTGTCATTTATTACAAGTCCGCTAAAACTGTCTCGGTCATATCTCTGAATGAAACATATTTACTGGACAGATATTCGCATACATACTGGCATTCTTAAGTATACTTTTAAACACATACATATATTCATTCATAAGTATAGATTCCGGAAATGATGTTGGGGAGTATACGACCCAACATAATACGTACATACATACTTACATTTATATATATATATATATATATATATATATATATATATATATATATATATATATATATATATATATATATATATACATATATATATATAATATATATATATATATATATATTATATATATATATATATATATATATATATATATATATATATATATATATATATATATATATATATATATATATATATATATATATATATATATATATATACATATACGTAGATGTTGTGCATGTCTTATTCACCGTAATTTATGTGTATGAAACACAGGGTTGTCCATCATTACAGTTGTACTTACCCTCAGTTGGAATAACTTTCACACTGTTGCCGAAAACAAGAGGTGGAAGACATGAAGGCTATGGATAATAGCGCTTCCCTTTACCACTTTCCTATCCATGACCACTAAACTTTTAGGTCACAACCCTTACCCTCTGTCTTCCTAATACACCACTTACATTTTGTATAAAATGTCGAAGTAAAAATTCCTCCCACATGTGTGTGGGTGCGGCACAGCTGTAAATATTGCAGGTGTTGTAAATTATCAATGTTGAGGTGCGAGGAAGGAATTGAATTTACATGTATCATTCACAAATGAATCAGTTGAGAGAGGAAATTTTATATGATGTTTTGGTCTGTTTTGGACCATTGTTTGTGAGTCTCAGAGGAACAGTGAGTGAGTGTGTGTGTGTGTGTGTGTGTGTGTGTGTGTACTCACCTAATTGTATTCACCTGATTGTGGCTGCAGTGGTCGAGTCATGGCTCCTGGTCCCACGTCTTCACTGGTCGCTACTAGGTCACTGCCACCCTGCTCCGTGAGCTTAATCATAGCTCTTGTTAAAGCTATGTATGGATCCTGCATCCACCACCTCTCTTTCCAGACTATTTCACTTCCTGACAGCTCTGTGACTGAAGAAATACTTCCTAACATCCCTTTGACTCATCTGAGTCTTCAACTTCCAACTGTGACCGCTTGTTTGCGTGTCCCGTCTCTGAAACATCCTGTCCCTGTCCACCTTGTCGATTCCTCTCAGTATTTTACATGTTGTTATCATGTTCTCCCCGTCCCTCCTGTCCTCCAGTGTCGTCAGGTTGATTTCCCTTAACCTCTCCTAGAGGGACATGCCCCTTATCTTCGGGACTAGTCTTGTTGCAATCCTCTGCACTTTCTCTGTATGTGAGTGAGTGTGTGAGTGTGTGAGTGTGTGAGTGAGTGTTGGGATACATCACACCTCACTCTGATCCGAAACAGTTGGTGAGTTAAATGTGTCTCTGTGTTCTCCATCGATTACAGTTAATCGTCTGAAAAATGGCAAGCCCAGCAATGGTACAGAAGGGACCTAAATACCCCTCACCTAAGAGGACCTTACTTGAGAGTTCTTCCAGCCACAGAATAGTGACATTTGTTCTTCGTCTATATCTTCGGTAATCTTAGCCACAATACAGACGTTCATAATCAGCACACATATTTATATAGATCTTTATCTCATTTGATAAATCATTTACTTAAATATCAAAAAAATATCATAGTAGATACTAATTCATTAAATCACATAGGAAACACTAAATGATATTATCCTTTAGAGTTTTACACTGACTTGGATTTAATACCAAGATCTTCTTGCCTGACTGCTACTACAATTTACGTACCGCTGGAGTTCGTCCAGGTGAAAGTGAAGTTAGTCCCATGGAATTGCTCCAGGTACCCCTGGAGACGGTCCAGGTACCTCTCACGTTGGTCAAGGTACCCTTGGAGTAAGTCCAGGTACCACTGGAGTTGGTCCAGGTACCCCTAGAGCTGGTCCAGGTACCTCTGGAGTCGGTCCGGTTACCTCTGGAGTTGGTTCAGACACCCCAGGTACTCCTAGAGAAGGTCCAGGTACCCCGATACCAATAGCAATCTTTAATCTTTCAAACATGGCTTCTTGATAATAATTATAAAATAATAATAGTAATAATCATAAAACACACACACACACACACACACACACACACACACACAGACACACACACACACACACACACACACACACACACACACACACATAGACACACACGCACACAGACACACACACAGACACACACACACACACACACACACACACACACACACACACACACACACACACATGGAAGACAGCAAATGTAGTCCTAATTTTTAAATAAAGGAGACAGACATGAAGCATTAAACTACAGACCAGTGTCACTGACATGTATAGTATGCGAAGTCATGGAGAAGATTATCAGGAGAAGAGTGGTGGAACACCTAGAAAGGAATGAGCTTATCAACGACAGCCAGCACGGTCTCAGGGAAGGGAAATCCTGTGCCACAAACGTACTTGAGTTCTATAACAGGGCGACAGCAGTAAGACAAGAGAGAGAGGGGTGGGCAGACTGTATTTTCTTGGACTGCAAGAAGGCGTTTGACACAGTTCCACACAAGAAATTCGTGCGGAAACTGGAGGACCAGGTAGGGATAACAGGGAAGGCACTGCAATGGATCAGGTAATACCTGTCAGGAAGACAACAGCGAGTCATGATACATGGCGAGGTGTCAGAGTGGGCGCATGTGACGAGCGGGGTTCCACTGGGGTCAGTCCTAGGACCGGTGCTGTTTTGGTATTTGTGAATGACATGACGGAAGGAATAGTCTCGGAAGTGTCCCTGTTCGCAGATGATGTGGAGTTGATGAAAAGAATTCATCGGCGAGGACCAAGCAGAACTACAAAGGGCTCTGGACAGGCTGCAGGCATGGTCCAGCAACTGGCCCCTGGTGTTCAACCCACAAAGTGCAAAGTCATGAAGACTGGGGAAGGGAAAAGCAGACGGCAGACGGAGTACAGTCTAGGGGGCCAGAGACTACAAACCTCACTCAAGAAAAATGATCTTAGGGTGAGTATAACACCGGGCATATCTCCTGAGGCGCACATCAACCATATAACTGCTGCAGTATACGGGCGCCTAGCAAACATAAGAACAGCATTCCGACATCTTATTAAGGAATCGTCCAGGGTCCTGTACACCCTGTATGTCAGGCCTATATTGGAGTATGCAGCACCAGTTTGGAACCCACACCTAGCCAAGCACGTAAGGAAACTAGACAAAGTGCAAAGGTTTGCAACAACACTAGTCCCGTAGCAAAGGGGTATGTTCTACGAGCAGAGGTTAAGGGAAATCGACCTGACGACACTGGAGGACAGGAAAGATAGGGGGGATATGATAACGACACATAAAATACCGAGAGGAATCGACAAGGTGGACTTGTAAGTCGAAAACTCAGATGAGTCACAAGGATGTTAGGAAGTATTTCTTCAGTCACAGAGTTGCCAGGAAGTGGAATAGTCTGGAAAGTGATGTAGTGGAGGCAGGTACCGTACATAGCTTTAAGAAGAGGTACGATAAAGCTCACCGAGCAGGGAGAGAGTGGACCTAGTAGCTACCAGTGAAGAGGCTGGGACCAAGAGCTATGAATCAACTCCTGCAACCACAATTGAGTACACGCATTCTCACATACACATTCACACACTTTTTGTTTGCCATCAGTTAATAAACACATCCTTCCCAGTGACTGCTATGCTGTACATACTGGAATTCCTTATGTATTGGCACTTAGGTTAGCATTCGTTATAGATGAGTGCCCAAGCTAGCGTTCTTAGTGTTTCTATCAGCGCACTCAGTGTAGTACTGGCTTCCTTAAGTTGTGTATGCTGACAGTGTTACAATACACGTCAGCTTCCTGTTAGTGTTCTGATAGGTCGCGATTTTTTTTTTTTTTTTTTTTTTTTTAGCATTCGAACGTCATTGTTAATGCTGCGGTGTCTTCCCCAGATGGAGCATGCTGGCAGTATTCGAATATCTTTCACCGCCATTTACTTACTTCGATAGATGGTAATATAGTGGAGAGTGTGGTGTCAGGGTGAGTGACACTACTGACTTCCCTCGTTCGTCCTTCAGTGGTAACTGTATTATGTATGAGGTCAAACCCTGTTTCTCCACAACAGAGAGGTTACTGGTGGAAGAGTGTGTGCTCGTACAGTAATGCTGCTGCAAATAATTGAATATTAGATGAACACACTTGCCCACACACTCATACACTATGAATCAACCCCTGCAACCAAAATTAGGTGAGTACAATTAGGTCAGTACAGACATATACACTGGAGGAGGGAAATTGGATATGTAAGTGAAGGGGAAGTCTATCAGGAGAAATACTCGATACATCCACAATTATCAGGTACTGAATGAGATAATAAAATCAAAACGCCATGATAGGTTTAGCAGTCCCGTAAGAGGAATCAATCATTTGATATCCTGATAAAACATACTATGCCAATCAGATAAGTCCAGGCTGATACTGATATGCCTGAAAGCTGAAACAATCAGACCATAACACTCAGGTCGACAGTCTGGTGTAAGGAGAATGTGAAGGAGGAAGTCTGACTGTCACCCAGGATAAATGTTTCCAGCGGGACTAAGAGAGCCGTTCCAACGATCACTCCGCGTTTTATGACGGTTTTAAAGGCCATAACTCCTCTTCGATCTCCTGCCCGTCGCAGTGAGACATTCCTCTCTACAAATACTATCCCGCTCGCAGACCACTACGTTAAATTCGGCCTTTTAGCTCTCCTTAGTTATCTCCAGGAGCTGGCTGCCGAAACAGCAAACAGTGGCGAAGATATAAAGTGGTTCTGCTGTAAGAAGCTGTCACTGGGTTCGTGTCAGAGCTCAGATCAAGGATCTGAGAGACGGGGATCCGGAAGATGCTGGACCAGCAGTAAATCAGTGATCTCCCCGACACTAAACCCAGACATATTTCAAGGTTTCCAGAGAGTCATTATTCTTGATTTGACAACAGTTACATTTGCATCAGAAATTTGTCTTCAGAGAGAGAGAGAGAGAGAAAGAGAAGAGAGAGAGAGAGAAGAGAGAGAGAGAGAGAGAGAGAGAGAGAGAGAGAGAGGAGAGAGAGAGAGAGAGAGAGAGAGAGAGAGAGAGAGAGAGAGAGAGAGAGGAGAGAAGAAGAGAGAGAGAGAGAGAGAGAGAGAGAGAGAGAGAGAGAGAGAGAGAGAGAGAGAGAGAGAGAGAGAGAGAGAGAGAGAGAGAGAGAGAGAGAGAGAGAGAGAGAGAGAATCCTTAATGGGACGTTGCCTTCATGTAATACAGTGGAACAGAGACTAAATTTAGGTCTTGCTTGCTGTCTAATTCGAATGAATTGACTACCCTACCAGATGGCTGGCACGGACACTTCTCTCATTATCTGAGTGTCCTAGACCTGG
Organism: Cherax quadricarinatus; assembly: GCF_026875155.1. Classification (NCBI taxonomy): domain Eukaryota; kingdom Metazoa; phylum Arthropoda; class Malacostraca; order Decapoda; family Parastacidae; genus Cherax; species Cherax quadricarinatus. Next base: position 77,509,136 of record NC_069406.1, on the reverse strand, counting down.
GTTAACAGACACTGAAGTGTCGTAGACCTGGGGTAACAGACACTGAAGTGTCGTAGATATGGGTTAAAAGACACTGAAGTGTCGTAGATGTGAGTTAACAAACACTGAGGTGTCGTAGACGTGGGTTAACAGACACTGAGGTTTCCACTGATACTGAACCTCTCTTCATGGTTGAGGTATTCTTGCGTCAGAAATATATATATATATATATAATATATATATATATATATAATATATATATGTATATATATATATATATATATATATATATATATATGACGTGCCGAATATGTAAACTGTCAATTAGCAATAATCATTTATTAAAATTATCCTTTCTAAAATTTACTCTTATACTTTAAAGATATTTAATATTTTGTCATTAATGTTGATGTAAAAATTTATAATTTTGCACCAAAAGGAACTTTGAAAACTTACCTAACCTTATTTAACACCCCAAATTTATTTGGAACCCCGACTAAATTTATTTTGATTTTTTAAACAATAATTGATCCCCAAAACAAACACAGGAAATTTTATTTTTTCGTGGTTCAGAATGATTTTGGGGGCAAAGCATAACAAATTTTAAAACACTTTTTCCTATGTGGAAAAAAAGATTGAACGTTGCATTTAGGCCAAGATCGCCCAAGTTTGCCAGTATTCGCACAGAATAATATATAAATAATTTTAATGTATTTATTATGAATGATGTATAATGATATGTATGTGTGGAATGAGAAATGGTATAGGAGAGTGGTAAGAAATCCTTTAAATGTGATTGCTCTGTATACGTGTACAGGATAAATTTGTCTTGTTGTGTGTGATTGTATGAATTGCTATCCAATGGCTAGGCAAACTTACCTCCTTTTATATACGTTCAAATTTCTAACCCGACGAACTAAGATTTCTGATGTACAACAATTTAATAAAACAAACACAGTGAAGATTATTACCATACTTGAGGTTAAGAGTGCGAGATTACAGACACGAGGTTCACTTACTAAGGGCCCATGATGAGGTTCCATATTCAGAAGATGTCAAATCTTATTCAGAAGACAATTACATATATTAATGGTAGATTACTTGGAGAGTGCTGATTATAGTGTGTCGTGCCGAGTATGTACGGTATTGAGCGAGCTCAGTTAAGTGTGAAGTCTTCTAGATTGCTGTAGTGATTTAAGATGATGTTGCATTAAGTTGATGAGATGATATTCCAAAAGAGCTAGAACTTCCTCCTTATTTCACGAATAGGACCGACTTACTGATGCTAGAGTCAATATTACAAAAAGCCATGACTTCAGGAGAAGGTCAGACTTACAGAGAGAGGTCGACTTACAGAGATAAGCACAAACTTACAGAGAGTCCGACTTACAGGAGAGAGGCCATGACTTACAGGAAGATGCCAGCCTATAGGAGAGAGGCCAGATATTACAGTGAGAGAGGCCGATTAAGGGAGAGAGGCATACTTACTGGAGAGAGCCAGACTTAGGAGAGGATCGTAAGGCCAGACTTACAGAGAGAGGCCAGACTTTGACAGGAGAGAGGCCTACTTACAGGAGAGAGGCCTAGACTTACAGGAGAGGTCCAGACTTACTGAGAGAAAGGCCCAAGGACTTACAAGAGAGAAGCCAGACTTACAGGAGGGGAGGTCAGACTTACAGGAGAGAGGTCAGACTTACAGGAGAGAGGCCAGACTTACAGGAGAGAGGCCAGACTTACAGGAGAGAGGCCAGACTTACAGGAGAGAGGCCAGACTTACTGGAGAGAGGCCAGACTTACAGGAGACAAGCCAGACTTACAGGAGAGAGGCCAGACTTACAGGAGAGAGGCCAGACTTACAGGAGAGAGGCCATACTTACAGAAGAGGCCAGACTTACAGGAGAGAGGCCAACTTACAGAGAGAGGCCAGACTTACAGGAGAGAGGCCAGACTTACAGGAGAGAGGCCAGACTTACAGGAGAGAGGCCAGACTTACAGGAGAGAGGCCAGACTTACAGGAGAGAGGCCAGACTTACAGGAGAGGGGCCCAAAGACTTACAGGAGAGAGGCCAGACTTACAGGAGAGGGGCCAGCCCTTACAGGAGAGAGGCCAGACTTACAGAGAGAGGCCAGACTTACAGGAGAGAGGCATACTTACAGGAGAGAGGCCAGCTTACTAGGAGAGAGGCCATACTTACAGGAGAGAGGCCAGACTTACAGGAGAGAGGCCAGACTTACAGGAGAGAGGCCATACTTACAGGAGAGAGGCCAGACTTACAGGAGAGAGGCCATACTTACTGGAGAGAGGCCAGACTTACAGGAGAGAGGCCATACTTACAGAGAGAGGCCAGACTTACATGGAGAGAGGCCAGACTTACGGGAGAGAGGCCAGACTTACAGGAGAGAGGCCAGACTTACTGGAAGAGGCCAGACTTACAGGAGAGAGGCCAGACTTACAGGAGAGGGGCCCAACTTACAGGAGAGAGGCCAGACTTACAGGAGAGAGGCCAGACTTACTGGAGAGAGGCCAGACTTACAGGAGAGAGGCCAGACTTACAGGAGAGAGGCCAGACTTACAGGAGAGAGGCCAGACTTACAGGAGAGAGGCCAGACTTACAGGAGAGAGGCCAGACTTACAGGAGAGAGGCCATACTTACAGGAGAGAGGCCAGACTTACAGGAGAGAGGCCAGACTTACGGGAAGAGAGGCCAGACTTACAGGAGAGAGGCCAGACTTACAGGAGAGAGGCCAGACTTACTGGAGAGAGGCCAGACTTACAGGAGAGAGGCCAGACTTACAGGAGAGAGGCCAGACTTACAGGAGAGAGGCCAGACTTACAGGAGAGAGGCCATACTTACAGGAGAGAGGCCAGACTTACAGGAGAGAGGCCAGACTTACAGGAGAGAGGCCAGACTTACAGGAGAGAGGCCATACTTACAGAGAGAGGCCAGACTTACAGGAGAGAGGCCAGCCCTTGCTAGGGAGAAAAGAGCCATACTTACAGGAAGAAGAAAAGGCCAGACTTACAGGAGAGAGGCCAGACTTATGGAGAGAGGCCATACTTACAGAGAAGCCAGCTTACGGAGAGAGGCCAGACTTACAGGAAGAGGCCAGACTTACTGGAGAGAGGCCAGACTTACAGGAGAGAGGCCAGACTTACAGGAGAGAGGCCAGACTTACAGGAGAGAGGCCAGACTTACAGGAGAGAGGCCAGACTTACAGGAGAGAGGCCAGACTTACAGGAGAGAGGCCAGACTTACAGGAGAGAGGCCAACTTACAGGAGAGAGGCCAGACTTACAGGAGAGAAGGCCATACTTACAGGAGAGAGGCCAGACTTACAGGAGAGAGGCCAGACTTACAGGAGAGAGGCCAGCCTTACAGGAGAGGGGCCCAGACTTACAGGAGAGAGGCCAGACTTACTGGAGAGAGGCCAGACTTACAGGAGAGAGCCAGACTTACAGGAGAGAGGCCAGACTTACAGGAGAGAGGCCAGACTTACAGGAGAGAGGCCATACTTACAGGAAGAGGCCAGACTTACAGGAGAGAGGCCAGACTTACAGGAGAGAGGCCAGACTTACAGGGAGAGGCCAACTTACAGGAGAGAGGCCAGACTTACAGGAGAGAGGCCAGACTTACAGGAGAGAGGCCAGACTTACAGGAGAGAGGCCAGACTTACAGGAGAGAGGTCAGACTTACAGGAGAGAGGCCAGACTTACAGGAGAGAGGCCAGACTTACAGGAAGGGGCGCCAGACTTACAGGAGAGAGGCCAGACTTACAGGAGAGAGGTCAGACTTACAGGAGAGAGGCCAGACTTACAGGAGAGAGCCAGACTTACGGAGAGAGGCCAGACTTACAGGAGAGAGGCCAGACTTACAGGAGAGAGGCCAGATTTAAACAGGAGAGAGGCCAGAACTTACAGGAGAGAGGCCAACTTACAGGAGAGAGGTCAGACTTACAGGAGAGAGGCCATACTTACAGAAGAGGTCACACTTACAGGAGAGGCCAGACTTACAGGAGAGAGGTCAAAACTTACAGGAGAGAGGCCAGACTTACAGGAGAGAGGTCAGACTTACAGGAGAGAGGTCACACTTACAGGAGAGAGGCCAGACTTACAGGAGAGAGGTCAGACTTACAGGAGAGAGGTCACACTTACAGGAGAGAGGTCACACTTACAGGAGAGAGGTCAGACTTACAGGAGAGAGGTCAGACTTACAGGAGAGAGGTCAGACTTACAGGAGAGAGGTCACACTTACAGGAGAGAGGCCAGACTTACAGGAGAGAGGTCACACTTACAGGAGAGAGGCCAGACTTACAGGAGAGAGGTCACACTTACAGGAGAGAGGCCAGACTTACAGGAGAGAGGTCACACTTACAGGAGAGAGGTCACACTTACAGGAGAGAGGCCAGACTTACAGGAGAGAGGTCACACTTACAGGAGAGAGGTCACACTTACAGGAGAGAGGTCACACTTACAGGAGAGAGGTCAGACTTACAGGAGAGAGGTCAGACTTACAGGAGAGAGGTCACACTTACAGGAGAGAGGTCACACTTACCAGTTAAAGGCCACACTAAATTATACATGATTAATGTATTCAGTAATTACGTTATATAATATTTATATTACGTTATGTATATATTACCTTAGTTTTATGTT
>NC_069406.1:77494504-77499504 GCF_026875155.1 Cherax quadricarinatus | reverse complement strand
AAGGGAGGAAAAAACTAACAAAAAGTTGAGAACGAAGATGACGATGACGAAGCTGATCCCTTGTAACAGAAATCTTCCCTATGAGAATAGACTGAGGGCCCTGAATCTGCACTCTCTAGAAAGGCGAGGTAAGACACATATACAACAGTTAGGTATCTTTATTTCGAAACGTTTCGCCTACACAGTAGGCTTCTTCAGTCGAGTACAGAAAAGTTGATAGAAGCAGAAGAGACTTGAAGACGATGTAATCAGTCCATCACCCTTAAAGTTTTGAGGTGGTCAGTCCCTCAGTCTGGAGAAGAGCATTGTTCCAAAGTTTGAAACAATATGGAGTTGAAGTGACAGGATGGAGCCTTATACAGCGTTATATCTGCGTTCAACTAGTGACCTACGTCTCACCTCCTGGCGCTATATAAGACTCCATCCTGTCACTTCAACTCCATATTGTTTCAAACTTTGGAACAATGCTCTTCTCCAGACTGAGGGACTGACCACCTCAAAACTTTAAGGGTGATGGACTGATTACATCGTCTTCAAGTCTCTTCTGCTTCTATCAACTTTTCTGTACTCAACTGAAGAAGCCTACTGTGTAGGCGAAACGTTTCGAAATAAAGATTCCTAACTGTTGCATATGTGTCTTACCTAACAATCTGTCGGTATTTTATACCATTTTAATGTGCAATCTGTCAGACACTGCAACACAAGGGTATCTTGGTACAGACCTGAAATCAACTTCGACTACCTCTACTAGTGAGAACGGCTGGATTTGAGAGGGACCTGACCTTCCAACATCTGCGTTCTACTAGTGACCTACGTCTCACCTCCTGGCGCTATATAAGATTCCATCCTGTCACTTCAACTCCATATTTTTCAAACTTTGAACAATAGCTCTTCTGCGAGGAACTGAGGGACTGACCACCCAAAACTTAAGGTGGATGGACTGATTACATCGTCTTCAAGTCTCTTCTGCTTCTATCAACTTTTCTGTACTCGACTGAAGAAGCCTACTGTGTAGGCGAAACGTTTCGAAATAAAGATACCTAACTGTTGCATATGTGTCTTACCTAACAATCTGTCGGTACTTTATACCATTTTAATGTTCAGAAAGGCGAGGATAGACTGAGGGCCCTGAATCTGCACTCTCTAGAAAGGCGAGGATTTACTGAGGGCCGTGAATCTGCCCTGTGTGGAAAGGCGTAGAATTAGGGAGGATATGAATGAGGTGTATAAATGGAAAACAGGAATAAATAAAGGGGATGTAAATAGCGTGCTCAAAGTATCTAGCCTGGACAGGACTCGCAGCAATGACTTTAAGTTGGAAAAATTCAGATTCAGGAAGGATATAGGAAAGCACTGGTTTGGTAATAGAGTTGTGGATGGGTGGAACAAACTCCCAAGTACACTCATAGAGGCTAAAACGTTGTGTAGTTTTAAAAATAGGTTAGATAAATACTTGACTGGGTTTGGGTGGGTGTGAGTTGGACCTGACTAGCTTGTGCTACTAGGTAAGATGCCGTGCTCCTTCTTAAAGTGAATGTGACTTGACCTGACTAGGTTAAGGCATTGGCTTAAGTCGGTGCGAGAATTGGACCTGCCTCGCATGGGCCAGTAGGTCTGTTGCAGTGTTCCTTATTTTTCATGTTCTTATGTTCTTATAATCAGAGTAAAAAGAGAGGTGACAAGAAACAAGGAGAATATCGTAATGAAGCAGATAAAAGAAATTAGTTGGCAGAGAAAAAGGCCTTGTAAAATAAAACAGAAGAGATGAGAGGTAAGAGTAGGAAGAGAGGGTGAGGGAGCTGGCACCAGGCAAAGGAATCTCAGTAACCAGAGAACCATACAGACACAGCAACTGAAGAAGAGTGAGGGGGTCGTAGATGTGTCATGTGGGACATGTGTCATGTTGGACATGTGTCATGTGGGACATGTGTCATGTGGGACATGTGTCATATTAGACATGTGTCATGTGGGACATGTGTCATGTTAGACATGTGTCATGTGGGGCATGTGTCATGTGGGACATGTGTCATGTGGGACATGTGTCATGTGGGACATGTGTCATGTTGGACATGTGTCATGTGGGACATGTGTCATATGGGACATGTGTCATATTAGACATGTGTCATGTGGGACATGTGTCATGTTAGACATGTGTCATGTGGGACATGTGTCATGTTAGACATGTGTCATGTGGGGCATGTGTCATGTGGGACATGTGTCATGTGGGACATGTGTCATGTGGGACATGTGTCATGTTGGACATGTGTCATGTTAGACATGTGTCATGTGGGGCATGTGTCATGTGGGACATGTGTCATGTGAGACAGTGAAAGGGAGGAGGAAGACACATGAACAAAGAGACATGAGACGAAGATGAGAGGGAGGAAACCTTCATTGTTTTTGTTCTGAAGAGTAACAAAGGGATACAAGATGTAATTGCAGACTCAAAATGGAAAGAACCATCAAAAAATAATCTGGCAGGAATGGCGAAAAACAACGTGATGGACGATTAACACTTTTTTAATAACACGAGAATAGTGGCAGGATAATAATATAATAATATAATAATATAATAATATAATAATATAATAATATATCTTTATTTCTACAAGCACATGTACAAGGCATACAGTCCTAGCTGACATCAATGACATACTACTACAGCCGCTTGTTATGCACAACATTTCGCACAAATTAGGTCAGTTTTGTCCCAGGATGCGACCCACACCAGTCGACTAACACCCAGGTACCCATTATTACTGATGGGCGAACAAGGACAACCGGTGTAAAAAAAACACTCCCAGGAATCGAACCCAGACACTCACCGTGTGAAGCGAGAGCTTTTGCCACCAGGCCACGGGGCACCAAACCCTGTCGGACAGTGGCAAGGATCTTGACAGAGTGAAGGTACATTATATAACACGTCTGGCATTTACCTCAGCTGTTTGATTTTGTTGTAGCAATTCTCGAAACACTTATCTTAAGTTGTAGACATCAAACTAACTTTATGTAATATCTTAAGAAAAAACATTTAGCAGTTCCCGATTGTAATTTTAATAGAAGGATAACATAGGTTAAATAGTTTCCTCAAAGATGTTTTGCAAAGGCAAACCAATAAGAGGACAGAATAAAAAGGCACAATACACTAAATAAAAAGGCACAATACGCAAATAACCTGTCCACAGGAGACAAACTTATGACGGCGTTTCGGTGTGGCTAGTTAATGGTGCAGGGCGGACCGAAAAGTCGTTACAATTCTTATTCTCCTATGTGCGGGTTATATGTGTAAGAGGAGAGAGAGAGAGGGAAGAGAGAGAGCGCGAGAGATGGGTGGCGGAGGAAGTGAAAGGAAGGGAAGAAGAGATGGTAGGTGGAGAGAAATTCACTTTAGAGAGGGGGATAAACCCCCTGACTGAGGGGGTGGGGAGTTACATTTAATCACCCCTCACTCCCACCCACTCACCTACATCCCTCACCCACAACCCCTCAAGTGATAACTAGAACGAGAGAAAGAGAGGACACAGCAAAAACCCTCCTCTTCACACTGGAAGCAGAGCCCCAGTCATGTATACTCAGCAAAGCGATGGAAAATAGTCTAAGGTAATGGATTGTTGCCCACCTGGTGAGACGTGACTTGTGAACCAACTTACAGCTCTGCTTTACGAAAAGAGGAATTTGTGCCTCAGTATCCCCAAAGAATTTTCTGATGGAATTAGGGAAGTAAGAGTGGGAAGGGAAGCCTGGGTTGACTGCAGGTTCTTGACTGTCAGAGAGGATCTGATACTGCATCTCTTAGTTAACTCATTTACCTACTCGAAAATTTAATTGAGATATTAGTGAGGGTATATAAGAGCTTTAGGCCTATTATTTTTGTTATTAGGGGTACAAATAGACAAAAACGTATTTTAACTTAATTCACTTCAAAATTTTAGTATAATTTATTAATGAATACAAAAACTTGGCAGCATTGATTTAATAATAAAATTTAACCAACAGCATAATTACTCGAGTTAAAGATTTCCACCTCTCGTGGCTTGTCTTGCATAGTTAACATAGCCTGTCTGCAATTGTTTGCATAATATATATTTATATATATATATATATATATATATTATATATATATATATATATATATATATATGTATATATATATATATATACGATGGGTGACCCTATATATGTAAGGTGACCCGAAAAAGAAAAACTTTCATCGTCATTCACTCCATGACTGCGTTGCCAGAGGAGTGTTTACACTGCAGTAATCTAGATCCATATACAAGCATGTGTGTGAAGCCCTGCGATTGTTGTTCTTTATTATGTACATAAATGGTTCAGAGATCCATTTATCTATATAATAAAATTGATAAATTAGACACATGTGCAACACTTGGTTATCTTTATTGTGGAAACCTTACGCCACACAGTGGCTTCATCAGTCCTATACAAAGAAGAACAGTGAATATCTGAAACAGTTCGAGGTAGTCAGTCCCTCAGCCTGGAATCGATGTAATCAATCCATCAGTCCTGATAAGAATACTACAAATGGAAAGAACAAGTGAGGTGAAACAGTCGTAGGTGTTGTCACCTTAGACAAAACCACAGGTGGATGTAGGTCATGCTTGTAGGTTAGGCATCTAAGCGGTCTGTCACTCTGAACAATCACGAACACGCACGTACAATACAGGGTGAGAATTACGTCATACTGACTGCATGTTGTCGTGATACTGTCTGAGGGTAATATTGTGAGCATTTCTTTCCAACGCACCAGTCGTCTCCCAGCGAGGCAGAGTCTCCCAGCGAGGCAGGGTCTCCCACCGAGGCAGGGTCTCCCAGCGAGGCAGGGTCTTCAAGCGAGGCAGGGTCTCCCACCGAGGCAGGGTCTCCCACCGAGGCAGGGTCTCCCACCGAGGCAGGTTACTAGCCCCTGTGAACACAAATGTTTGTATTATTGTATGTTGATATTACTGACTCTATGCTGTGTTATCCTGCGTTATATTACC
>NC_069406.1:77467004-77479504 GCF_026875155.1 Cherax quadricarinatus | reverse complement strand
AGGAAAAGGGACTGCAATGGATCAGAGAATACCTGACAGGGAGGCAACAACGAGTCAAGGTACGTGACGAGGTGTCAGAGTGGGCGCTTGTGACAACGGGGTTCCACAGGGGTCAGTCCTAGGACCTATGCTGTTCTTGGTTATATGTGAACGACATAACAGAAGGGATAGACTCAGAAGTGTCCTTGTTTGCAGATGATGTGAAGTTAATGAGAAGAATCAAATCGGATGAGGATCAGGCAGGACTTTCAAAGAGACCTGGACAGGCTACAAGCCTGGTCCAGAAAACTGGCTCCTTGAGTTTAAAACCCCGCCAAATGCAAAGTCATGAAGATTGGGGAAGGGCAAAGAAGACCGCAGACACAATATAGTTTAGATGGCCAAAGACTGCAAACCTCACTCAAGGGAAAAAAATCTGGGGGTGAGTATAACACCGAGCATATCTCCTGGGCGCACATAAATCAGATTAAATGCTGCAGCATAAAGGGCGCCTGGCAAACCTACGGATAGCGTTCCGATACCTCAATAAGGAGTCGTTCAAGACACTGTATTACCATTTACGTCAGGCCCCCTACTGGAGTATGCAGCACCAGTTTGGAATCCACACCTAGTCAAGCACGTCAAGAAATTAGAGAAAGTGCAAGGTTTGCAACAAAGACTAGTCCCAGAGCTACGGGGATTGTCGTACGAAGAAAGGTTGAGGGAAATCGGCCTGACGACACTGGAGGCCAGGAGGGTCGGGGAGACGTGATAACGACATATAAAATACTGCGCAGAATAGACACGGTGGACAAAGACAGGATGTTCCAGAGATTTGGGACACATACACAAGAGGTCACAATTGGAAGTGAAGACTCAGATGAGTCAAAGGGATGTTAGGAAGTATTTCTTTCAGTCTAGAGTAGTCAAGTCGTGGAATAGTCTAGAAAGTGAAGTAGTGGAGGCGGGGAAACATACATAGTTTTAAGGCGAGGTATGATTAAAGCTCATGGAGCAGGGGAGAGAGGGACCTAGTAGCAATCAGTGAAGAGGCGGGGCCAGGGGCTATGACTCGACCCTGCAACCACAAATAGGGGGAGTACACACCCCACACACACACACCCCACAAAACACACACACACACACACACCACACACACATACACACCCCCACCCACACACACATACACACAAGCACCTGTGACCAGCGGGGTCCCACAGGGGTCAGTCCTAGGACCAGTGCTTTTTCTGGTATTTGTGAACGACATGACGGAAGGAATAAAAATCCGAGGTGTCCCTGTTTGCAGATGACGTGAGTGATGAGAAGAGTTCATTCGATCGAAGACCAGGCAGGAAATACAAAGGATCTGGACAGGCTGCAGACCTGGTCCAGCAACTGGCTCCTGGAGTTCAATCCCACCAAGTGCAAAGTCATGATGATTGGGGAAGGGCAAAGAAGACCGCAGATGGAGTACAGTCTAGGGGGCAAGAGACTACAAACATCACTCAAGGAAAAAGATCTTGGGGTGAGTATAACACCAGTCACATCTCCTGAAGCGCATATCAACCAAATAACTGCCGCAGCATGTGGGCGCCTGGCAAACCTCAGAACAGCATTCCGACATCTTAATAAGGAATCGTTCAGGACCCTGTACACCGTGTACGTTAGGCCCATATTGGAGTATGCGGCACCAGTTTGGAACCCACACCTAGCCAAGCATGTAAAGAAACTAGAGAAAGTGCAAAAGTTTGCAACAAGACTAGTCCAAGAGTTAAGAGGTATGTCCTACGAGGAGAGGTTAAGGGAAATCAACCTGACGACACTGGAGGACAGGAGAGATAGGGGGGACATGATAACGACTTACAAAATACTGAGAGGAATTGACAGGATGTTCCAGAGACTGGACACAGCAACACGGGGACACAGTTGGAAGCTGAAGACACAGATGAATCAAAGGGATGTTAGGAAGTATTTCTTCAGCCACAGAGTAGTCAGGAAGTGGGATAGTTTGGGAAGCGATGTAGTGGAGGCAGGATCCAAACATAGCTTTAAGCAGAGGTACGATAAAGCTCATGGTTCAGGGAGAGTGACCTAGTAGCGACCAGTGAAGAGGCGGGGCCAGGAGCTTGGACTCGACCCCTGCAACCTCAACTAGGTGAGTACAACTAGGTGAGTACACACACACACACACACACACACACACCCACACCCACACCCACACACACACACACACACACACACACACACACACACACACACACACACACACACACACACGTGCAGACGTGGGTGCACAAGGCTCCGAGAACCTTCGTGTTTTTGAGGCGTGCAATAACCGCTAGCAGTTATCAGTGGTAGTGACAAAGTCAGTGAACAAACCTACGAGTGATAACTATAGTTATTAGTTGAAAAATTTCGAGAGGAAACCTGAATTCAGTATTTTTTTTTTTAAAGTGCCAAACCATTGTGGATCTACTAGGCTGTTGCCACACAGATACGAACATAAAAAGATCAAAGTGAGTGTGGAAACGGGTGATCAAGAATTACCAGCGTTTGGTTAACAAGTGAATTGTGGGGCACCGTTATGTGAGAGTGAAAAAGTTAATAAGCAAAAGGAGAAAGAAAAAATAAAATATGCAACAAGGGAAGGTGGCAGTAGGGCTACTGAAGCAGTGACGTCACAACAGTTTGTATGCCATTATACATATAAAGTGTGATAAATTAGACACATATGCAACTCTTGGGTATCTTTATTGAGGAAACGTTTCGCCACACAGTGGCTTCATCAGTCCATACGTAGGAGAAACTTGAAGAACAGGAGGAGAATGAGGTAATCAGTCCCTCAACCTTGAGTCGATGTGTTCAGTCCATCAATCTTGAATAGAATACGGCATATCAGCGGAGAAGCAGCTTATAAACCGTATGGCAGGAGAGGTGCAGCAGTCATAGGTCGTGTCACATTTGTTCAATGTGGAAGTAGGTCGTGCCCAAGAATTAGGCAAGCGAAGAATTCCTAAGTATTAAGATCCCAAGAAGTTGGTTCTCTGAACCATTCATCTACAAATCTGTCAGACACTGCAACTTCTTGGGATCTTAATACTTAGGAATTCTTCGCTTGCCTAATTCTTGGGCACGACCTACTTCCACATTGAACAAATGTGACACGACCTATGACTGCTGCACCTCTCCTGCCGTACGGTTTATAAGCTGCTTCTCCGCTGATATGCCGTATTCTATTCAAGATTGATGGACTGAACACATCGACTCAAGGTTGAGGGACTGATTACCTCATTCTCCTCCTGTTCTTCAAGTTTCTCCTACGTATGGACTGATGAAGCCACTGTGTGGCGAAACGTTTCCTCAATAAAGATACCCAAGAGTTGCACTATGTGTCTAATTTATCAACATGTCGGTTCTCTGAACCATTCATCTACAAATCTGTCAGACACTGCAACTTCTTGGGATCTTAATACTTAGGAATTCTTCGCTTGCCTAATTCTTGGGCACGACCTACTTCCACATTGAACAAATGTGACACGACCAATGACTGCTGCACCTCTCTTGCCATACGGTTTATAAGCTGCTTCTCTGCTGATATGCCGTATTCTATTCAAGATTGATGGACTGAACACATCGACTCAAGGTTGAGGGACTGATTACCTCATTCTCCTCCTGTTCTTCAAGTTTCTCCTACGTATGGGCTGATGAAGCCACTGTGTGGCGAAACGTTTCCTCAATAAAGATACCCAAGAGTTGCATATGTGTCTAATTTATCAACATGTCGGTTCTCTGAACCATTCATCTACAAACATATAAAGTGTAACACCGAATGTGAAGTGTATTCTGTAATAAGTGAAAAGTGAAATCACTTGAGGAACGTGGGATACATGAGCATATATGGTTATAAACATCACGGGTGATGGAGTTACAAAATAGTGATAGAAGGCCTATGTACGACGACTACGTCATCAGCATCTGGCAACTTGTCATCACAATGCTGCCAGTGCAAGTATTTCACCTGTTGAGGTTGCATTTTGCAAGATTGAGTTCTGGTCCTGCATCACTGTTAGATACTGGCCACTCACTCCTGCAAGCCATTACCAGAATTAGAGTAGAAATAGCATAGACGAGAGTGCAAGAAGTAAAGCGGTAGTGAGGGATAACGTCAGACACTTAAGCTAAGACAAGCTAAATTTAACAACCTAGCTACTTTCTGAATTTTAGAAGTAGAATCGATAAGTGTTACAAGTATTGGTAAGCTTAGAATTGCTGGTATCTACCGGTATTTATTAGCAGTATGAATACTTAGAAGTGGGGCACACACACACACACACATACACACACACACACACACACACACACACACACACACACACACACACACACACACACACACACACACACACACACACACACACACATACACACACACACACACACACACACACACACACACATACACATACACACACACACACATACACACACACACACACCACATACACACACACACATACACATACACGCACACACATACACACACACACACATACACACACATAGGGGGGTACTCAAAGGGGAGAAACCGACCAATCAAGCTGATTCTCAGGACGGAAACAGTGCGGAACAGGATCCTCCAAGAGAAACCACGATTGAAATACTCGGAAGAGTACAAGAGGGTGTTCCTAGACAGAGACAGAACAAAATCAGAACGACAGCAGCTGAGGGAGAGGACAAAAAAGCGAAAGGAGCTAGGAAAGAGACAAGGATGGAACCAGCAGAGGTCAGTCAGAGCAGAACAGAACAGCAAGGGCAAGCACACACACAACTATTCTCAGAACCATACAACCTATCACACCATCCCAACACACACTACAATCCATACCCACAGCCTCCACCCAACACCGAGCTATAGAATCCCACAGTATGCCACCAGGTCTCCCACCCTCACAGGCCTCCCAAACCACAGTGTTGGAAAGGAAACTAAGGGTATGGTACACAAATGCTGATGGAATAACAAATAAGTGGGAGGAGTGGCACGAAAGAGTCAAAGAAGCATCACCGGACATCATAGCTCTCACAGAAACCAAGCTTACAGGTATGATAACAGATGCCATCTTTCCAACGGGATACCAAATCCTGAGGAAAGACAGAGGGAACAGGGGGGTGGAGGAGTGGCGTTGCTGATCAAAAATCGCTGGAATTTTGATGAGCTGGAGAGAGGGAGACAGCGGAGAAGAAAGTGATTACATAGCGGGAACGCTTCACTCTGGAGGTCCCAAGGTGGTAATAGCAGTGATGTATAACCCACCACAGAACAGCAGGAGGCCAAGGCAAGAGTACGACGAGAGCAATAGAGCGATGGTTGACACACTGGCTAGAGTGGCCAGAAGAGCTCATGCATGCAGGGCAAAGCTCCTGATCATGGGTGACTTTAACCACAAGGAGATCGATTGGGAGAACTTGGACCCACATGGGGGCCAAGATACATGGAGAGCTAAGATGATGGAGGTGGTACTGGAAAACTTCATGTGCCAACACGTAAGGGACACTACAAGAGAGAGAGGAGAGGATGAACCAGCAAGGCTGGACTTAGTATTCACCTTGAGTAGTGCAGATATCGAGGACATCACATATGAAAGACCCCTTGGGGCCAGTGACCATGTGGTTTTAAGCTTCGAATACACAGTAGAGCTACAAGTGGAGGGAGAAGCAGGAAGGCCAGGACGAATGAAGCCAAACTACAAGAAAGGGGACTACACAGGAATGAGGAACTACCTGAACGGGGTTCAGTGGGACAGAGAACTGGCAGGGAAGCCAGTTAATGAGATGATGGAATATGTAGCAACAAAATGCAAGGAGGCTGAGGAGAGGTTTGTACCCAAGGGTAACAGGAATAATGAAAAAGCCAGGATGAGCCCATGGTTTACCCAAAGGTGCAGGGAGGCAAAAACCAAGTGTGCTAGGGAATGGAAGAAATATAGAAGGCAAAGGACCAGGAGAATAAGGAGAACAGTCGTAGAGCCAGAAACGAATATGCACAGATAAGAAGGGAGGCCCAAAGACAATATGAAAATGACATAGCAGCGAAAGCCATATCAGACCCGAAACTGTTGTACAGCCACATCAGGAGGAAAACAACAGTCAAAGACCAGGTAATCAGGCTAAGGAAGGAAGGAAGAGAGACAACAAGAAATGACCGTGAAGTATGTGAGGAACTCAACAAGAGATTCAAAGAAGTGTTCACAGAGGAGACAGAAGGAGCTCCAGAAAGACGGAGAGGTGGGGCACACCACCATGTGCTGGACACAGTGCACACAACCGAGGAAGAAGTGAAGAGGCTTCTGAGTGAGCTAGATACCTCAAAGGCAATGGGGCCAGATAACATCTCCCCATGGGTATTGAGAGAGGGAGCAGAGGCGCTATGTGTACCCCTAACAACAATATTCAATACATCTATCGAAACAGGGAGATTGCCTGAGGCATGGAAGACAGCAAATGTAGTCCCAATCTTTAAAAAAGGAGACAGACATGAAGCATTAAACTACAGACCAGTGTCACTGACATGTATAGTATGCAAAATCATGGAGAAGATTATCAGGAGAAGAGTGGTGGAACACCTAGAGAGGAATGATCTCATCAACAGCAGCCAACATGGTTTCAGGGACGGGAAATCCTGTGTCACAAACCTACTGGAGTTCTATGACATGGTGACAGCAGTAAGACAAGAGAGAGAGGGGTGGGTGGATTGCATATTCTTGGACTGCAAGAAGGCGTTTGACACAGTTCCACACAAGAGATTGGTGCAAAAACTGGAGGACCAAGCAGGGATAACAGGGAAGGCACTACTATGGCTCAGGGAATACTTGTCAGGAAGACAGCAGCGAGTCATGGTACGTGGCGAGGTGTCAGAGTGGGCACCTGTGACCAGCGGGATCCCACAGGGGTCAGTCCTAGGACAAGTGCTGTTTCTGGTATTTGTGAACGACATGACGGAAGGAATAGACTCTGAGGTGTCCCTGTTTGCAGATGACGTGAAGTTGATGAGAAGAATTCACTCTATCGAAGACCAGGCAGAACTAGAAAGGGATCTGGACAGGCTGCAGACCTGGTCCAGCAATTGGCTCCTGGAGTTCAATCCCACCCAAATGCAAAGTCATGAAGATTGGGGAAGGGCAAAGAAGACCGCAGACGGAGTACAGTCTAGGGGCCAGAGACTACAAACCCCACTCAAGGAAAAGATCTTGGGGTGAGTATAACACCAGGCACATCTCCTGAAGCGCACATCAATCAAATAACTGCTGCAGCATATGGGCGCCTAGCAAACCTCAGAACAGCATTCCGACATCTTAATAAGGAATCGTTCAGGACCCTGTACACCGTGTACGTTGGGCCCATATTGGAGTATGCAGCACCAGTTTGGAACCCACCCCTAGCCAACCCGAAAAGAAACTAGAGAAAGTGAAAAGGTTTTGCAACAAGACTGCCCCAAAAGCAAAGAGGTATGCCCCTACGAGGAGGGGTTAAGGGGGGAAATCAACCTGACGCCCTGGAGGACAGGAAGATAGGGGGGACTTGATAACACATACAAAATACTGAGGAATTGAAAAGGGTGGGACAAAGACAGGGTTCCAAAATGGACACGTAAAAAGGGGAACATTTGGAAGTTGAAGACACGATGATCACGGGGGTGTTAGGTATTTTTTCACCCACAGAGTAGCCCTAGGGGAAATAGTCTGGGAAGCGATGTAGTGGAGCGGGGGGGATCCATACATAGCTTTAAGCAAGGTATGAAAAAAGCTCAGGGTTCGGGGAGGTGACCTAGTGCGATCGTGAAGAGCGGGGCCAGAGCTGGGGCTCACCCCCGCAACCTAACTAGGTGAGTCAACTGGGTGAGTACACACACAACACACACATACACCACACACACACACACACACATACATACAAATTTATCACACTCTAGGGGTTTCTCTGAGGGTCTCTCAAAAAGGATTTATTTTTTTCGAGGGAATTTCTTTTGAATTGTGAAGGGTGTGTTGTAGCGGTGGTCGTTCCTACAAAACACACCCCCAACACTCGGAAAAAAAAAAAAATATGGCCCCAAAAGAAGTTTTTAAAAAATTTTTAAATTTATTTTTTTTTGTGTGTGTGTGTGTGGTGGTGTGGTGTGTGTGTGTGTGTGTGTGTGTGTGTGTGTGTGTGTGTGTATGTGTGGTGTGTGTGTGTGTGTGTGTGTTGTGTGTGTGTGTTTGTGTGTTGTGTGTATGTGTGTGTGTTGGTGTGTGTTGTGTGGTGTGTGTGTGTGTTGTGTTGTGTGTGTGTTGTGTGTATGTGTGTTGTGTGTGTGTGGGTGTGTTTTTGTGTGTGTGTGTGGTGTGTGTGTGTGTATTGTGTTGTGTGTGTGTGTGTGTGTGGTGTATGTGTGTGTGTGTGTGTGTGTGTGTGTGTGTGTGTGTAGTGTGTGTTGTATGTGTTGGTGGTGTTGTGTGTGTGTGTCTGTTGTGTGTCTGTTGTGTATGTGTGTGTGTTTGTGTGTGTGTGTGTGTGTGTGGTGTGTGTGTGTGTGGGTGGGGGTTGTTGGGGTGTTTTGTGTGTGTGTGTGTGTGTGTGTGTGGTGTGGTGTGCGTGTGTGTGTATGTGTGTGTGTGTATGTTGTGTGTGTGTTGTTGTGTGTGCTAACTTGCACTTGTTCACTCAATCTGTTCATTCCCTCAGTTCACTTCATTGTGTACTCTCTCATGTTTGCTTACTCTTTTTCACTCCCTCATGTTTTACTCCCCCCATTCTCACTTACTTATTTACTCTTCTCTCTCAAAACGAGTTCTTTCTATTTTCCAGGGGATCCAGCAAAAAATTTAGTTACCATTTTTGGGGCTCTCTCTCTCTCCCCCGTCAGGTACAACTGCAAGCAAGCTCCCCCCAGGCAAGGCAAGGAGCACAGAGGTACGTGGGGGTATATGGAAATTCTTAGAGTTCATGGGGGTCATGGGAGTACATGGGAGTATATGGGGGGACTGGGAGTTTTTGAGAGTAAAGGGAAAACATGGGGACAGGAGTACAGGGGAGTACATGAGGATACATGGGATTTCTTGAGAGCACATGGGAGAACAGGGGTATATGTTAGCAAAATAAGAAAGTACATGGGAGTACGGATTACATGGGGACGGGGTATACATGAGAATACATGGCAGTACTTTGAAAATACAGATAGCAGAATGCTTAAAAAATACACATCGAAAATTAAGCTGAGGACCTGTTTGTTGAAGGGTATCTTGGTACAAGGGAATGACTAATAAACGAAAAAAGAGAGGAAGAATTAACCCAAAGAAAAAGGGATACATAGGAAAGGGAAGGTATTGGGAAAAAATAACTAAAATTGGGGGGAGAGGAAAAGGGGGTGAGAAAGGGAAGCTTGGGGGTCTCCTTTAAACTCCTTGACAATCACCCAAAGGATTTGGGCCCCCAGACCTCATTGTGTTTCATTGTACCTCTGATGCCCTGTTGTTTGGAATTACGCCTCGTTCCAAACTAAATTTGGCAGTTGTAGCACGTAATGATTGAACGAGGCGCCTCACCTTTCCCTAATGGCCCACCTGACATCTTCGTTAACCAAGGTGTATTTGGGTGTCTTTAGGTTTTACTGTAGTTGGTCGTGCAAGGTGTATGTTGGTGGAGTGTGTGTTGTGTGGGGTGTATGCCGGTGAATATTTTTGACTTTGGTGTTGCACGTTGATGGTTTAATTTTGGGTTTGTGTACGTGGGTTTTTGTTTGCGGTTGGACTGTATGAGGGTTATTTTTGGGTGTGGAGCTGGGGTGTTTTTGTGGCGAGGTGGCCATAGGGTGCATTTTGGGTGGTATAAGCTGGTCTGTGTTAGTGGTTTTCCCCGTTGAATCTTGTGTCTCTGGTAAGTGATCTTGCATGACGGACATGAACACCTCTTCAGGCCACGGAAAACCATTCCCTTTCGGCAATACGATTTCTGAACGACTCCACCACGGCCCCCAAGCCCCGACCAGCAGTATGCCAAATGGAGAAAAGGGAATCGACCCTCGACCTTAAATTTTTGAGAGCTGAGTCAGTTGGTCACTGACCCAAGTCACCCCAAGCCCCTCACAGAAAACAAGGAGAAATGGAGAAAGAGTAATCGAACCTGGGAACTCCATTTTGAGAAGTGCAGTTTAACCCCGCCCATGAAAATCCAAAGAACTTGTATTTTTTTTTTTGTCATCTCTAAATAGTGAATAGTTTTACTAACGCCCTGGTCATACCTGGGGAAAAATTCCCCATATAGAGACAAATGTATTATTTAATCTTCAGGTAAGAAAAAAAAAAAGAAAAATTAATCATTGCACGCCCGAAAACAAAAAAGAGAAATTTTCATAATAACCAAAAACACCATTGTAATGAAGGTTCAGAGAACCACACGTTGATAATTAGACACATTGCAACTCTTTTGGGATCTTTATTAAGGAAACGTTTCCACCAGGGCTTCATCGTCCATACACAGGGGAGCTTGAAGAACAGGAGGAGAAGAGGTAACTCCCTAACCTTGAGTCGAGTGGTCAGTCCCCTTAAGGGTTGAGGGACTGATTTCCTCTTTTCCCCTGTTTTTTAAGTTTCTCCTGTGTATGGCTGATGAAACCATGTGTGGCGAAACATTTCCCCTTTTTAAAAAAAACCCAAGAAAGGGGGTTTGTACATGTGTCTAAATTAAAATACCCAACAATAAAATTCCCACATAATCCCCACGTTTTCCACGCTTCTTCATATTCCGAAAAGTAAAATTTACTGCACCCTGAATTCGTTATTTTATTGCTGTATCTTAACGCAGATTTGTGAAAGCTTTTTCTAAGGTTTCGTAATCTCAAGTTTATTTATCAAAAATTCCCTTGTTACCCAGATTTTTAAGGTTTAATTATTAAATCGAAAAAAAAAAAAAAAAATCCCTTCTTTTCCATTTTTCCCTTTTCCAAATTTTTTTGTATTTTTCTAGATGGCTTTGTGAACTAGTTGTGTGAAATTTTATCAGGGGGAGCGCAAAACCTGTGGGGATTAAGCCGCTTTTTAAAGTGGGGGCTCGGGCTCATTCGGGGAACGGGAAAAAACAATCAATTCCCTAGACAAGAGCCCCCACCCTCTAGGGTGTGAATAGCTAAAATTTTTTCAGACAAAATATTACACCCCCTTTCAAGGGGAACCCTTTTTAATCCCATTAATCTAGTAAATTAACCCCATCGCTTGCACACAGACAATTTTGGATCGAAATGGTAGCGATAAACTTTTCCGCGAAGGTTCATTACACCTTTGGCCCACCCATTTTTTTAAAAAACAAAATTTTTTACCCTGAGATCTGTTGAGTGTGAGGGGAATATTAGTAAAGGGGTTTCGGGGAAACCGGTTACTTTTTTAAGCCGGATTTGAGTCCTGGAAATGAAAGTACAATGCCTGACTTTAAAGGGGGGGTTCGGATATTAGCAGTTTGGAGGGTATGCTGTGTATGGGTATAGTTTCAAAAAACGTTAGTTCTGAGCACCTCTCCCCCCCCAAAAAGTGTTTATTTTTTGTGAGTGGGTGAAAGTGTTTAAGGATGATGAAAGTATTTTCTTTTTGGGGATTTTTTCTTTTTTGGGGCACCCCGCCCCCGGTGGGAACGGCCAACTTGTTAAAAAAAAAAAAAACTTTTAAATGTTTTAAAAATTAAAAGTTTAACACTTGTGCTTAGCTTTGAAATGGCTTGAAATTTATTTTATATTCCCCCCAAAACAAGCAATGATGCATCATGTCCTCCGCATTGGCCAAAATAATTGAATTTTTTTTCCCTAACTCTGAGTATATTGGCCATCCCGTTCATTGAGTATCAAACTTTCTACGTCTTCCTTCTTTATCACAGGAAACATCCTGTATATCTGCCTGCAAAACCTAACAAGAAAACTCTCGCCTCACACCACATTTTTGTTGGATATTTGGGGGTACTGACAGACTACACTATTAATCCTTTATGTGACATTTTTTATAGTCACCCTATTCACCAACCAGTTAGTTTCAAAAAACAAAAAAGGCACAATCCGTGACTGGGAAAGATAAACAAATAACCCGCCCTAAAAAAGAGAAACTTACCGGTTTCGGTCCGACTTGGACCATTGACAAAGTCACACTTTGTCAATGGTCCAAGTCGGACCCAAAAGTCGTCGTAACTTCTCTTTTTAG
Source organism: Cherax quadricarinatus (assembly GCF_026875155.1). Lineage (NCBI taxonomy): Eukaryota > Metazoa > Arthropoda > Malacostraca > Decapoda > Parastacidae > Cherax > Cherax quadricarinatus. The sequence goes on along the minus strand of NC_069406.1, from coordinate 77,467,313 downwards.
TGCGGGTTATTTGTGTATCAGTTAGTTGGCGTTTCAGCATTCATTCTCGTCTCAAAATTCATACTGAAACTAGAAGAAAAAGCGATAAAACTTTCTGAAGTAAAAACTTTCGTAGTGATAAATGGTTTAATAACAAAAAGTCGAAGAATGAGAAAATTGTTCAACTCTTGGAAATTTTACTGGGGAAACGTTTTGCCACACAGAAAGCTTCATCAGTCCAAAAAAAAGAAGAGGGGGGGAAAAAGGAGAAGGGGTTTGGGTAACCTCCCAGCCTGGAATCGACGTTTTTTCAAACCAACAGTCGGGTAT
>NC_069406.1:77441935-77461935 GCF_026875155.1 Cherax quadricarinatus | reverse complement strand
ACGGACATGAACACCTCTTCAGAGCCACGGACAAGCCATTACCTTCGGCAATACGATCTTCTGAACGACTCACACCACGGTCCCCAAGCACCGACCAACAGATACTGCCAAATGGAACAAAGGGAATCGAGCCTCGAGCCTCTAATTTGAGAGCTGAGTCAGTTGGTCACTGCACCCAAGTCAGCCAAGCTCCTCACAGTAAACAAGGAGAAATGGAGCAAGAGTAATCGAACCTGGGAACTCCAGTTTGAGAAGTGCGAGTTTTAACCCCTGCGCCATGAGAAATCCAAGACATTTGTATTTTTTCTTTTGTCATCTCTCAACATAGTTGAATAGTTATACTAACGCCTCTGGTCAGTAGCCTGGGAATAATTCCTCAATATAGAGACAAATGTATTATTCTAACCTTCAGGTAGAACAAAAAAAAAAGAAATTAATCATTGCTATCGCCCAGTATAACACAACAAGAGAAATTTTCATAATACACCATAATACACCATTGTAGATGAATGGTTCAGAGAACCGACACGTTGATAAATTAGACACATGTGCAACTCTTGGGTATCTTTATTAAGGAAACGTTTAGCCACACAGTGGCTTCATCAGTCCATACACAGGAGAAGCTTGAAGAACAGGAGGAGAATGAGGTAATCAGTCCCTCAACCTTGAGTCGATGTGGTCAGTCCATCAATAATAATAATAATAATAATCTTTATTTACTACAAGTACATGTACATGGTATACAGTCCTAGCTGACAACAATGACATACTACTACATAGAAAGCCACTTGTTATGCTGAGCATCTCGGGCAAATTAGGTCAGTGTCCCAGGATGCGACCCACACCAGTCGACTAACACCCAGGTACCCATTTTACTGATGGGGAACATAGACAACAGGTGGAAAGAAACACGCCCAATGTTTCTACTCTGGCTGGGAATCGAACCCAGGCCCTCCCCGTGTGATGAAACCACTGTGTGGCGAAACATTTCCTTAATAAAGATACCCAAGAGTTATACATGTGTCTAATTTATCATAATACACCATACAAATAAAATGTCACCATCACTACATCTCGACTCTGTTCATCATCGCTTCTTCAGTATTCCGAAATGTATAATTATCTGCAGATGAATGTGTCTAATTTATCATAATTATCTGCACCCTGAACTTCGTTATTATTATTGCTGTATCTATAACGCAGATTTGTGAAAGCTTTTTCTAAGGTCTTCCGTAATCTCAAGATTATTTATCAGAAATTCCTTGTTAGCCAGAGTTTTAAAGGTTAATTATTAAATCGCAAAAAAACAAAAATAAAATCCTTTCATTTCATTTCTTCCTCTTTCCTAATTTGTTGTATTTTTCTAGATGGCTTTGTGAACTAGTTGTGTGTTAATATTATCATGGGGAGCGCTAAACCTGTAGGGATTACACAGCGCTTGTGTAAGTGGGGGCTCAGGCTCAGTTCAGGGAACTGGAAAACAGATCCAATTCCCTAGATCAAGAGCCCCTCACCAGCATCTAGGGTGTGAAGTAGCTGAAATTTTCAGACAAAATATTACACGGCCTCTCAAGTGGAATCCTTTTAATCCCATATAATCTAGATAAATTAATCCCATCGCTTGCACACAGGACAATTTTAGGATCGAAAATGGTAGCGATAAACTTTTCCGCAGAAGGGTTCATTACAGCCTTTGCCAGCCATTTATTAAAAACATAATTCTTATCCTGACGATCTGTTGAGTGTGAGCTGGGTAATATTTAGTGAAGGGATTCAGGGAAACCGGTTATCTTTATATAGCCGGACTTGAGTCCTGGAAATGGGAAGTACAATGTCTGCACTCTAAAGGAGGGGTTCGGGATATTAGCAGTTTGGAGGGATATGTTGTGTACAGGTATATGCTTCTAAACTGTTGTGTTCTGAGCACCTCTGCAAAAACAGTGATTATGTGTGAGTGTGGTGAAAGTGTTGAATGATGATGAAAGTATTTTCTTTTTGGGGATTTTTTCTTTTTTGGGTCACCCTGCCTCGGTGGGAGACGGCCAACTTGTTAAAAAAAAAAATTCTTATTAGAATGTTTTAAATAATATATGTTCAACACGTTGTGCTTATGCTTTGAAATGGCTTGAAATTTATTTTATATTCCCCTCAAAGCAAGCAATGACTGCATCATGTCCTCCTGCACTTGGCCAAATAATTGAATTTTTCTCATAACTCGTGAGTATATTGGCCATCCTGTTCATTGAGTATCAAACTTTACTACGTCTTCCTGTCTTTATCACAGGAAACACTACCTGTATATCTAGCCTGCAAATCCCTAACAAGAATACTCTCGCCTACATCACCACATTTTTGTTGGAGTATTTTGGGGCTACTGACAGACTACACTATTAATCCTTCTATGTGACATTTTTTATAGTCACCGTCATTCACCAACCAGTTAGTTGGCAAATAACAAAAAAGGTACAATACCGTGACTGGAACGATACACAAATAACCCGCACATAAAAGAGAGAAGCTTACGACGACGTTTCGGTCCGACTTGGACCATTGACAAAGTGTGACTTTGTCATTACAAAGTGTGACTTTGTCAATGGTCCAAGTCGGACCGAAACGTCGTCGTAAGCTTCTCTCTTTTATGTGCGGGTTATTTGTGTATCAGTTAGTTGGCGTTCTCAGCATTCATTCTCGTCTCAACGTTCATACTGAAGCTAGAAGAACGCGATAAAGCTTTCTGAAGTAACACTTTCAGTAGTGATAAATGGTTTAGATAAGCAACAAGTCGAAGAATGAGATACTTGTTCAACTCTTGGAAATCTTTACTGGGGAAACGTTTCGCCACACAGAAGCTTCATCAGTCCAATACAAAGAAGAGCGGTGGAAAGAGAGAAGGAGTTTGAGGTAATCACTCCCACAGCCTGGAATCGACGTGTTCAATCCATCAGTCTTGAAGAAAGTACTTTCTTCAAGAAACGTATCCTCGATAAGGATTCCCACAACTTCGACAATTGTTTCAGTCTTCAACTTTCAGAAGTCTTCAATTTCCTACCCTCCTGTCCACTGTCAGCTGTACATTTCCAACTGCTTCATTCGATTATTACCCAAAAGACTTTTCTGAAGCCTCTTATATCATTCTGCCATGAGCTGCTGTGTTTACTCTTGGCTTCCTTCACATCTGGGGATATGTTTACTGTGTATATGGTGCTATTTGCGGACGGAGGATCGACCTTCCAGCACTCCTGGTGCTACATGTTTTCTTGTCCTCTATAGTTTCAAGAATCTTAGCTACGAGAGCAGTGTGAGTGTCGCGGGTACTGAACGGAGGATCGAGCCTCTACAGCCACTTGCGTAAAATGAGTCCCGCAGGGTTCAGTGGATCAAACGAAATAATGAATCAGATTTGATTTTAAACTGGTTAATGCTTAAAGCTGCAGGTCACGTGCTCTCCATCAATCAAAAATATTGTCATCCCATAAAAAGAAATTTAAGTAAGCGTACGATGTATATACGCGAAGAGGTGTATACCTCTCGGCGTATATACATCTGATACAGGAAATACATCGAGAGCAGTATACCTGCCGGTGTATTTCCTGTATGCGATAGGCCTTTAACCGAAGAAAATACTGTGTAAAGTTTTAAAGAAGAAATTATGCTAAAGATTATACACAACTATGCATATAATTATACAGCGATTATTTCCAGCTTATTTGATAATTATAGACCAAATTGGTGTTTCTAAATCCAAATATATAAAGCTTTTAGAGAAGGAAATATAATAGATTCAGTAACTTGTTGTTCCAAACTTCCATTACTTTCTCCATAAACACACATTAAACGAGTAATTTAAAAACCGCCGGCAAGGAGCTGAAAAATATTGTGTGGTGATGGTGGTGATGATGGTGATGGTGGTGATGATGGTGATGGTGGTGGTGGTGATGATGGTGGTGGTGGTGATGGTGGTGATGGTTGTGGTGATGGTGGTGGTGGTGGTTGTGGTGATGGTGGTGGTGGTGGTGGTTGTGGTGATGGTGGTGGTGATGGTGGTGGTGGTGGTGGTTGTGGTGATGGTGGTGGTGATGGTGGTGGTGGTTGTGATGATGGTGGTGGTGATGGTGGTGGTGGTGGTGATGATGGTGGTGGTGGTGATATTAACCCTCCCCTCAAACATCTCCTTGCCAACCTCAACAGAACACATGACCATAACACAAGGCACAGATCACTCTTTGATGTTCCTCGTGTCCATCTCACACTATGCAAAAACTCAATGCACATAAAAGGCCCTAAAATCTGGAATTCATTACCTGTAAATATAAAAAGAAACACTACTGTTTATAAATTCAAGTCTCTTCTCAAAGATCACTTACTCACCCAAACCAAATAAATACTGAATAACTGAACCTTATAAATTGTATATCTTAAATGTTTCTCACAATTATATCACATAAATGTTAAACCTAAAACCCAATCTAACTTTATTATTTTTTAAATACACTACCTAACAGAATACTCCATACGACTGAATGTACAGCAATGCATGCAACCATATGACCTGTCTTTGTAATACTCATTTGTGCTTTATAGTAATCTGTTTACAATAATGTATTATCACTGATTTCATCATTGCTTAGTTAATCTTAAGTTAATTTTAAGCCAGCCCGAAATGCTATGCATAGTATAAGTGGCTTTGGCATGCTGCTCTTATCTGTATTTTTTTGTACCTCTGTATGTATGCTCAAATTGTAAATAAATAAATAAATAAAAAAATAAATAAATAAATAAATGATGGTGGTGATGGTGGTGGTGGTTGTGGTGATGGTGGTGGTGATGGTGGTGGTGATAGTGGTGGTGGTTGTGGCGATGGTGGTGGTGATGGGGGTGGTGATGGTGGTGATGGTGGTGGTGATGGTGGTGGTGGTGGTGGTGTGTTACAGAAAGGCAATATATAAAGTATTGACATCACCAGAGAACGCTAGATCTGCCCCTCTAGCACTCAACGTGTTTCTGGTTGTTGTAACAAGATGTCGGATCAACTTATCCCTTGTATAATTTTGGATTACATCTCGGTGATAATAATTCAACCAAATAAAAATAAATTTTAGATCTTTATTAACAAAGTTCTCTAGGTGGACAAAATCAAAGCAAACGAATTTGATATCATTTAGGATACAAGCTCCTACACTTCTCTTGTAGTGCGAAGAGAAATTGTTCACATAGCAATATAGTGCTGAGAGCACTTTTCGTAACAGTACGACTTACAAGTACCGTCTGGTACGTTGCTATCAAGTATAAAAATTACTAATATGTACAAGTGTGTGTGTGAATGTGTGCTTGTGTGCTCAAAGTGCTTGTTATGTCTCAGTAAGACTCGACTCGACTTAGACTTAAAAAGCGACTGACACTAGTCCACAAATAATCTATCTTCTAGAACATTAAGACAACCAAAACAGCTTGCTTGAACAATATGACGAACCATTCGCCAACAGAAATAATGTAACAATCAGCAGTAGCACAGCGCCAGGAACAGGGAGACAATATAACGACCCTAATTAGGGACCATCAGCAGATCCTCCATAAAAGTCATAGAACTCCCTTAATACTGAATCTAAGTTTAGCATAACCGAATCCCCAACTGCGACGGTGCATAGACGCCACACAAAATAGGTCAGAAGCTTTAGTTTAGGACCAGGGTTGACTTATAGTGTCAGTACGACACAACCTCAGTAAAATGTCAAAAATAAGTAAGTCTGAATAATGCTTTATGAACACAGTTACACAGAGTTACACAGAGTTACAAGATGTGTGTTTCAACTCACCAGCGGAACCATACTCTACCAAAACAGTCTAAATAACGAACAAACAACCAGAGACAAGAGAGATCCCTGGAGAGATGGAGAGAGAGAGAGAGGTATTGGTCGAGAGATGACCAGATGTGGAGAGAGAGATTTCTCGACTACAGGCCTCACATCAGGTGAGATCGCATGACTCACCCATGCTACTCCAGCGACAATGCGAGGCACTGCCTGACACAAACAAGAGAGCGGTAGTTAGGAAGGCAGTTTGTGATGGCAAACAGCCGATCACAACTCTTCAACAGCCAAGAACAGTGAGAAGTGCAACATGTTACATCCTAAATACATACATAGCTAATATAATAAGTAAAATAATAGTATAAAGTAAGATATTTTCATTTTAACTATTAATGAAAACATCGGCAATATAAAATTATATGAAAAGGTAAATATTAAATGTACAGTATATACATGTGTCCCTTTCAGGAGGTGTAATAACCCCCCCCCAAGCACAACAAACGGTCGCAGTAGGTGTGATAATACCTTTTACTCATGTCTCAGTTATCTCATTTCAAAAGATAACACAACAGTCACTATTGTGCCATGCACTTCAAATATTTATTAGTGTCATTGTCACTTTAATAACATATGCCTCTCGTACTAGGGCAGCACACCAGCGTATCTGCATACTAGTAGATCTGTACACCAGTGTAAAGAACATGACTCCATAAGGCTCCAGGGTACTGGTGGAGACTGCATGACAGCAGTCGTGTATGATAGGAGACAAGATTCCACTCTAACAGTGGTAGTGGAATGCGAGGCAGTTAGTCCATCTGACACTTCATTAACTGCGAGAAGGAAAGATTGAGTGGCCTTAAGGTGTGTAGTGGGGTGGGTGGTGTCGGGTCTGTGTACTGCGCCACTTACAGCAATTATCTGCACAACACCTTAGCTCAACACTCAGCTTCTGTCTCCAACTCTGGTGGTGATGGTGGTGGTGAGGGTGGTGATGGTGGAGATGATGGTGGTGGTGGTGATAGTGGTGGTAGTGGTAGTGCTGGTGGTGGTGATGATGGTGTTGAAGGTGGTGGTGGTGGTGGTGGTGGTGGCAGTGGTGATGATGGTAGTTTTGATGGTGATGGTGGTGTTTATGGTGGTGGTGGTAATGAAGGTGGTGGTGATGGTGATGGTGGTAGTGGTGACGGTGGTGATGGTGACGGTGGTGATGGTGGTGGTGGTGATGATGGTGGTAGTGGTGATGGTGGTGGCGGTGGTGGTGATGGTGGTGGTGATAGTGATGGTGGTGATGGCGATGGTGGTGGTGGTGATGATGATGGTGGTTGTGGTGGTGGTGATGGTGGTAGTGATGATGGTGGTGGTGGTGGTGGTGATGGTCTTTAATATTTGATGAAGTCTTTCCAAGGCGCCTTGGGACTGAGGATGATAGGCAGTAAATAATTTATGAATTATTCCTAGCCTAGTTAATGCTTCCCTAAACTCTTTGGCAGTAAAATCAGTACCTTGGTCACTCTGAAGAGACTTAGGAATGCCAAACAAGATACAAATTTATTTAGGCTTTATTAAGAATGGCGTTGGTGTTGATACTGCGCACTGGAACTGCTTCTGGATACCCACTAGATTTGTCCATAATAGCTGTATAGCCCTTGTGGCTTAGCGCTTCTTTTTGATTATAATAATAATAATAATTGTCCATAATAATGAATAAGTACTGATTCCTAGTCTTGGACTTAGATAATGGACCTACACAATCAATGATGGTTCTCCATCTGTGGGTATGGGATGTTGAGGTGCAGGTTTAATGGGGTGTCCAGGTTTTCCTACCGGCTGACATTCCCTACAACAGCGGATGTGATTTTTCACATCTTGCCTTAAGCCAGTGATGGTGGTGGTGTTGATGGTGATGGTAGTGATGATGGTGATGATGGTGATGGTGGTGATGATAGTGTGCTGAAAATGTGTATTTTTTCACCTCACGGTGCCGGTGTTGTTCATCATTTACAATATCTGAGTCGCTGTTAAACAGCCCTGAAGTTTAAACAAAAGGAAAGGCTGGACTCTTGGTCCAACAGCTGTGCTTGGGAGAGAGAGAGAGAGAGAGAGAGAGAGAGAGAGAGAGAGAGAGAGAGAGAGAGGTAACCCACTCTCACTCCATGAACAACCATCCTCGTAAGAGTGATCCAGCGTCGTGGGGTTTATGACTGATGGTATTCCACAGACAGACAGACAAACAATGAGGGAGACAGGTGAGTGCTTGTAAATATTTTTATACATGTACAAATATTATCTCTCACTCCACAGCAGGATGCGGACCAGCACACTCAGCCTCAAAGCACGCAGTATTTAATCCACACAGCCAGATTAAGTACTGTGTATCTTGATGCAGTTTGTGCAGGTTTGAATCCTGCTGTGGGCTGAGATAATATTTGTCAATAGTTTCGCCCGTTAGCGAATTGTTAAGCAATTATATATATATATGTATATATATATATATATATATATATATATATATATATATATATATATATATATATATATATATATATATATGTTTAAGTGCATGCCTGTATACATAGGTCAACATATAAACTGATGTTCTTTGGAAATTCCCTCAAATCAAAACCATCCAAATCTTTATCTTTAAATCAAAATTATACAGTACCGAAAATTTGATGAATAAGACACTTGTGCAACACCTAACTGGCCAATATTACTGCAACTTACTTAGCTACCAAAACTTAATCTCTCCATCTGTATTGAAGTCCTTATTTTTCCGCAACATGATGGACATCGTTCCTTCTCTGTGACCACTCACGGAGTTCATCTCTCTGACCAGAGGGGAAAAAAACACAGCTGTCTGCAGTAAGGTGAAAGTTACCCACTACACTATATGAGAAAATGACTAGAGCGAAAAACAAAAACTTGAACCTGACCTTCAGGCAAAAACTTGAGGCTTTGAAGCAGCTGGAACGACAGTGGTTCTGGCAGCCCAGAGGACACCAGCTCCCCCTTAATGAGGGTGTGTTTTTATGTCTTTTTACTGCTGACGGTGAGAAAAAAAAGGGAGACGGAGGAGGAAACGAACTTTATGGTGAGAGGTTCTGTTCGCCATTGAAATATTTTATTTATTTTGTCTGTAATGACGCTGTAAAAGTGACAGAAACGGGAGGTTATTTACTGCTGATGTTAGTGAGTTGATGGTGAAATTACAGCTATAGTGCAGGGAAAAGCAGGTACTGAGGTAGGTGCAGAAGTAGGCAGAGAGGTAGATAAAGAGGTAGATAGAAAGATGGGTAGAGAGGTAGGTATAGAGGCAGGCATGGAGGGTTACAGGCAGGAAGAGAGAGGCAGCCTGAGGCAGGAATCAGAGAGAGAGACAGAGAGAGAGAGAGAGAGAGAGAGAGAGAGAGGAAACACAGCAGCCTGCTACCACGAGACCCGCCATAGTAAATCCTTAAATGGAACGTATCCAAAATGGCTGAAGATTGGATAAATAAATCCGGCCACGGAGAGGGCCTCTTTCCCACTGGATATTGGACCGTGAACCAGTTTCCTGCACGAGACTGACTGTCTGAGGTGAGTGGGGTACCAACAGTCACTGACCAGAGTGGCAAAGATGAATCAAGCTGGAGGACGTTGGAGGTAGGAGGTAGAGGAGGAAGAGGAGGACGATGGAGGACGAATAGGAGAACTTTGAGAGAAAGAAAGGCAAGTTAGAGAGAAAAGATGTACGAAGAGAAAGATGTTAGAGGAAGAGTAAGTTGATAAATTAGACATATGTGCAACACTTGGGTATCTTTAATAAGGAAACGTTTCGCCACGCAGTGGCTTCATCAGTCCATATAAAAAAGAACGGTGGAGAACAGGAGGAGTTTGAGGTAATCAGTCCCTCAGCCTTAAGTCGACGTGGTCAGTCCATCAATCTTGAAAAGTATACAGCATATGTCCGAAGTAGCAGCTTATATACTATAGGCAGGAGAGGTGCAGCAGTCGTAGGTGGTGTCACATTTGTCCAGTGTGGAAGTAGGTCGTGCCCAAGGGTTAGGCAAGTGAAGAATTCCCTGTATTAAGATCCCAAGATGTTACTGTGTCAGACAGGAATGTAGATGAATGGTTCAGAGAACCGACAAGTTGATAAATTAGACACATGTGCAACACTTGGGTATCTTTAATGAGGAAACGTTTCACCACACAGTGACTTCATCAGTCCATACGAAGATACCGAAGTGTTGCAAATGTGTCTAATTTATCAACTTGTCGGTTCTCTGAACCATTCATATACGAAGAGAAAGTTGTAAGAGAAATTTATATTAACTCGAACTAACATGCTACCGGGTAATCCTGCCAGATGACACCTTGCATTGAAGACCCAACTAACTGAGTTCATTCACCGCTTTCAATTCAAGAAGCTTATCAGATTACCTATAAGCTTTCCAGAGGACCTATAAGCTAGACTCTTGCACAGGACTCGGAGATGTTGAACTCAGCAGCAGAGTGCATCCTCCTTGAAGAGCTCTCATGATCCTCATCCGTCACACAATCACTGTGAAGGTTAGTGAACACATCTGTTGAGTATTCAGCAGTTAAGAACAATTCCCTGGCGCATGTCTCGACTATGTAGTGACCAGCTCAATGACTCAGTACTAGCGCTTTATAAACTGTGTCACTGTTTACCTTGTTAAACCCGTGATAGCACCTGGCCACTGAAGACAGGGTTACATAGTGCATTTGGCATAACACTTGACTCTCTTCACTGGTGATGTGGGGTTGCTGAGACGAGATCTGTATCGGAAATCACTCTTCTTATGAGTAATTTTAGGGATTTTTGTGGTGTGGTTTATGCCACAAGGCTAGTCATTCGTGACCTTAGTCATTTTTCTCATAGCATAAGTGGGTAAAATGACTACTTACTGGTGTAGTGGTGGAGGTATTGTATGAAAGTAGCTTCTCAGTGGGGGTATTGTAATGTAGTATTTACCTGTTTGCAGCTACAGGGAGAGAACTATGTTCGCGGTGTTCCGTCTACAGTCATTTCATCATACAGTCGGTGACAGTATTGACACTGTTCTTCTACAGTGTCAATACTGTAGTTTAAGTGGGCTAGGCAATATTCTGCTGAAGAACAGACTGCGCTGGTGCTAACAGATGGGTGTTCGTGGTTCATTTGGTAGCTTCCTAAGTTCACACACTAAGGGACTGGGGTTCGCTCCCCTACACGAGTGGAAACGTAGAGCATGTTTCCTTAAACCTATTGTCCCTGTCCACTTAGTAGTAAGTAGTCACCTGGGTATTAGCTGACTGCATTGTGGTCGCATCCTGGGGAAGAGAAGTAAAGAGGACTCCTGTGGAAATAAGCCAGACAGTCCACGATAACTTCTGGATTTTTTTTGAGGGGGAGGGAGGGGGGTTATCTTGGGTTAACATTCCTGGTTAACAATCCGGATAATTTGTTTTCTTTTATGTGGAAAGATTAAATATGAGATGTGTTATCACAAGAGTGATCTTACACTTGAGTGTCGAACTAACGAGTGTTATCATGAAAGTGATCTAACATGTAAGTGTTGAACTAACTAGTGTTATCATGAGAGTGATCTTACACATGAGTGTCGAACTAACGAGTGTTATCATGAAAGTGATCTAACATGTAAGTGTTGAACTAACGAGTGTTATCATGAAAGTGATCTAACATGTAAGTGTTGGACTAACTAGTGTTATCATGAGAGTGATCTTACACTTGAGAGAGAGGTTGATCGTGTCTCGCACTGTCACTCTAATGGCCCTGACAACATCTGCCGCCACTAACTCACTCAACTTTCACTATTTATCTCCCAAAATCCCATCAAAATTTAATATAGCATCATGTGATTGATAGACGCTTGACCAGAAGTGAGTGAGGATATATGGGAGGTGGAAAGGGAGAATGGAAGGGAGGGAGGAAGGAAGGAAGGAAGAAGAGTAGAAAGTGTCATGGAGGCAACAAACGAGGGAGGATAATAAGGATAATACGGGTTTAAGGATGGAAATGAAGGAAAGGAACGAGATGATGATAGTGGAAGTAGTGAGCTGATGAAAGGGGAAACACAAGGGGGGTAGAACTTAATAATAATAATAATAAAATAATAATAATAATAATAATAATAATAATAATAATAATAATAATAATAATAATAATAATAATAATAGGAAGAAGAAGAAGAAGAAAAAGAAGAACAAAATAGTACATACAGAATCTGTGTTGACATGTACATTGCATCACATTTCCAAATATAAATTAGATTCGAAAGATAATCAACTCAAACTTAAACAGTTAGCGCAGAACATCATAAAAAATGGAGATCACCAGGTTCACAACTTGTGGAGGCCAGAACTTCCTTCGCGATAAGTCCGGGATGTTGATATAAAGTGGAGTTATCCCTCTACTCTTAAAGTTGGGTTATCACGCGACTCGTAAAGTTGGGTTATCCCTCTGCCCGTAAAGTTGGGTTATCCCTCTTCACAGAGACGAACTTAGCAAACCACTTAATTATCTTCGTGGATTATTTTTACCTCTGGATTCAAGTTGTTGGGAGAAAAAAAAATACGTCTTTCTCGCCGAGACTGAGATAAAGTTAGATTTAATATGCGCATTGTGGGAGAGAGGGAGGGAGAGAGAGAAAGAGAGAGAGAAGAGAGAGGAGAGAGAGAGAGAGAGAGAGAGAGAGAGAGAGAGATAGACGGACAGACAGACAGACAGAGACGGAGGGAGGGAGGGAGGGAGAGAAAGAGACAGAGAATAGTGATGGTACTCACCTAGGACTCACCTAGTTGAGGTTGCAGGGGTCGAGTCCGAGCTCCTGGCCCCGCCTCTTCACTGATCGCTACTAGGTCACTCTCCCTGAACCATGAGCTTTATCATACCTCTGCTTAAAGCTATGTATGGATCCTGCCTCCGCTACATCGCTTCCCAGACTATTCCACTTACTGGCTACTCTGTGGCTGAAGAAATACTTCCTAACATCCCTGTGATTCATCTGTGTCTTCAACTTCCAACTGTGTCCCCTTGTTACTGTGTCCAATCTCTGGAACATCCTGTCTTTGTTCACCTTGTCAATTCCTCTCATTATTTTGTATGTCGCTATCATGTCCCCCCTATCTCTCCTGTCCTCCAGTGTCGTCAGGTTGATTTCCCTTAACCTCTCCTCGTAGGACATACCTCTTAGCTCTGGGACTAGTCTTGTTGCAAACCTTTGCACTTTATCTAGTTTCTTTACGTGCTTGGCTAGGTGTGAGTTCCAAACTGGTGCCGCATACTCCAATATGGGCCTAACGTACACGGTGTACAGGGTCCTGAACGATTCCTTATTAAGATGTCGGAATGCTGTTCTGAGGTTTGCTAGGCGCCCATATGCTGAAGCCGTTATTTGGTTGATGTGCTCTTCAGGAGATGTGCTTGGTGTTATAGTCACCCCAAGATCTTTTTCCTTAAGTGATGTTTGTAGTCTCTGGCCCCCTAGACTGTACTCCGTCTGCGGTCTTCTTTGCCCTTCCCCAATCTTCATGACTTTGCACTTGATGGGATTGAACTCCAGGAGCCAATTGCTGGACCAGGTCTGCAGCCTGTCCAGATCCCTTTGTAGTTCTGCCTGGTCTTCGATCGAGAGAATTCTTCTCATCAACTTCACGCCATCTGCAAACAGGGACACCTCAGAGTCTATTCCTTCCGTCATGTCGTTCACAAGTACCAGAAACAGCACTGGTCCTAGGACTGACCCCAGTGGGACCCCGCTGGTCACAGGTGCCCACTCTGACACCTCGCCACGTACCATGACTCGCTGCTGTCTTCCAGACAAGTATTCCCTGATCCATTGCAGCGCTTTCTCTGTTATCCCTGCTTGGTCCTCCAGTTTTTGCACCAATCTCTTGTGTGGAACTGTGTCAAACGCCTTCTTGCAGTCCAAGAATATGCAATCCACCCACCCCTCTCTCTCTTGTCTTACTGCTGTCACCATGTCATAGAACTCCAGTAGGCTTGTGACACAGGATTTCCCGTCCCTGAAACCATTTTGGCTGCTGTTGATGAGATCATTCCTTTCTAGGTGTTCCACCACTCTTCTCCTGATAATCTTCTCCATAATTTTGCATACTATACAAGTCAGTGACACTGGTCTGTAATTTAGTGATTCATGTCTGTCTCCTTTTTTAAAGATTGGGACTACATTTGCTGTCTTCTATGCCTCAAGGAATCTCCCTGTTTCGATAGATGTAGTGAATATTGTTGTTAAGGGTACACATAGCGCCTCTGCTCCCTCTCTCAGGACCCATGGGGAGATGTTATCTGGCCCCATTGCCTTTGAGGTATCTAGCTCACTCAGAAGCCTCTTCACTTCTTCCTCGGTTGTGTGCACTGTGTCCAGCACTTGGTGGTGTGCCTCACCTCTCCGTCTTTCTGGAGCCCCTTCTGTCTCCTCTGTGAACACTTCTTTGAATCTCTTGTTGAGTTCCTCACATACTTCACGGCCATTTCTTGTTGTCTCTCCTCCTTCCTTTCTTAGCCTGATTACCTGGTCCTTGACTGTTGTTTTCCTCCTGATGTGGCTGTATAACAGTTTCGGGTCAGATTTGGCTTTCGCTGCTATGTCATTTTCATATTGTCTTTGGGCCTCCCTTCTTATCTGTGCATATTCGTTTCTGGCTCTACGACTGCTCTCCTTATTCTCCTGGGTCCTTTGCCTTCTATATTTCTTCCAATCCCTAGCACACTTGGTTTTTGCCTCCCTGCACCTTTGGGTGAACCATGGGCTCAACCTGGCTTTTTCATTATTCCTGTTACCCTTGGGTACAAACCTCTCCTCAGCCTCCTTGCACATTGTTGCTACATATTCCACCATCTCATTAACTGGCTTCCCTGCCAGTTCTCTGTCCCAATGAACCCGTTCAGGAAGTTCCTCATTCCCGTATAGTCCACTTTCTTGTAGTTTGGCTTCATTCGTCCTGGCCTTCCTGCTTCTCCCTCCATTTGCAGCTCTACTGTGTATTCGAAGCTTAAAACCACATGATCGCTGTGTATGTGTGTGTGTGTGTGTGTGTGTGTACTCACCTGTATGTGGCTGAACGGGTCGAGTCTCAGCTCCTGACGTTGCCTTTCAGCTAGCTGCTACTGGTGCAGTCTTTCCTGTCTGCTTCCAAAATCTATTGTTACCTCTTCTTGAAGATATGCATGGCCCATGTATGTGTGTGTTTGTGTGTTTGTGTGTGTGTGTGTGTGTGTGTGTGTGTGTGTGTGTGTGTGTGTGTGTGTGTGTGCATACTTTCCTAGTTGTGGTTGAAGGGGTCGAGTCACAACTCCTGGCCCCGCCTCTTCACTGGTTTCTACTAGGTCACTCTTTCTGCTCCATGAGCTTTATCATACCTCTTCTTAAAGCTATGTGTGGATCCTGCCTCCACTACATCACTTCCTAGACTGTTCCACTCCCTGACAACTCTGTGACTGAAGAAATACTTCCTAACATCCCTGTGATTCATCTGAGTTTTCAATTTCCAATTGTAACCCCTTGTTCCTGTGTCCAATCTCTGGAACATCCTGTCTCTGTCTACCTTGTCGATTCCTCTCGATATTTTATATGTCGTTATCATATCCTCCCTATCTCTCCTGTCCTCCACTGTCGTCAGGTCGATTTCCCTTAGAGTCTCTCTTCGTAGGTCATGCCCCTTACCTCCGGGACTAGTCTTGTTGCAAACCTTTGCACTTTCTCTAATTTCCTTATGTGCTTTGCTAGGTGTGGGTTCCAAACTGGCGCTGCATACTCCAATATATGCCTAACGTACACGGTTTCTCAGAGCCCTGAACAATTCCTTATTGAGATGGCGGAATGCTATTCTTAGGTTATCTAGGTGTCCATATGCTGCAGCAGTTATTTGATTGATGTGCACCTCAGGAGATGTACTCGGTGTTATACTCACCCCAAGAACCTTTTCCTTGACTGAGGTTTATTGACTCTGCCCCCCTAAACTGTACTCCGTCTGCGGCCATCGTTGCCCTTCTGCAATCTTCATGACTTTGCACTTGGTGGAGTTGAGTTCCAGGAGCCAGTTTCTGGACCAGTCCTGCAGCCTGTCCAGATTCCTTTGTAGTTCTGCCTGGTCCTTGTCTGATTGAATTCTTCTCATCAATTTCACATCATCTGCAAACAGGGACACTTCGGAGTCTATTCTTTCCGGCATGTTGTTCACATGTACCAGAAACAGCACCATCCCTAGGACTGACCCCTGTGGAACCTTGCTCGTCACAGGCGCCCACTCTGACACCTCGTCACGTACCATGACTCGCTGTTGTCTTCCCGACAAGTATCCCCTGATCCAGTGAAGTGCCTTCCATGTTATCCCTACCGGGTCCTCCAGATTTTGCACTAATATCTTGTGTGGAATTGTGTCGAATGCCTTCTTACAGTCCAAGAAAATGCAATATACCCTCCCCTCTCTCTCTTGTCTTACTGCTGTCACTCTGTCATAAAACTCCAGTAGGTTTGTGATACAGGATTTCCCATCCCTCTGCTCCCATTGGGGTATCTAGCTCTCTTAGCAGCCTCTTCAACTCCTTCTCTGTTATATGTGTTGTGTCCAACACTTGGTGTACCCACCTCTCCCTTCTGTCTCCTCTGTGAACACTTCTTTGAATCTCATGTTGAGCTCCTCACATACTTTACAGTCGTTTCTTGTGATCTCCCCTCCTTTCTTCCTCAGCCTGATTACCTTGTCCTTGACTGTTGCTTTCCTCCTGATGTGCCTGTACAACAGCTTTGGATCAGATTTGGCTTTCGCTGCTATGTCATGCCTCCCTTCTTACCTGTTCATATTAACTTCTGTTTCTACGACTGCTCTCATTATTCTCCTGGGTCCTTTGCCTTCTATACTAGGTTCACCCAGTCAATTTCCTTATAATTTAAGTCATCCACAATCAGCAGCTTTGCCCTGCTCGCATGAGCCCATCTGGCCACCTCAGCCAGTGTGTCAAACAACACTCTGTTACTCTCATCAAACGTTTGCCTTGGCCTCCTGCTGTTCTGTGGTGGGTTGTACATCACTGCAATTAGCACTTTGGGACCTACAGACTGAAGTGTTCCTATTATGTAATCTCTTGCTTCTTTTATCTCCTCTCTCCAGCTCATCAAAATCCCATTAGTTTTTGATGAACAGTGCCACTTCTTCGCCCCCTCTGTGAGAGTTGTCGATAAAATATTAAGATATTTGTTTAAAAAGCAGTGGGATGAGAAGGTTGTATAGGTGCTAGCAAGGTCAGTCAGTCTACTGCGCATTTGTACTCACTCTCTGCATAGCACCCACTGCCTAAGTGAACCTCTGCTGATTAATTGTCATTATGTTTTCAGAAAAAAAGGCCATTCTGCAATTGATCTTATGTTGTATGTCTCTGCTATGTGGCACCAGCCACTGGATGAGATTCTTAATGCGTGAATTGAGAGAGAGACAGACAGACAGAGGGACACACAAAGAAAGAGAGGCACAGAGAGAGAAAGCGACCACATCAGTGTCTGGACAGTTTCCTTAAGGAACTAAAGTCATGAACGTATTCCAGGTTTAATTTTCCACCACCATTTTCTCGCTCGACGCACAAAAACTGGAAGAGGAAGCTGAATACACAAGATTTTTCTCTTCTAATTTGGGTTACTGGTTAAGCCTGAATTGTAATGCCACCCAAGACCAAGAAACGTGTATATATATATATATATATATATAATATATATATATATATATATATATATATATATATATATATATATATTATATATATATATAAATATATATTAGATAATTATAATATTATATTATCAAGGAATTCGCAAGAGCAGGCGAAATGTACACAAACACTGATCTCTGGCCGAAGGAGACTCGAACCTACGAACCTTGGAACAGGGTACTCAGTGCTTTACCATTCTCACCACACTGGACCAATACCTTGGCGCCCAGCTTGTGCTACACGTTAATCCAAGGTAGCCAGCTTTCAGGGAGAAGGCTTACAGCTTTTCATCTGGCTACCTTGGATTAACGTCTAGCGCAAGCTGGGCGCCAAGGTATTGGTCCAGTGTGGTGATAAATGCAAAGCATTGCGTACCTTGTGATGAATGGTTTGAAAAACCGACAAGTTGAAGATTGAGACACTTATGCAGCATATGGGAATCTTTATTCAGGAAACGTTTCGCCACACAGTGGCTTCATCAGTCCAATACAAAGAGGAAGGCGTAAGGAGAGGAGGAGAATGAGGTAATCAGTCCCTCAACCTGGAATCGATGTGTTCAGTCCATCAATCTTGTAGAATTGATGATTACCTCATTCTCCTCCTCTCCTTACGCCTTCCTCTTTGTATTGGACTGATGAAGCCACTGTGTGGCGAAACGTTTCCTGAATAAAGATTCCCATATGCTGCATAAGTGTCTCAATCTTCATTGCGTACCTTGTTCCAAGGTTCGCAGGTTCGAGCCTCCTTCGGCCAGAGATCAAAATGCTACCTAAAAATCATCAATACACTTACAATGTCATTATATTAAGTTTTGACTTATTGTACATCTGTACTGAGAAATATATTTTTGAACGTCAGTAAATAGTTCGCGAACGGAAAGACAGACCGGATGCCAAATAAAACTTAATACAGGAAACAAAAGTTAATTTTATATAAAATACACATCAAAGAATAATGTTCAAAACAGGATTACTAAAAAAAATTAAGAGCACTGAGAACAAATTTACAGAATTACAAGTGAAATTTAGAGAACTACAAGTGAAAGTGGGCAGCCTTCTCCACAGAGAAGTCACCTCAGCAGGAAGACGGTATGACTACTGAGCAGCAAAGTGAATGGGTACTGTCCACTGTGACCTCCAGAATCGTGGTCACACCTGTGTTGAGGATCCGACAGCATGAGACACATAGCTACTCTCACAAACTGACATGCATCATTGCGAAAAAATATTTAAAGTAAAAGGACACAAGTGCAACTAATGTGACATTTATTGTGGCAACGTTTCGCTCTCCAGGAGCTTTATCAAGCTTGATAAAGCTCCTGGAGAGCGAAACGTTGCCACAATAAATGTCACATTAGTTGCACTTGTGTCCTTTTACTTTACATATTGTCGGTAATTCTACCAACTTTATTACGAAAAAATATTGTTATAATCATAATTATAAATTTGAAAGGGGTGGGTCGGTAAGCCAGTGGAAGGCCTCGGTCAGATGACCAAAAGCTGCAGCTGTGGGTCATCATATTAGTAAGACCCGCGTCAGGAAACGCTTGTCTTGTTTCCTGGCAAACCTTACCTACTTTAAATGTCTTATTCATCAGGTAGATGAATAAGACGTTTGTACAACACTTGGATATTTTTATTGGCGAAACGTTTCGCTCAGGCAAATATAAGAACATAAGAAGAACATAAGAACGAAGGAACACTGCAGAAGGCCTACTGGCCCATGCGAGGCAGGTCCAAGTCTCCTACCGGCTTAAGCCAATGCACCCAACCTAGTCAGGTCAGGTCACATTGACTTAAGCTTCTTCAATCGAATACAGAGATAATTTTAATACTAGAGACAATGGGAGAAGTGGAGAAATAATTTTTAGAATATTAGTCCCTCGGCTTTGATAGGTGTTGAGACTGGAAGGAATAAAAAGACAATATAGTAAGAACATAAGAATGGAGGAACACTGCAGAAGGCCTACTGGCCCATACAAGGCAGGTCCTTATCAAAACGACCTCTACCCAAAGCTACCCAAGAATTAACTCCCGTACCCAATGACACTACTCAAACCCAGCCCCTCCCTTTTTATTTAAAGGTCTTCAATCTTTCTTCATAAGGAAGATTTCTAATGCTATGAGGAAGATTTCTAATGCTATGGAACAATACACAAATAACCCACACATGGGAGACTGAACCTTATGACGATATTTCGGTCCGACTTTGATCATTAACTGTATGACTGAAGATTGAGACACTTATGCAGCATATGGGAATCTTTATTCAGGAAACGTTTCGCCACGCAGTGGCTTCATCAGTCCAATACAAAGAGGAAGGCGTAAGGAGAGGAGGAGAATGAGGTAATCAGTCCCTCAACCTGGAGTCGATGTGTTCAGTCCATCAATCTTGTAGAATGTACAGCATAGGGCCGTAGACGTGGCTTATATACTGTAGTGAGGTGACGTGAAGCAGTTGGA
>NC_069406.1:77431935-77436935 GCF_026875155.1 Cherax quadricarinatus | reverse complement strand
AACACTTCTGATAACTTAACCATGGGTAACATTACAACACCTATGATAACTTAACGAAGGGTAACATTACAACACCTATGATAACTTAACCAAGGGTAACACTACAACATCTCTGATAACTTAACCAAGGTTAACACTACAACATCTCTGATAACTTAACCAAGAGTAACATTACAACACTTCTGATAACTTAACCAAGGGTAACATTACAACACCTATGATAACTAAACGAAGGGTAACATTACAACACCCATGATAACTTAACGAAGGGTAACATTACAACTATGATAACTTAACCAAGGGTAACATTACAACACCTATGATAACTTAACGAAGGGTAACATTACAACACCTATGATAACTTAACCAAGGGTAACATTACAACACCCATGATAACTTAACCAAGGTTAACACTACAACCCCTCTGATATCTTAACCATGGATAACACTACAACATCTCTGATAACTTAACCAAGGGTAACACTACAACATCTCTGATAACTTAACCAAGGGTAACATTACAACACCTATGATAACTTAACCAAGGGTAACATTACAACACCTCTGATAACTTAACCAAGGGTAACATTACAACACCTCTGATAACTTAACCAAGGGTAACACTACAACACCTATGATAACTTAACCAAGGGTAACACTACAACACCTCTGATAACTTAACCAAGGGTAACGTTACAACACCTCTGATAACTTAACCAAGGGTAACATTATAACACCTCTGATAACTTAACCAAGGGTAACATTACAACACCTCTGATAACTTAACCAAGGGTAACGTTACAACACCACTGATAACTTAACCAAGGGTAACACTACAACACCTCTGATAACTTAACCAAGGGTAACATTACAACACCTCTGATAACTTAACCAAGGGTAACACTACAATACCTCTGATAACTTAACCAAGGGTAACATTACAACACCTCTGATAACTTAACCAAGGGTAACACTACAACACCTCTGATAACTTAACCAAGGGTAACATTACAACACCCATGATAACTTAACCAAGGGTAACATTACAACACCTCTGATAACTTAACCAAGGGTAACACTACAACTCCTCTGATAACTTAACCAAGGGTAAACGTATACAATCACCACTCTGATAACTTAACCAAGGGTAACATTACAACACCTCTGATAACTTAACCAAGGGTAACGTTACAACACCTCTGATAACTTAACCAAGGGTAACGTTACAACACCTCTGATAACTTAACCAAGGGTAACACTACAACACCTCTGATAACTTACCCATGGGTAACACTACAACACATCTGATAACTTAACCAAGGGTAACACTACAACACCTCTGATAACTTAACCAAGGGTAACGTTACAACACCTCTGGTAACTTAACCAAGGGTAACATTACAACACCTCTGATAACTTAACCAAGGGTAACATTACAACACATCTGATAACTTAACCAAGGGTAACATTACAACACCTCTGATAACTTAACCAAGGGTAACACTACAACACCTCTGATAACTTAACCAAGGGTAAACACTCACAACCAGTCCTCCCTGATAACTTAACCAAGGGTAACACTACAACACCTCTGATAACTTAACCAAGGGTAACACTACAACACCTCTGATAACTTAACCAAGGGTAACACTACAACAACCTCTGATAACTTAACCAGGGTAACACTACAACACCTCTGATAACTTAACCAAGGGTAACACGTTACAACACCTCTGATAACTTAACCAAGGGTAACTTACAACACCTCTGATAACCAAGGGTAACACTACAACACCTCTGATAACTTAACCAAGGGTAACACTACAACACCTCTGATAACTTAACCAAGGGTAACACTACAACACCTCTGATAACTTAACCAAGGGTAACACTACAACACCTCTGATAACTTAACCAAGGGTAACACTACAACACCTCTGATAACTTAACCAAGGGTAACACTACAACACCTCTGATAACTTAACCAAGGGTAACGTTACAACACCTCTGATAACTTAACCAAGGGTAACATTACAACACCTCTGATAACCAAGGGTAACACTACAACACCTCTGATAACTTAACCAAGGGTAACACTACAACACCTCTGATAACTTAACCAAGGGTAACACTACAACACCTCTGATAACTTAACCAAGGGTAACACTACAACATCTCTGATAACTTAACCAAGGGTAACACTACAACACCTCTGATAACTTAACCAAGGGTAACACTACAACACCTCTGATAACTTAACCAAGGGTAACACTACAACACCTCTGATAACTTAACCAAGGGTAACACTACAACACCTCTGATAACTTAACCAAGGGTAACATTACAACACCTCTGATAACTTAACCAAGGGTAACACTACAACACCTCTGATAACTTAACCAAGGGTAACGTTACAACACCTCTGATAACTTAACCAAGGGTAACACTACAACACCTCTGATAACTTAACCAAGGGTAACACTACAACACCTCTGATAACTTAACCAAGGGTAACACTACAACACCTCTGATAACTTAACCAAGGGTAACACTACAACACCTCTGATAACTTAACCAAGGGTAACACTACAACACCTATGATAACTTAACCAAGGGTAACACTACAACACCTATGATAACTTAACCAAGGGTAACGTTACAACACCTCTGATAACTTAACCAAGGGTAACACTACAACACTTCTGATAACTTAACCAAGGGTAACACTACAACACCTCTGATAACTTAACCAAGGGTAACACTACAACACCTCTGATAACTTAACCAAGGGTAACACTACAACACCTATGATAACTTAACCAAGGGTAACGTTACAACACCTCTGATAACTTAACCAAGGGTAACACTACAACACCTATGATAACTTAACCAAGGGTAACGTTACAACACCTCTGATAACTTAACCAAGGGTAACACTACAACACCTCTGATAACTTAACCAAGGGTAACACTACAACACCTCTGATAACTTAACCAAGGGTAACACTACAACACCTCTGATAACTTAACCAAGGGTAACACTACAACACCTCTGATAACTTAACCAAGGGTAACACTACAACACCTCTGAAGTATTTATCATCCTCCGAGGTCCAATGTTTTGTATTTCGCTGGGACAAAATAATTACAACGCATATGTAAATTAAATTACTTTTCTGTATCACATAACATGTAAATGAAACAGATACCAAAACAGATTCCGTTCTGAAATGCGGCCTGGAAGATGCTTGTTATGTTTATAATAATAATAATAATAATAATAATAATAACAAATAAAACTGGTAATAATAATAATATATAACTAAAACTGAGATTAATAATAACAATAACAATAATACTACTACTAATAAAATATTATTATTATTATTATTATTATTATTATTATTATTATTATTATTATTATTATTATTATTATTATTATTATTATTCAACAGCTACCAATATATTGTGTTAAGTGCATAAATGCAGCCCATAACGGATGTTTCTGTGCGTGTATACAAAGTCACTATCAGGTGCTTCCTTACATGTATTCTTGCGTCTTGCCTTTCAATAACACAGCTTAAACATTCCGTTCTTATCCTTATTACTCTTTCAAATGTGGCTGTACAGTGACTCGAGCCCCAGCCATCTAACCCCGTCACCAGTCATTCAATCATTCCTCGCCACTCGTGCCCCTCAGCCTCAGGACTAGTTTTGTTGCAATCCATTGGACTTCCTAGTTCTTCCTTACGTGCTTGATTAATTATGGATTCTATTTTAATGCATACGTATGTACCAGTATGTCTGTGCCTTACTACATGTTAATATATACCTGCATGTTTACCTATACATCTATTCAGAGTGCAACAGACAAATGTAGTACTAGCAGCAGAAACACACAGCAAGAGGCATTCTTGAGCTTCCCCAATGCTCGGGCCTTGGCCCAAAGCTGGGGTGTGGCTCGAAATGGATCCTGTAGTGCTTGCTGCCTTTGTATCTCCTGACATCGTCTGCTGCTATACAGCTGCCACATCCTTCGAGCCCAGTGTGGGCAGGGTTAGTTGCAGCCCAAGGTGCCTAGAGTGGGGGCGGGGAATGGGGCTAAACCTTGGAACTGTTGGTTCCAGAAGACGAGGAGGTACTTGTACCTCCTCCCATGGCAGACATTGGTCTGAGACACTCCCTCGACATTGAGCCAAGGCCGGGCCACCTCCTGGAAAAGCCCCGATCAGGGCGATTATACCGGCGAACCTAGACTAGAACAGAATATATATCTATTAATTAGCAGACGAACCAGTGCTTAAAGATACGGAGAGTGAGAGGGTGGACTTGGATATACGTTCCCCACTTGACTAAAATTTGCATGAGTCGGAGAAGTTGTGTTTACAGAGAAGACAAGGGAGCTTCTCTGACCATAATGTAAACAAAATATCAGCAGTGCGTGAGATCTGGGAGTCATTGTAATTACGTTAACTCTCCCTATATATAATATATATATATATATATATATATATATATTATATATATATATATATATATATATATATATATATTGTGTGTGTGTGTTTGTGTGTGTGTGTACTCACCTAGTTGAGGTTGCGGGGGTCGAGTCCGAGCTTGTGTGTGTTGTGTGTGTGTGTGTGTGTGTGTGTGTGTGTGTGTGTGTGTGTGTGTGTGTGTGTATGTGTGTGTGTGTGTTGTGTGTGTACTCACCTATTTGTACTCACCTATTTGTGATTGCAGGGGTCGAGTCATAGCTCCTGGCCCCGCCTCTTCACTGATTGCTACTAGGTCCTCTCTCTCCCTGCTCCATGAGCTTTATCATACCTCGCCTTAAAACTATGTATGGTTCCCGCCTCCACTACTTCACCTTCTAGGCTATTCCACGGCCTGACTACTCTATGACTGAAGAAATACTTCCTAACATCCCTTTGATTCATCTGAGTTTTCAACTTCCAATTGTGACCTCTTGTGTCTGTGTCCCATCTCTGGAACATCCC
>NC_069406.1:77421935-77426935 GCF_026875155.1 Cherax quadricarinatus | reverse complement strand
TGTTGTCTCCCTGTCAGGTATTCTCGATCCTTTGCATGCCCTTCCTGTTATATGCGCCTGGCCATTTGCACTAATCCTTGTGGGGAAAACTTTTAAAAAGGCCCTTTCCCTTGCGCCAAAAAGATGAAAATAAAACCCCCCCCTCTTGTGTTTACTTCTGTTATTTTACATAAACCCAAAGGTTTGTGACACAGTTTTTGCCTTCCATGTTCCGTGTGGTTGGCATTTATCTCTTGTTCCGTTCCAGGTGCCCACCCTCCCTCCGATAACTTCTCCAAAATTTTGCATCCCTTACCCCGTCAATGAACAGGTCTATAATTTATCCTTTTTTTTCTGTCCCCTTTTTTTAAAAAAAGGGAACTACATTTGCCCTTTCCATACCTCAGGTGTTGCCGTTTTTCCCGGGACGTGTTGAAGATTGGGTAAGTGGGCCCCACAACTAATTTCTCCCTCTCTAAAGGCCCCCTGGGGGTTTCCAGTCCCATTTTCCTTTGAGGTATCGATGTCCCTTTCAGTTTCTTCACTCCTCCTCCCTCTGTTGTATGGTCTAACACTTTTTGGTGATTCCTTTTTGGTGCCCCAATTTGGGTTTTCCCCCCAAGTCCTTCCTGACCTACTGTAAATACTTCCCCAAATCTGGTTTAGCTCCTACATACTTTGAGTTTCTGTGAGTTCCCACCTTTTTTCCCCCGCCTTTTTCCCTGGTCCTTTACTGTTGTCTTCCTCCTAATTTGGTTTTCAGCAGTTTCGGGGGCAGATTTGATTTTCGGCTATGTCGTTTTTATATGTCGTGGGCCTCCCCCTTTTCTGTGCATACTCGTTTCTGGCCTTCTACTAATTCCTTGTTTTTCCGGGCCTTTTCCTCCCGTACTTTTCCCTTCTCTGTTGATTAGTTTTTGCCTCCCTACACCTTTGGGTAAACCAAAGGGTCGTTTTGGGGCTTTCCTTTTTTTTCTGTTTCCCTTGGGAACAAAACTTTCCCCCTGCCCCTTTCACTTTTTTTGCCACATATTCCCTCATCTCGTTTATGATTTTTCCCACATTTTTCCCCCTTTTTTTTAAAAAGGGCCCCCCCCTTTTTTTTTTTTTTTGGGGGGGCCCCCCCCCCTTTTTTTTTTGGGGGGCCCCCCCCCTTTTTCCCCCCCCCGGCCCCCCGGGGTTTTTTCCCCCCCTTTGGGAAGGGCCCTTTTTTTTAATTTTTTTCCCCCCCCCCCTTTTTTTTTTTAAAATTTTTTTTTCCCTTTCCCCCAATCTTTTTTCCTTTAACCTTTTCCCCCCTTTTTTTTTTTTTTTTTTTCCCCCCCCCCCAAAAAAGGGGTTTTCCCTTTTTTTTTTTTTTTTTTTTCCCTTCCTCCTTTTTTTTTTCCCTTCTTTTGTTTTTCCCCTTTTTCCCCTTTTTTTGGGGGAAAAAAAAAAAAAAAAAAAAAAAAAAAAAAAAAAAAAAACCCCCAAAAAAAAAAAAAAAAAAAAAAAAAAAAAAAAAAAAAAAAAAAAAAAAAAAAAAAAAAAAAAAAAAAAAAAAAAAAAAAAAAAAAAAAAAAAAAAAAAAAAAAAAAAAAAAAAAAAAAAAAAAAAAAAAAAAACCCCCCGGGTTTTTTTTTTTTTTTCCCCCCCCCCTTTTTTTCCCCCCCTTTTTTTCCTTTTTTCCCCCTTTCTTTTTTTAAAAAAAAAAAAAAGGCCCCGGGGGGCCCCCCCAAGGGGCCCCTTGTTTCCCTTTGGGGGCCAAAAAAAACCCCCCGGCTTCCTCCCTCCCCCTTTTTTTTTTTTTTTTTTTTAAAAAAACCCCACCTTTTTTTCCCCCCCCCCCGGGGGGGGTTTTTCCCCCCCTTTTTTTAAACCCCCCCAAAAATTTTTTTTCCCGGTGGGCCTCTTCTTGCCACCTCAGCCAGTGTGTCCCCCCCCTTTGTTTCCTTCGTACTCCTCTTTTGGGGCCCTCCTGCGTTCGGGGGTTTTTAAATCACTCCAATGACTACTTTATGTTTTTCCGGACTGGAATTTTACCCACAATTTTTAAATCTCTTTCTCCCAAACATTGTCCCTGCCTTCCTTTCCTCAAATCCCATCGGGTTTTTGAGGCCCCGTTGGGAAAACCCCCCTCCCCCTCTTCCTTCTTCTTTTTCAGGATCTGAATTCCCCCCGGGGAAAATTTTTTGTCTGTTATTTTTTCAGCGGTTTTGTTTTTTGTGGGCTGCAAGGGTGTCTGGGGGGTTTTTCACTGATTCTTTCGTTTTTACTCCTCATGTTTATTCGTTATTCCATCCGCGTTTGGTTAAACCCAAAATTTTAGGTTTTTTTTCTATTTATTTTGGTATGCAAGAATAATTTGGGGGTTTGGGGGAGCGGGAGCCCTTTGGGGGGGGGGCCCAAAATGGGGGGTGTGGTGTAAAGGGGGGGTTTGTTGGTTTATGGGGGTGGGGGGGGCAGAAAGCCCAAAAAAGGGACAGCTGTGTGTGTGTGTGTTTTGTGTGTGTGTGGGTGTGTGTGTGTGTATGTGAGTGTTGTGTGTGTGTGTGTGTTGGGGGTGTGTGTGTGTGTGTGTTTTGTTAAAAGGTCTGTCCCCCGACAGGGGAAAGTAACTGCCAAAAGAACTATATTTTTCCCTTTTCTGGTTACATTTTTTACACCTTTTTGAGGGGGTAAGAGTTGTGAGTGAGTGTAGACACTGGATGAGGGAGGGGGGACGAGGGAAATTATACGGGATTGAAAATGCAAATTCGACAGGATTCTTGGAATAAGAACATAATCACACAAATCGAATGCTGGTTAAGATACAGGGCCCAAGAGCTATAGCTTACTCTCCAAAGGCATATACAGGTGACTACACATGGACACAGTCGCTTATATTAGTATTCTTGACGGCTGTTGGAGGTAACACCTCCGTGCCATATTAGTGTGAAAAGAAAGCCTCTTACATGTTTTGCACTCTGGCAGGATTGCTGGATTTTTACTTTAATTTTTGAATATATAAAACTGCAGTTCAAGCTTATAAACTTCTGTTTCCATTAAAAAGTTGATTAAAAAAAATCTTAAAAATTTCAAGACAATAGCTCAGACCTTTTTTCAGGCTAATTTTTTTTATCATAATTGACAACTGACGTGCAGAATTATTAGTTTAATGAATTACTTCCAACAACTGTATTTTTTTCTTACAAAACTTCTATTGATAGCTATGATTAATTTTTCTGTATCTTCGTAGATATAATTTACAATCTTCTGGAATAAGTCAGCATCCCCTGACTAGTCTGCCCTACCAAGCGCTGTTGACTCTCACCTCGTGCACTCGCTCCCCTACACACATGATTGCGGATAATCCCCCATGCAATCTATTGTGAGCTTGTACACTACCATTGAAGGGATCCTCTAAAGCTGCCAATATCATGCCAAAAGGAGAATTTGCGATTTTTTTTCTCAAGTGAATTGTGATATTGACTGAAAAACAAAGAGATGGGCGAGAGTGCTCACAGTAACTCTAATGTCTGACGTCACTTCTAGACATTGTCTTACATAGTATATGCTTGCCTGTCTGTTAGAGTATTACCAAATAAATAAGACACATGGGCAACACTTGGGCGCCTTTACTGCAGAGATGTTATGTCAGTCTGATCGTTCATCACTTCAATACGCTGTATATTTACTTGAGACGGTGAAAGACTTCGAGGGGATAGTTTGAGAATGACGGAACATCTCCACGATAAAGATCCTCTGGTGTTGCAGTGTTGCGCCTATGTTTTATTCGTCTGTCTATTGGAACTCGAGGAGCAGCCACCTCCACCTGGTGAGTTCTGGGTATTTCGTGATAATAGGAAGATAATTATTCGTGGTAAATAACTAAGAGTTCCTCACAGTGTCTGGACAATATATTTCTTTATTTCCTGGGATCAGATCTGATTGAAACCCAGTCCAAAAGCGTTGAATTATCTTAAGGGTTTAGTGCTTCCCTTTGAACACGATAATGATAATTGTTTATATGCTCACGAAAAAAAGTCCAAAATGGTATTTCAAGGTATTTTATTAGATAAAATAAGATACTAGATATTTGCTTAAAGTAAAAAAGTGGAAGTGTAAAAAAAAAAAAAAATTGTGAATAATATAAATCCAAGTGTACTCTGGTTGACCATTTTAGGTTCTGGTTCTAAGACCTTTTACTGTCCTTAAACTCTTGCACAACCTTCATTGGATACATAGAGGACGTACAATAAATTAGCCGCTACCGGCAACAGGGTGGCCATGTGTGTGTGTGTGTGTGTGTGTGTGGTGTGTGTGTGTGTGTGTGTGTGTGTGTGTGTGTGTGTGTGAGTGTACTCACCTAATTGTGGTTGCCGGGGTCGAGACTCAGCTCCTGGCCCCGCCACTTCACTGATTGTTGCTAGATCCTCTCTCTCTGCTCCCTGAGCTTTGTTATACCTCGTCTTAAAGCTATGTATGGTTCCTGCCTCCACTTCATCATTTGCCAGACTATTCCACTTCCTGACTACTCTATGACTGAAGAAATACTTCCTAAATTCCTTTGACTCATCTGAGTCTTCAGCTTCCAATTGTGACCTCTTGTTTCTGTGTCACATCTCTGGAACATCCTGTCTCTGTCCACCTTGTCTATTCCACGCAGTATTTGTATGTCGTTATCATGTCTCCCCTGACCCTCCTGTCCTCCAGTGTCGTCAGGCCGATTTCCCTTAACCTTTCTTCATAGAACATTCCCCTTAGCTCTGGAACTAACCTTGTCGCAAACCTTTGCACTTTCTCTAATTTCTTGACGTGCTTGATCAAGTGCGGGTTCCAAACTGGTGCTGCATACTCCAGTATGGGTCTGACGTACACGGTGTACAGTGTCTTGAATGATTCCTTACTAAGGTGTCGGAATGCTGTTCTCAGGTTTGCCAGGCGCCCATATGCTGCAGCAGTTATCTGATTGATGTGTGCTTCCGGAGACATGCTCGGTGTTATACTCACCCCAAGATCTTTCTCCATGAGCGAGGTTTGCAGTCTTTGGCCACCTATCC
>NC_069406.1:77404435-77416935 GCF_026875155.1 Cherax quadricarinatus | reverse complement strand
ATAATAATAATAATATTATTATTATTATTATTATTATTATTATTATTTTTATTATTATTATTATTATTATAATAATATTATTATTATTATTATTATTATTAATATTATTATTATTATTATTATTATTATTATTATTATTATTATTATTATTATTATTATTATTATAATATTATTATTATTATTACTATTATTATTATTATATTATTATTATTATTATTATTATTATTATTATTAATTATTATTATTATTATTATTATTATATTATTATTATTATTATTATTATTATTATTATTATTATTATTATTATTATTATTTAATTTAACAAGTATCCCCGACACCTGCAGGTGAGATCATTAATCTTTATCGAGAACTGTTGCCAGAGTCATCGAAAATATTTAGCAAAGCGTGTGTGTCTAATTACTATACTCGTAGAAGCGTGTGTGTCTAATTACTATACTCGTAGTAGCGTGTCTAATTACTATACTCGTAGTAGCGTGTGTGTCTAATTACTATACTCGTAGTAGCGTGTGTGTCTAATTACTATACGCGTAGTAGCGTGTGTGTCTAATTACTATACTCGTAGTAGCGTGTGTGTCTAATTACTATACTCGTAGTAGCGTGTGTGTCTAATTACTATACTCGTAGTAGCGTGTGTGTCTAATTACTATACTCGTAGTAGCGTGTGTGTCTAATTACTATACTCGTAGTAGCGTGTGTGTCTAATTACTATACTCGTAGTAGCGTGTGTGTCTAATTACTATACTCGTAGTAGCGTGTGTGTCTAATTACTATACTCGTAGTAGCGTGTGTGTCTAATTACTATACACTTAGGAGCGTGTGTATTGGAACGTTTTAAGATAAGCAAAAGTTTGGCTACGTCTACGACAAACCCTGTACCAGAGTCAAGCTACGATGGTCCAGGAGGGACCGAAACGTCGTCATAAGGGTTGTCTCGTATTAACGGGTTTTCGGTAAGCAGTTCCAGTCAGAGTTTTGCGACCTTTTTGACGCTGAACCCATTACTAAGGAAACAAAAAATGATCCTCATAGATAATTCAGTTGCGACTCATAAAAAAGGACAAGAGTCAATGCTTTTATTTTCTTGAGAGATAAATTTTCGAATTGGTCCCCATAAGTCGTTTGATACATCAGCAGTTTGCCGCTACTTCCTTATTGTACATGGTAATTACACAGTGGGAACAAGAGCTAGCTATGTTTCCCGTGTCATATCCCATCAGGCAGGATGAGGCACTCACACGAGGCGTTGAAGTCCATAAGCCTGAGCTAGCAGACTAAAGACAATGAGGATATTGTCTTTTGTTCCAACAAGTTTATTAATCCACGGGATTTACCCGTCAGTACTGATGCAGAAAATTCTGTAGCTTGACCTAGGGGTTCGTACCCGCAGAGTCTAACTAAAGAATCTAGTCATTTTAATTGTTAGAACCAACGCTAATGAGAATATTGTTAATTAATATTTACTAGATGTATCTCGGTCGCTTCATAATCCTAGAAGTGTATCCCCGGTGTCTCATAAGCCTAGTCTCCTCTACCTCAATGTAAGCGAAAAGAATAGTGCAGGGTGGTCATAAAATTCTAATGTGTCAGCATGCATGCATGCTCGTATGTACACTTTTTCCTGCGTAACGTGTCCTTATATATGTGTGCGTATAAATGCATGTATGTATTTTGTGCATGTATGCAAATGTCTGTATGTACACATGAATATAAATATAAACGTGTGCTTATTTATACATGTACATATTTATGTGTATGCATATATACATAGAAATACAAGAGCATAATAGCTCAACATAACTCTCAATAACAGCATAACAAACATAACTCTCAATAACAGCATAACAAACATAGCACCACATTAACTCATAATAACACACATTACCACCACATTACTCATCATTACACAACTTAACCCACAATAACACCACAAAATACATTATAACACTGTCTAACGCACATTAATGCCACTTAATACATAATAACACCACAGAACACAATAACACCACATAACACACCAACACCACACAACAAATAATAACTTTACATAACACACACTAACAACACAAACCACACAATAAAACAACTCATAGCAAACAATAACACAACAACACATAGCACAAAATAACACAACATAAACAAAACACCACATACCACACCATAACACATAATTCAAAATAGCACCACATAACACAGTACAACATAACCCATGATAACACTACTGGGAACGCTTGGAAGCACTTGACTTATTCTCCATGGAACACAGGCGAGAGATATTATAATCTATAACTGGAAAATCCTAGAAGGAATGATCCCTAATCTGCACACAAAATTCACTCCCTGCAAAAGCAAAAGACTGGGCAGCCGGTGCAAAATACCCCTAATGAAAAGTAGGGGCACCATTGCTATACTAAGAGAAAGCACAATAAATGTCCGGGGCCCAAGACTGTTTAACAGCCTCCCAGCAGGCATAAGGGAAATTGCCAATAGGCCCCTGGCTGCCTTCAAGAGGGAGCTGGACAGATACTTAAAGTCGGTGCCGGATAAGCCGGGTTGTGGTTCGTATGTTGGACTACGTGTGGCCAGCAGTAACAACCTCGTTGAAGAGGCCCTGATCCACCGGGAGGCCAGGTTGTGGGCCCGGCCGCGGGGGCGTTGATCCCCGGAATACCCTTGGGGTAGATAGAACACCACAT
Organism: Cherax quadricarinatus; assembly: GCF_026875155.1. Taxonomy (NCBI): domain Eukaryota; kingdom Metazoa; phylum Arthropoda; class Malacostraca; order Decapoda; family Parastacidae; genus Cherax; species Cherax quadricarinatus. Next base: position 77,414,221 of record NC_069406.1, on the reverse strand, counting down.
AACACACACACCAACACCATATAACAAACGACTACATCACATAATACACAATAACACAAGCTAACACTTAATAAGACTATATAACACACACTAACACCACAAAACAAATAGTAACCACAAAATACTCAATAACATCACACACTGATGAAGTGGAATAAAAATCGTCCTCCGTATGTCATGTGTGTCGTAAGAGGCGACAAAATGCCAGGAGCAAGGGGCTAGTAACCCCTTCTCCTGTATACATTACTGAATTTAAAAAGAGAGACTTTCGTTTTTTTTCTGGGTCACCCTGTCTTGGTGGGATATGGTCGGTTTGATGGAAAAACATACACAATGACACCACAGAACACGCAATAACACAACAAATACACAATAACACCACACAATATACAATAACACTGCATAACACACTATAACACGCAGTAACACAACATAACACACAATAACACTCAATACCCTCATAACACAATAACACCATGTAACACACAATATCACCACACAACACATACCCCATAACACACAACAACACACCATAACACAATAACACCACACAACACACAATAACACCACGTAACACAATAACATCACACAACACACAATAAACAGTAATACCACATAACACACAATAGCGCCACATAACACCATATAACACACACAATATCACCACACAACACAAAAACACACGAAACACATAAGAACAACATAAGAACATAAGAAATAAGGAACAGTGCAGCAGGCCTACTGGCCCATGTGAGGCAGGTCCATGTCACCCCCAGCTTAAACCAATAACCCACCTAGTCAGGTCACATCCACTTAAGGAAGGGGCACGACATACCCACTGCTACAAGCTAGTCAGGTCCAGCTCATCCACCCACATCCACTCATGTATTTATCTAACCTATTTTTAAAACTCACACGTGTTAGCTTCTATGACGGTACTCAAGAGTTTGCTCCACTCATCCACAACTCTGTTACCAAACCAGTGCTTTCCTATATCCTTCCTGAATCTGATTTTTTCCAGCTTGAAGCCCTTGCTGCGAGTCCTGTCTTGGCTAGATATTTTTAGCACGCTATTTACATTCCCTTTATTTATTCCTGTTGTCCATTTATACATCTCGATCATATCCCCCCTAATTCTACGCGTTTCTAGAGAGTGCAGATTCAGGGCCCTCAGTCTATCCTCAGTAAATATAACAACTGCAGAAAAAACATCATGAACACCAGTCAGCAACACAGTTTAAATATCAGCTGAAATACCTCAGGAAAAAACGTGGTTTTAATATCGGGGTTAAATAAAATACTCTAAATAAACCTTGTTTAAGGCTGAATTAAATGATTTAGTTTAAATTGGGAGTTAAATATCGCAATGTAAAGGATGGGGTTAACATGAGGTTAAATATGGTTGTTTTAACCCAGTAAAGGACGGAGTTAAATAGCTGAGTTTAAGTATCGAGTTAAATATAGTAGCGTAAATGCGTAAGTTAAAGTGCCAAGATTCACTAACATTTTATTGTTTAGTAAATACAACGTTCTCTAGATCACGGCATTACGACATCTTGAAGTGCAAAACCAGTAAGGGTCGTACAACGCTGGGGTATACAGTCATGTTTGATCCAAGGAACGAGAGAGCAACTCTATTTTCCTTGGATCAAGAGCTGTTTACTAGCCTCAAAAAAGGAAGAATATTAAAAACAATAAAAACCTCTGAAAAAGTCTCATAAAATTCTCCTACGTGTAAGCATCATTTTAGTTTCCATATATTTTTATTCTGACAATTGTAAGTCTTTTTACACACGAAATTAAAAGAAATTATTAATGAGATAATTCATGATGTGACATCAGAAAAAATATTTGGGTGATAAAAAAGCATGTCATCTTTTTTTGTTTTCCTTTATTTATTAATATTTAATATTAGTGAAATTTGCTAAACGGCAACACTAGATTATCTCTGGGAAAGAATGACTTCAAAATTCTCAGTGCGCCGCTAGCCACGGCTGAGGAAGGTTGGGTGTAATCATTCAAATTTTTGAACAGGTATTTTGACTTTGGGACCATTTTCTTACATTGTTTACAGAGGTATTAGCTCGAATTTTTAATAGGATATGGAAAATTGATAGGTCTATAATTTTATACTCATAATTGTAGAATTTGGGAAGGATTTTTTAACGTATTTATGGGGAACTAAACAAAATGTAGCATGAAATTGTCAATCAGGATTTATTTCAGTCATAAATGTTTAATGTCTAATAGTGCATTTTATTTCAGATTTTTCAGATTTTGTTTTTCAACCAAATTGCATGAAATTATCAGCAGCTGATACCCGTACCGCTGCCGCCGCCAGTAATATTATTTTATTATATTTCGATTATTTTGAAATAAAAAAGTCGATATTAGGAAGAAATCTGTACCTAAAGGAGTTATTATTATTATTATTATTATTATTATTATTATTATTATTATTATTATTATTATTATTATTATTATTATTCATGGGGAAGCGGTAACGTGCAGGGTCAAACAGCGCTTAATACACATCGCTGTTGACCCTCCCTCACGGCTTTAGCGCTTTCTCAACTACAAAAATGCTTTATTTATGCGAGCTCTTCAGCGAAGTCGCTGACTAACAAGATGCAAAGTATTAATAGATGCAGTGTGTAGAATTTCTATGGCTGTTTCTCTCTCTACTGAACTCTTCAACCAGCATCTTGTATATGCCGCCCAGTTTAGGTCTACAAAATTTAAAAAAAAAAATTAATAGGTACTGGAGAGCGTACAAAGAAGAGCTACCAAGTTGGCACCATCACTGGAGAGCGTACAAAGAAGAGCTACCAAGCTGGTACCATCACTGGAGAGGATATAAAGAAGAGCTACCAAGCTGGTACCATCACTGGAGAGGATATAAAGAAGAGCTACCAAGCTGGTACCATCACTGGAGAGGATATAAAAATGAGCTACCAAGCTGGTACCATCACTGGAGAGGATATAAAGAAGAGCTACCAAGCTGGTACCATCACTGGAGAGGATATAAAGAAGAGCTACCAAGCTGGTACCATCACTGGAGAGGATATAAAGAAGAGCTACCAAGCTGGTACCATCACTGGAGAGGATATAAAGAAGAGCTACCAAGCTGGTACCATCACTGGAGAGGATATGAAGAAGAGCTCCCAAGCTGGTACCATCACTGGAGAGGATATAAAGAAGAGCTACCAAGCTGGTACCATCACTGGAGAGGATATAAAGAAGAGCTACCAAGCTGGTACCATCACTGGAGAGGATATAAAGATGAGCTACCAAGCTGGTACCATCACTGGAGAGGATATAAAGAAGAGCTACCAAGCTGGTACCATCACTGGAGAGGATATAAAGAAGAGCTACCAAGCTGGTACCATCACTGGAGAGGATATAAAGAAGAGCTCCCAAGCTGGTACCATCACTGGAGAGGATATAAAGAAGAGCTACCAAGCTGGTACCATCACTGGAGAGGGTACGAAGAAGAGCTACCAAGCTGGTACCATCACTGGAGAGGGTATAAAGAAGAGCTACCAAGCGGGTACCATCACTGGAGAGGGTACGAAGAAGAGCTACCAAGCTGGTACCATCACTGGAGAGGATATAAAGAAGAGCTACCAAGCTGGTACCATCACTGGAGAGGGTATAAAGAAGAGCTACCAAGCTCGTACCATCACTGGAGAGGGTACAAAGAAGAGCTCCCAAGCTGGTACCATCATTGGAGAGGGTACAAAGAAGAGCTACCAAGCTGGTACCATCACTAGAGAGGATATAAAGAAGAGCTACCAAGCTGGTACCATCACTGGAGAGGATATAAAGAAGAGCTACCAAGCTGGTACCATCACTGGAGAGGGTATAAAGAAGAGCTACCAAGCTGGTACCATTACTGGAGAGGGTACAAAGAAGAGCTATCAAGCGGGTACCATCACTGGAGAGGGTACAAAGAAGAGCTACCAAGCTGGTACCATCACTGAGAAACAAAATTCGTAAAGAGTGACTCAACTCACTCAGTCTTATCTCTCTTAAGAAACGAAAAGATCTTAATCAAAACTTTCATATGATTTTGGTGTTCTCACACACGAGGAAATATTTGAAGTGCACACTTAATCCATAATTCGAAACAATAGTATAAAACTTCGAGGTAGAAGGTGCAACACGAACGTATTCAAGGACTTCTTTTATAAAGGAATGTATAACAGAATAGAACAAACTACCCGCTGAGGTTGTAAGCGCGAGGACAATGCAGTCATTTAAGAACTAGCTGACTAAGCACTCTGCAAGTTGGCAAGAGCATGATTTGACTTCTAAATATTTTGTGATGCCATTCTTGCTGCCTATTTGTGAGCTGTAAGTTTACTTTGACATTCTGCAGGAGGTCATCTCTACAAGAGGTCACGTCTACAGGAGGTCAGGTGTACAGTTGGTCACGTTTGCAGGTCACCTGAGCGCCTCCTGGGTCGATGATTACCATCAGCGCTGCTCTCTAATTCTGTTCAAATTTATGTGAACTGGAACGCAGGAACGAGCTCAGCACTCTTTACTCGCTCACATACGTGTACATGTATAGGGTACGCACACGCAACGGTATGTACACAGGAGCAATACACACACACTCGCATTCACACACACACACACATTGTTACATTTCATGGTATTGTATATTTCATTTGTGTTAATAGGAGTGAAAGAACACTGGGATACAATATTGGGTTACAAAGGCTGACAACTGTTGAGTATAATGTGAACTATGGCCTCAGCTTTCGCCTATGATAACCCTGAGGTTTTGTTTTATATTAAATTTACGGGGAAGCGCTATGGTCGTAGAGGCCGTACAGTGTGGGCTAATCAAGTTTAATCCAAGGAAGAGAGGGTAACTTTAATTTCTTGGAACTAGAGCCCTTCAGAAAAATTCTGGCACCTATTGTTGAAAGAAACAAGCATGTAACTTCTATCTTGAAAAAAAGTTCTCCTAAATTCCTCCATGATACATAATTTGGTATCATTCCAAGAGCACCTCACATTCCCAAGAGACATGCTTTTCTCCACATCGATCTCACATGCTCACAACTGCCTACTGGACGCCCAAGTTCCTGGCTCTCGGTTCCTCCTTCACAACCTCTTTCTAAAACTCTTCATGGAATAAGTAAGTTTATTCAGGTATACACAAATGCAGTTACATAGATTATCATACATAGCAGCATATGTGTAGAGAACCTAGGATAACCCAAAAAGGTCAGACAGAGTGACTTATTTCCATTGGGATCCTTCACCTTCCAAATTTCTTGGTGCCATATTCTCAGTACTATACAACAGTAATCTTGTACATAATATCCTCGTAGCTTGTCCATGTATTTTCTTCGCGAGTTTCGTATCAGCATTTGCTCACTGTGTTAAGGCAAGTGGACTGAGTCTTAACCCGCCTCTCAACTTTCAACCGGAAAGAATAGATTGTCTTCTCACGGACCCTATCACATCTACTCCTGAAACTGCGTACAGAGTTTGCTTTCATCACCTTTTCAATTCCATGCTTTATTTTTATCATACTTTGAAGGAAAATTATATATCTTAACATCCCTGTGACTCATTTATGTTTTTAGCTTCCATGTATGCCCCTTTGTCCTTGCTCCTCTCATATCAAATATTCCCTCCCTATACAGCTTATAAATGTCCTAGAGTATCTTGTATGTCGTGATCATGTCTCTATATTATGGGCATTATATTCAGTTTTTTATTATCTTTTTCCTGTGTATGTGTGTGTGTGTGTGTGTGTACTCACCTATTTGTACTCACCTATTTGTGGTTGCAGGGGTCGAGTCCTAGCTCCTGGCCCCGCCTCTTCACCGGTTGCTACTAGGCCCTCTCTCTCCCCGCTCCATGAGCTTTATCAAACCTCGTCTTAAAACTGTGTATGGTTCCTGCCTCCACTACGTCATTTTCTAGGCTATTCCACTGCCTTACAACTCTATGACTGAAGAAATACTTCCTACTATCTCTCTGACTCATTTGTGTCTTCAACTTCCAATTGTGGCCTCTTGTTTCTGTGTCCCCTCCCTAGAACATCCTGTCCTTGTCCACCTTGTCTATTCCACGCAGTATTTTATATGTCGTTATCATGTCTCCCCTGACCCTCCTGTCCTCCAGTGTCGTCAGGCCGATTTCCCTTAATCTTTCTTCATAGGACATTCCCCTTAGCTCTGGAACTAACCTTGTTGCAAATCTTTGTACTTTCTCTAGTTTCTTGACGTGCTTTATCAAGTGCGGGTTCCAAACAGGTGCTGCATACTCCAGTATGGGCCTGACATACACGGTGTACAGTGTCTTGAATGATTCCTTACTAAGGTGTCGGAATGCTGTTCTCAGGTTTGCCAGGCGCCCCTATGCTGCAGCAGTTATCTGATTGATGTGTGCTTCCGGAGACATGCTCGGTGTTATACTCACCCCAAGATCTTTCTCCTTGAGTGAGGTTTGCAGTCTTTGGCCACCTAGCCTATACTCTGTCTGTGGTCTTCTGTGCCCTTCCCCTATCTTCATGACTTTGCATTTGGCAGGATTAAATTCGAGAAGCCATTTGCTGGACCAGGTGTCCAGTCTGTCCAGGTCTCTTTGAAGTCCTGCCTGGTCCTCATCAGATTTAATTCTCCTCATTAACTTCACATCATCTGCAAACAGGGACACTTCTGAGTCTAACCTTCCGTCATGTCGTTCACATATACCAAAAATAGCACTGGTCCTAGGACCGACCCCTGTGGGACCCCGCTCGTCACAGGTGCCCACTGTGATACATCATTACGTACCATGACTCGTTGTTGCCTCCCTGTCAGGTATTCTCTGATCCATTGCAGTGCCCTTCCTGTTATATGCGCCTGATGCTCTAGCTTCTGCACTAATCTCTTGTGAGGAACTGTGTCAAAGGCCTTCTTGCAGTCCAAGAAGATGCAATCAACCTACCCCTCTCTCTCTTGTCTTACTTCTGTTATTTTATCATAAAACTCCAGAAGGTTTGTGACACAGGATTTGCCTTCCGTGAATCCGTGCTGGTTGGCATTTATACTCCTGTTCCGTTCCAGGTGCTCCACCACTCTCCTCCTGATAATCTCCATAATTTTGCATACTATACACGTCAATGACACAGGTCTATAGTTTAGTGCCTCTTTTCTGTCTCCTTTTTTGAAAATGGGAACTACATTTGCCGTCTTCCATACCTCAGGTAGTTGCCCAGTTTCCAGGGATGTGTTGAAGATTGTGGTAAGTGGTACATAAGAACATAAGAATGTAGGAACACTGCAGAAGGCCTACTGGCCCATACGAGGCAGGTCCTTATCAAAACGACATCTACCTAAAGCTACTCAAGAAACAACTCCCGCACCCCCCAACACCAATCAAACCCAGCCCCTCCCACTCATATATTTGTCCAGTCTCTTCTTAAAGCTACCCAAGGTCCTAGCCTCTATCACCCCACTGGGAAGACTGTTCCACGCATCTACAACTCTGTTAGAAAACCAGTACTTACCTATGTCCTTTCTAAATCTAAATTTATCCATCTTAAATCCATTATTCCTGGTTCTTACCTGGTTCGACACCCTCAGTACTTTATTAATGTCTCCCTTGTTTATGCCCGTCATCCACTTATACACTTCAATGATATCTCCCTCATTCTACGCCTCTCCAGAGAGTGGAGATTTAAGGCTTTAAGTCTATCTTCATACGAGAGGTTCCTTACACAGTAATCATTTTAGTCATTCTTCTCTGTATGTTCTCTAATGAGTCTATGTCCATCCTGTAGTAAGGGGACCAAAACTGAGCAGCATAATCTAAATGAGGCCTCACTAGTGATGTATAGAGCTGTAAAATAACTTTTGGACTTCTGTTACTTATACTTCTTGAGATAAATCCAAGTAATCTGTTGGCCTTGTTGCGCACACTGAGGCACTGCTGTCTTGGCTTTAGATTTCTGCTTACCATGACTCCCAAGTCTTTTTCACATTCTGTATGACCAAGCTCTACTTCACCTAGATTATAGCTTCGAGGGTTATTTTCATTACCAAGGACAAGTACCTTACACTTATCCACATTAAACTTCATCTGCCATTTCTCAGACCAAGACATTAATTTGTTCAAATCGTCCTGGAGTTCATTGATATCCTCCTCAGAGTGAATTATACGGCCTATCTTTGTATCATCAGCAAACTTACTCATGTCACTAGTAATCCCTTCATCAAGGTCATTAATGTAAATTATGAACAAGAGAGGGCCTAAAACTGATCCTTGTGGAACGCCACTAGTGACTAATCCCCATTCAGATTTCACTCCATTAATGGTAACTCTCTGCTTTCTATTGGTAAGCCATGCCTCAATCCATGCTAGAACTTTGCCTCCTATACCATGAGCTGCCACTTTTCTTAAGAGTCTCTTGTGAGGTACTCTGTCGAAGGCTTTACTAAAATCCAAATAAACAATATCATATTCCTTATCACTGTCAACTGCCTCAAATGTTCTATTGAAGAACGTCAGTAAGTTTGTCAGGCAGGAACGACCTCTCGTGAATCCATGCTGAGATTCATTTATCAAGTTATGCTCTTCAAGGTGACTTCTGATAATGTCAGCTATAATTGATTCTAATAACTTGCCCACTATAGATGTCAGGCTTATTGGACGGTAATTTGAAGGAGTGGACTTATCCCTGATTTGAATATAGGAACCACATTAGCCATCTTCCACATCTCTGGCACAACACTGGTAAGGATGGACGCATTGAATACACTCGTTAATGGCTGACTAAGCTCCATCTTGCATTCCTTAAGTACCCTTGAAAACAACTCATCGGGTCCCGGGGACTTATTTTGTTTCAGTTTGTCTATCTGTTTAATAACCATGTCCCTCGTGACAGTAATATTAGTTAACTTAAATTCATCAGGAACTAAATAATTGTTAATTACTGGAATCTCATTTACATCTTCCTGTGTAAAAACTGACAAAAAATAGTCATTAAATAAGGAACACATTTCCAACATATCTGCTCCCTCTCTAAGGACCCACGGAGAGATGTTGTCCGGTCCCATTGCCTTTGAGGTATCGATGTCCCTTAGCAGTTTCTTCACCTCCTCCTCATCTGTATGTATGTCGTCCAACACTTGTTGGTGTATTCCTTGTTGGTGTCCCCATCTGGTCTGTCCCCCCAGAGTCCTTCCTGTCTCTACTGTAAATACTTCCTTAAATCTCGTGTTGAGCTCCTCACATACCTCTTGATCGTTTCTTGTGAGTTCTCCACCTTCTTTCCTCAGCCTTATCACCTGGTCCTTGACTGTTGTCTTCCTCCTAATGTGGCTATACAGCAGTTTCGGGTCAGATTTGACTTTCGATGCTATGTCGTTTTCATACTGTCGCTGGGCCTCCCTCCTTATCTGCGCATACTCGTTTCTGGCTCTTCTACTAATCTCCTTGTTTTCCTGGGTCCTATGCCTCCTGTACCTTTTCCATTCTCTGTTGCACTTAGTTTTTGCCTCCCTACACCTTCGGGTAAACCAAAGACTCGTTTTGGTCTTCCTATTATTTCTGTTTCCCTTGGGAACAAAACTTTCCTCTGCCTCCTTGCACTTTGTTGCCACATATTCCATCATCTCGTTTACTGATTTTCCAAGCATTTCTCTGTCCCACTGAACCTCCTGCAGGAAGTTTCTCATACCTGTGTAGTCCCCCCTTTTATAGTTTGGCCTGTCCCCTTCAGTTCCCGTTACCTTCTCCACTTGTAACTCTACTATATAGTCAAAACTCAGAACC
>NC_069406.1:77381935-77399435 GCF_026875155.1 Cherax quadricarinatus | reverse complement strand
ATTTTTTGACTAGACCTAACTTAGAAACCTCCCCTAACATACTCTAAGTTAACGCATTTTTTTTCCAAATTCTACTAAATATATCACAGCTTAGTTTAAAATTATTTAACCTTATTTAAAATCAGTGATATATATATATTTTCGTTATGTTTAGATTGATTTGCAAAGAAAAAAAGTTTTCACTCTGCTTATTCGGCAGAAATCACCTTTGCTGTCTCGGCTTAACTCACCGCTTTAGTTTATTTGTCCATTACATTTAGTGATATTTTAATCCAAACGAAGATCAGTAGAGGAAGCTTCTGGGAATTACCTGACTCTTCTGAGTATTCCAAACATTGATCAATGTTAGAGTCTAAGCTCTCGAATAATAGCAAAATTTATGGAGAGAATATCAATATTTGCTGCAGTTGAGACTGAGGACTAAATCAAGCTGGACGCGTGAGTTTCAAGCAATCCACCAGAATAATTTGCATCACCTGAGTCTAGAGGAACACGCAGTCCCAGCACGTGACCAAGACTCAATATTCAGCTTATTACATTTTACTGAGAACACGTTTCGTCCACCAGGGACTTTACTAATTAATAATGTATCATAATTATAATTGTATATAATTCCAAGTAGATGAATAAAACACATGTGCAACATTTTGGTAGCTTTATTGCCGAAATGTTTCGCTTATGGCGTCTTCAGTCTCATACAGACAAATTTAACATTGGAGACAGTAAAAGATTTTGTTTTTGAGACGATCAGTCCCTCTACCCTGGAAGGAGGTGGTCAGTTCCCTAAACCTAAAACAAAGGCATGCGGACACTTGTTCAAAACAAAGGCATGCGGACACTTGTTCAAAACAAAGGCATGCGGACACTTGTTCAAAACAAAGGCATGCGGACACTTGTTCAAAACAAAGGCATGCGGACACTTGTTCAAAACAAAGGCATGCGGACACTTGTTTAAAACAAAGGCATGCGGACACTTGTTCAAAACAAAGGCATGCGGACACTTGTTCAAAACAAAGGCATGCGGACACTTGTTCAAAACAAAGGCATGCGGACACTTGTTCAAAACAAAGGCATGCGGACACTTGTTCAAAACAAAGGCATGCGGACACTTGTTCAAAACAAAGGCATGCGGACACTTGTTCAAAACAAAGGCATGCGGACACTTGTTTAAAACAAAGGCATGCGGACACTTGTTCAAAACAAAGGCATGCGGACACTTGTTCAAAACAAAGGCATGCGGACACTTGTTCAAAACAAAGGCATGCGGACACTTGTTCAAAACAAAGGCATGCGGACACTTGTTCAAAACAAAGGCATGCGGACACTTGTTTAAAACAAAGGCATGCGGACACTTGTTCAAGGGCCCTGGTGAAGCAACGTCTTTTCAAGAAAATGCCTTGAACACGTATATTGATTCTTTTTCACATGCCAGTAAAGTCTATGGATGGAACTCCGGTGTTAAGAGCTCTCACATACACTCAGCTGGTGTCCTCTCACATACACTCAGCTGGTGTCCTCTCACATACACTCAGCTGGTGTCCTCTCACATACACTCAGCTGGTGTCCTCTCACATACATTCAGCTGGTGTCCTCTCACATACATTCAGCTGGTGTCCTCTCACATACATTCAGCTGGTGTCCTCTCACATACACTCAGCAGGTGTCCTCTCACATACATTCAGCTGGTGTCCTCTCACATACATTCAGCTGGTGTCCTCTCACATACACTCAGCTGGTGTTCTCTCACATACACTCAGCTGGTGTCCTCTCACATACACTCAGCTGGTGTCCTCTCACATACACTCAGCTGGTGTCCTCTCACATACACTCAGCTGGTGTCCTCTCACATACACTCAGCTGGTGTCCTCTCACATACACTCAGCTGGTGTCCTCTCACATACATTCAGCTGGTGTCCTCTCACATACATTCAGCAGGTGTCCTCTCACATACATTCAGCTGGTGCCCTCTCACATACATTCAGCTGGTGTCCTCTCACATACACTCAGTTAGTGTCCTCTCACATACACTCAGCTGGTGTCCTCTCACATACACTCAGCTGGTGTCCTCTCACATGCACTCAGCTGGTGTCCTCTCACATACACTCAGCTGGTGTCCTCTCACATACATTCAGCTGGTGTCGTCTCACATACACTCAGCAGGTGTCCTCTCACATACTTTCAGCTGGGGCCCTCTCACATACATTCAGCTGATGCCCTCTCACATACACTCAGCTGGTGTCCTCTCACGTACATTCAGCTGGTGTCCTCTCACATACATTCAGCTGGTGTCCTCTCACATACACTCAGCAGGTGTCCTCTCACATACACTCAGCAGGTGTCCTCTCGTATACATTCAGCTGGTGTCCTCTCACATACATTCAGCTGGTGTCCTCTCACATACATTCAGCTGGTGTCCTCTCACATACACTCAGCAGGTGTCCTCTCGTATACAATCAGCTGGTGTCCTCTCACATACATTCAGCAGGTGTCCTCTCACATACACTCAGCAGTTGTCCTCTCACATACATTCAGCTGGTGTCCTCTCACATACATTCAGCTGGTGTCCTCTCACATACATTCAGCTGGTGTCCTCTCACATACATTCAGCTGCTGTCCTCTCACATACATTCAGCTGGTGTCCTCTCACATACATTCAGCTGGTGTCCTCTCACATACATTCAGCTGGTGTCCTCTCACATACACTCAGCAGGTGTCCTCTCACATACATTCAGCTGGTGTCCTCTCACATACATTCAGCTGGTGTCCTCTCACATACACTCAGCAGGTGTCCTCTCACATACATTCAGCTGGTGTCCTCTCACATACATTCAGCTGGTGTCGTCTCACATACATTCAGCTGGTGTCGTCTCACATACATTCAGCTGGTGTCCTCTCACATACACTCAGCTGGTGTCCTCTCACATACACTCAGCTGGTGTCCTCTCACATACACTCAGCAGGTGTCCTCTCACATACATTCAGCTGGTGTCCTCTCACATACATTCAGCTGGTGTCCTCTCACATACACTCAGCAGGTGTCCTCTCACATACATTCAGCTGGTGTCCTCTCACATACATTCAGCTGGTGTCGTCTCACATACATTCAGCTGGTGTCGTCTCACATACATTCAGCTGGTGTCCTCTCACATACACTCAGCAGGTGTCCTCTCACATACACTCAGCAGGTGTCCTCTCGTATACATTCAGCTGGTGTCCTCTCACATACATTCAGCTGGTGTCCTCTCACATACATTCAGCTGGTGTCCTCTCACATACACTCAGCAGGTGTCCTCTCGTATACATTCAGCTGGTGTCCTCTCACATACATTCAGCAGGTGTCCTCTCACATACACTCAGCAGTTGTCCTCTCACATACATTCAGCTGGTGTCCTCTCACATACATTCAGCTGGTGTCCTCTCACATACATTCACCTGGTGTCCTCTCACATACATTCAGCTGCTGTCCTCTCACATACATTCAGCTGGTGTCCTCTCACATACATTCAGCTGGTGTCCTCTCACATACATTCAGCTGGTGTCCTCTCACATACACTCAGCAGGTGTCCTCTCACATACATTCAGCTGGTGTCCTCTCACATACATTCAGCTGGTGTCCTCTCACATACACTCAGCAGGTGTCCTCTCACATACATTCAGCTGGTGTCCTCTCACATACATTCAGCTGGTGTCGTCTCACATACATTCAGCTGGTGTCGTCTCACATACATTCAGCTGGTGTCCTCTCACATACACTCAGCTGGTGTCCTCTCACATACACTCAGCTGGTGTCCTCTCACATACACTCAGCAGGTGTCCTCTCACATACATTCAGCTGGTGTCCTCTCACATACATTCAGCTGGTGTCCTCTCACATACACTCAGCAGGTGTCCTCTCACATACATTCAGCTGGTGTCCTCTCACATACATTCAGCTGGTGTCGTCTCACATACATTCAGCTGGTGTCGTCTCACATACATTCAGCTGGTGTCCTCTCACATACATTCAGCTGGTGTCCTCTCACATACATTCAGCTGGTGTCCTCTCACATACATTCAGCTGGTGTCCTCTCACATACGTTCAGCTGGTGTCCTCTCACATACATTCAGCTGGTGTCCTCTCACATACACTCAGCAGGTGTCCTCTCACATACATTCAGCTGGTGTCCTCTCACATACATTCAGCTGGTGTCCTCTCACATACATTCAGCTGGTGTCCTCTCACATACATTCAGCTGCTGTCCTCTCACATACATTCAGCTGGTGTCCTCTCACATACATTCAGCTGGTGTCCTCTCACATACATTCAGCTGCTGTCCTCTCACATACATTCAGCTGGTGTCCTCTCACATACATTCAGCTGCTGTCCTCTCACATACATTCAGCTGGTGTCCTCTCACATACATTCAGCTGGTGTCCTCGTGAAAGTCACAGATCCAGGTATGGGCTAATTTACGTAAAACAAATCCTTCTGTGAGTTTTTTTTTTTTTTTTTTTATCACTGCTTTCAGTCAGTATTAAAACTTGTTTTTAATTTGGGTTCTTCTGGCCTCGTCCTCTAGCTAATAAGTTTTGCTAACCCCCTTTCAGTGACACCATTCCTAAAGTTTTCAATAACAGTTTTAGATAACCTCCAGTTGTCACATCGTTGGTTGGTTAATACGACTGTGTGTCACCTGTTCACCACCACCACATTTTTCTCTAACGATGGAATTACAAGAATTTTTCAGCATATATAATCTGAGAAACATACACCTCACTGTGTACATATATATCATGTTCGTATCAAATTCTAATTCAAAATGGATTAAGATATTTAACATCAAACGAGAGGCGTTGCTCACCAGTCTTCTGAGAAATAACATTACTCTACACTTACAAGGTAATTATGATGTATATGAAAATGAGAAACATTCTGTCTAGTCTATAAATAAGTTTTCTTACTTCTTACGTATTTTGAGTTAATATGTAACACACGTATATTGGAATTGTTTTAATATAATAACACAAACCTCTCACACTTATTGGATATTTCCATTCTAGATTCCTCAGTTAACTGCTATGACCAGTTCTTTTCCAAGCTAAGGGACTGATTGCCATATATCAACATCACCACTTCTGTTATCTCCGTTTGCCGACTGTAGAATCCTGATGAGCAGACGTAACGTCTCTTCATTAAAGATACTAAACTGCTGCAGATGTTTTTTCCTCATCTACTTGCTGGAATTAAATACCAACAAGTTCACACCATACACACAATACACACCATACACACAATACACACCATACACACCATTCACTCCACACACACTATACATACCGTACACACCATACACATCATACACAGCATACACACCATGCACATCATACACATCATACACAACATACACACCATACACACCATACACATCATACACAACATACATACCATACACATCGTCCTCCAGATTCAACAACGTGCGTATAGATATTAACGTTCTGAGGGTCTACCTTATATACCGTGCTGGCAGACATATTCTCTTGTTTATGGTGTTTCGTAAATACCGATTAATTAAACGTAAATATAGGTTATAGTACGTCAATCTAAGTTAGCCTAACATAGGGTAATAAATATTACAAGTCTGTCCAGGCCTAGATCACTGCTCTCACCTAATACTAGTGAGAAATATCCTAAAATAATAGAGAATATTATATTCCCTTGCAAAAGCATGCAGCTAAAGAATAAAAAAATCTTTCGTGTTTAATGAATTATTAATTTCGTGGATATTAAAAAATATTTAATGCATTTGAGTTAAATTATATCTTAGCTTAGCCGTTACTCTACCTAAGGTCAAGCACCTTAACTACTGGGAACGCTTGGAAGCACTTGACTTGTACTCGTTGGAACGCAGGAGGGAGAGATATATCATAATCTACACTTGGAAAATCTTGGAAGGAATGGTCCCAAATCTGCACACAGAAATCACTCCCTACGAAAGTAAAAGACTGGGCAGGCGATGCAAAATGCCCCCAATAAAAAATAGGGGCGCCATTGGTACACTAAGAGAAAACACCATAAGTGTCCGGGGCCCAAAACTGTTCAACAGCCTCCCATCAAGCATTAGGGGAATTGCCAATAAACCCCTGGCTGCCTTCAAGAGAGAGCTGGACAGATACCTAAAGTCAGTGCCGGATCAGCCGGGCTGTGGCTCGTATGTTGGACTGCGTGCGGCCAGCAGTAACAGCCTAGTTGATCAGGCCCTGATCCATCGGGAGGCCTGGTCATGGACCGGGCCGCGGGGGCGTTGATCCCCGGAATAACCTGCAGGTAACCTCCAGGTAAGATGAACAGAAATATTACAAATTAATGATTCAATACTAGGATCTATTATTTCATTTATTAAAGCTAAACATAACATATATCTATTTATGTTATGTTCAGAAACTAACGAAAAAATTACTCTGGTTCCAATCAACAATTAAGTTTCGATGTATTGGGAAAATCAGAGAATAATTCTGTTTTAACTCTGTTAATAATATTGTTAATATTTTTTTACGGTTTTATCTTTCATGGATTTCCAGAGTTTTTCTATTCCCGGAGATGGGCTCTGGGCCAGCCTTGTCTGGTGTTTGGCTAGTCCAGCAGGCTGTTGCTGCTGGCGGTCTGCTGGCCCTCATGTTCATTACAGCCTGGTTATCTGGCATCTAGTGGAGATACTTGTCCAGTTTCCTCTTGGACGGTTCTACACTGATATTTTCTGGTAAAATATTGAATAGTCTGGGGCAACGGATGTTGATACAATGTTCTCTTACTGTGTCCTCGGCGCCCCAGCTTTTCACTTCGCTTATTTTACACTTTCTCTCATATCTTTCGCTCCGTTATGTTGTTAAGGCAGCATGCTAATTCTGGACTAGGCCCTCAAGTACTCTCCATACATCTTTCATACATCTCTCTCTTCTTCATTCCAGCGAGTACATATTTAAGACGTCGTGGCGTTCTCAGTAATTTCTCAAGTATAACTATAATTTCCAAGTCAAGACTTTAATTTCCCACGATTGAATATGATTTCCCATAAATGGATCTTTTAAGATAAAGCAAACTCTTACTTTAATTGAAGATTCAGTATCATCACGAATATCTGCGAAATAGATTCTAAGCTGTGATATATTTAATAATTCGTGTTCTATATTGGATCCAAAATTATTTTAAGACCGGAGCTAAAAATTCAAAAGACGATAGGAAATTGCGGGTGTAAAAATTATATGCTGTTTAATCCAGTTTATAGACAATGTGGATATTGATTGCCACAGTGATGATAGAAACTTCAACTGAGCGGTGACAAACACAGAGGGGAGAAACTCACAAACACAGTGGGAACAAGCTTGACAAACACAGAGAGAAGAAACTCGCAAACACAGTGGGAATAAGCCTGACAAACACTGTAGGAAGAAATTCACAAACTCGGTGGGAACAAGGTCGACAAATTCATAAATGAGACACTTGTGCAACATTTAGGTAACTTTATTCTGGGAACGCTACGCCAGCCAGTGCTTCTTCAATCCAGTGCAGAGGAAGGTATAATGTTTGTCAGGAAACAGGACACGTGTTTCCTGACGCTGGTCTTAGTCATATGATGACCCAGAGTTGGAGCTTTTGGTCGTCTGACCGAGAACTTCCGCTGGTTAATCGGTCAACCTCTTTAAGAATCATGGTTATGATTATAACCATTCGGAGTATTAATTAGTCAATGTATTTCCATTACAGAGAAGAAATGTAGAAGACGGAAGGTGGCAGGTTGAGTCACCAGTGGGAAAAGCACTAGTAGAAGTAGGTTATTCTTTTAGTGGGAGTTTTCCACTGGTGAATCCACCTGCCACCTTCCCTCATCCACCACTCTCTGTATTGAACTAGACAAACCACTGGCTGGCGAAACGTTTCCGGAACAAGGATACCCGAATGGTGCTCAAGTTTTCCAAACAATTTATGCACAGTGGACAAACAAAGAGGGAACTTTCAAAACAAACACAGAGATAAACCTTATAAGCAACACATAGTATATACACAACAAACAACTGCCGAGATAAAACAGGCAAGCATAACAAATAGCAGACATAAACCAATCGTGAGCGTATACGTGAACCAGTCATACCAAATAACTTACAAAAAGCAATATACAGACACTACACAAACAGCATACGTAAACAATATACAGGCAATACATAAACATCATACGTAAACAATACACAATTTACAAGTCACACTGTGATTTGTAAATGGTCCAAGTGGGACCGAAAAGTCGTCTTCTATGCGGGTTATTTGTGTATTGTTCCAGTCACGGTATTGTACCTTATCGTTCTTCTATACATAAACAGTCATAATATACATAAATGAAACAATCACAATATACATTATTCGAAAACCAAACAATCGAAACAACACACGTAACCAATCAAAACAGTATACATAAACACCGCAAGCATGCATATACCAAACAAACATCAATATCCACAAACAAAATAACCAGCAAACGACATGCAGAAACCAAACAATCATAACATAAGCAAAAATAAATCCAACAAGCGATAAAGAATACCCATAAACCAAGTAAATTGTCAGACTATAAAGGACACTCCTCGTTCAATGTCTCACACATGAGATTTTCATGAAGTTCCTCACGTATAGAATAAATAAAATAATTGGCAACTTTCTTGTCGGAATTGCGTGCAGAAATGCATTTACATATTTGGGATTTAAATGCAATTTACATCGAGATTCGTTTTACATAACAGTGCCACTGCGATGCTTGCCTGGGAAAAGTTGATCCGAAAGGCGATGGAAAATCTTGCCCAAATCACCTGGGTATGCATGGAATAATGCATGGGTTGAGGGTTTTATAGTGCCCAGACGAGGAGTTGCTGAGGACAACCCGCCGAGAACGATGCCTTGGAGAGAGAGGAATAAGAGAAGATTATCATAAAATTGATGGTATACAATACCGACAAGTTGATGAGTAAGACACATGTGCAACACTTTTTGGCACTGAGGATTCCGAAGCGTTGTTCATGTGTCTTATTCATCAAAAGAAATGTCTGATGTGTGATGTTTAAAACAAGAGGCTAGAGGACTACTGCAGTAGGCTGGTAGTCATTCTCGTATGCCTACGTTAAGCCCCCCTTTTCTCTGTTATTTTTATTGTTAAGGAAATGAACCAGACAACGGCCTGTGTCACATGCTGGTTTATTGTATCTCACTGAATAAGTGAGGTAGGGGGTAGCAATTGGTCCTGACTTAGGCAGTGACCCCTAGCTTACCAGTGCTGGCCAGCCAATGTTGTCTTGGGTTATAACTCAGTGTTACGACTTTTTTCCACCTCTCTTCCTCCTCCTCCTCCTCCTCCTCCTCCTCCTCCTCCTCCTCCTCCTCCTCCTCCTCCTCCTCCTCCTCCTCCTCCTCCTCCTCCTCCTCCTCCTCCTCCTCCTCCAGGCGCTGAAAACATTAAGTTCTGCAAGTTCAGAACGAGAGAACCAGAAACACTAAACTCCTGTAAAACATTTTCTGAGTGAATAATATTTTAACATTTTTTTTTTAATTTACGACCTTCATGTTTCTAGAGATTACAGAACTGGATATATTATTAACTCATAATATTTAAGACAACTCAAAAATATTTCTCCAAAATTTATTCCAATGTAAAGTAATCTTGACACAATTTGCCAGATACTGACGAAAGTGTCTAGCTAGAGCTTCCCACTCAGAATGAACAAAAATAATGAAACTCACTATAAGTATATTTTCTTTTAGTATATTATATTATGAAACAAATTTTGATTTGACAGTGTGGGAAGTCTGGTTGTTCTGACAGTGTGGGGAGTCTGGTTGTTCTGACAGTGTGGGAAGTCTGGTTGTTCTGACAGTGTGGGGAGTCTGGTTGTTCTGACAGTGTGGGAAGTCTGGTTGTTCTGACAGTGTGGGGAGTCTGGTTGTTCTGACAGTGTGGGAAGTCTGGTTGTTCTGACAGTGTGGGGAGTCTGGTTGTTCTGACAGTGTGGGAAGTCTGGTTGTTCTGACAGTGTGGGGAGTCTGGTTGTTCTGACAGTGTGGGGAGTCTGGTTGTTCTGACAGTGTGGGAAGTCTGGTTGTTCTGACAGTGTGGGGAGTCTGGTTGTTCTGACAGTGTGGGGAGTCTGGTTGTTCTGACAGTGTGGGGAGTCTGGTTGTTCTGACAGTGTGGGGAGTCGGGTTGTTCTGACAGTGTGGGGAGTCTGGTTGTTCTGACAGTGTGGGGAGTCTGGTTGTTCTGACAGTGTGGGGAGTCTGGTTGTTCTGACAGTGTGGGGAGTCTGGTTGTTTTGATAATGTGGGAAGCCTGGTTGTTCTGACAGTGTGGGGAATCTGGTTGTTCTGACAGTGTGGGGAGTCTGGTTGTTCTGACAGTGTGGGGAGTCTGTTGTTTTGATAATGTGGAAGTCTGGTTGTTCTGACAGTGTGGGGAATCTGGTTGTTCTGACAGTGTGGGGAGTCTGGTTGTTTTGATAATGTGGGAAGCCTGGTTGTTCTGACAGTGTGGGGAATCTGGTTGTTCTGAATGGGTGGGAAGCCTGGTTGTTTTAACAGTGGGAAGTCTGGTTGTTCTGACAACCAGTTATCCCACAGATAATTTGATGTCTCTCAATTATTATACAAGAACATCAGAATGTCGACGTCCTATAAATCACGTAAAGATTACCTCTTGATTTTACCATCACGGAGGCTTCAGACATTTTGTTTTTCGAAGCTTCTCCATGTTTAAGCAGACCTTGCTAAATCAACATAACATTAACTATGCTGTAAATAAGACACAGAGTGGGGGTTATGGCACCTTATTTTGAAGACGTTTCGCTCACTAGTTACATTGTCAATACAGTTGATACAGTCCCTGGTGGGCGAAACTTCTTTAAAATAAAATTCCATAAATTTCAAAACCAGTGTTTTATGTTATATTTAAATACCGACAGTATAGTCTACCATTGTATCACTATTAACTTTGATAATATATTTCTCTTTTGTTCTGTTAAAACTGGTTAATTTAACAATTCCAAACCATCCTAAAGCACAAAACAGCGATGGAAAATCTACTTTCCGAGCAGAATATTTTGCAGTTTCTTGATAAGAGGACAACAGCCGTCTGGTTTAAGAAAATATACTCGATGTCTGATTGTACATCTGAATAATAAATAACCTGTAAACTATATTACGTTTTTATGTAATTATGTAATAATATCTGCAACGAGAAAATATCACTGGGGAAAAAATTATTTGGGGAATCTGGGAGAGATCCCGGGGGAGAGATGCCTGGGAGAGGCTGGGAGGATCCCCTGGTAGAGATGCCTGGTAGAGAGGCCTGGGAGAGATCCTGGGAAATCCCTGGGAGAGATCCCTGGAGAGTCCGGGAGAATCCGGGGGGGAGGATCCCTGGGAGAGATCCTGGGAGAGATCCCGGGTAAGATCCGGGGGAGAGATGGGGGGAGAGAGCCTCGACAAAGATTGTTTATCAGTAGGTAACCCGGGGAAAGATGTGGTGAAGAACGTCAGACAAAAGTACCGTCTAAAACATAGATTTTTGTTGTGGGGTGGTGTGGTGTAGTGTATGTGTGTGTTTGTTTGGTGTTTGTATGTGTTCCCTGTGTGTTGTTGTGTATGTATTTGTGGTCCCCCTAGTACCCCTATTGAGGTTGCGGGGTCGATCCGAGCCCCTGGCCCCGCCTCTTCACTGATCGCTACTGGGTCACTCTCCCTGAGCCGTGATTTTTACATCCCTCTGTTTTAAAAGTATTTTGGATCCTGCCTCCACTACATCGCTTCCCAAACAAATTCCACTTACTGATACTCGGGGTGAAGAAATATTTCCCCCTCATCCCTGTGATTCATCTGTGTCTTCAGCTTCCAACTGTGCCCCCTTGTTACTGTGTCCAAATCTCGGGAACACCCGTCTTTTGCCCACCTTGTCAATTCCTCTCATTTTGTATGTCGTTATATGTCCCCCCTATCTCTCCTGTCCCCAGTGTCGTCGGGTTGATTTCCCTTTAAACCCTCTCCCGTAGACATACCCTTGTCGGGGGACTAGTTTGTTGAAAAACCCTTTTGCACTTTCTCTATTTTCCCTTCACGGCGGGGAGGTGTGGGTTCCAAACGGTGCCGCATACCCCAAATAGGGGCCAACAACACGGTGTACAGGTCCTAAAAATGATTCCTTTATTAAGATGGGGGAAGCTTTTCTGATTTTTTGTAGGCCCCAAATGCTTCAGCAGTTTATTTGGGGTTGATGTGCCGTTTCAGGAATGTGCCGGGTTTTCTAATCCCAAGATCTTTTTTTTTTGGGGGGTTTGTATCTCTGCCCCCCTAACGTATCCGTCGCGGCCTTCTTTGCCCTTCCCCAATCTTCATGACTTTGCACTTGGGGGTTTTTGAACTCCGGAGCCAATTGCTGGCCCAGGTCTGCACTGTCCAGATCCCTTTGTATTCTGCCTGGTCTTCATCGATGTATTCTTTTTTCAACTTCACGTCATTGCAAACAGGACCCCTCAAGTCTATTCCTTCCGATGCGTTCACAAATACCAAAAACACACTGGTCCTGACGACCCCCGCGGGGCCCCCTGGGCACAGGGGCCCACTCGACACCTCGCCCCTACCATGCCGTGTGTCTTCCGACAAGTATTTCCCCCATCCTTGTAGGCCTTCCTGTTATCCCCCGTTTGGGCCCCCAGTTTTGCCCAATCTGTGTGTGTATGTGTGTGTGTTGTGGTGGGGGTGTTTGTGTGTGTGTGTGTGTGTGTGTTGTGCTGTGTGTGTATGTGTGTGTGTGTTTGTGGTGTACTAGATATTGAATGTGAAGATATGCACTTAAAATGCAGATTTCTATAACTACACCAAACCACAACGGGGTGTGTATATACAAAACGCGCCACACAGTCACCAAGTAAATAAAAACCAAACACCATACGTGCAAAGACACATCCACATAAACATTTTCACCACACACCACACAAACACACCAACACACACACACAACACACACACACACACACAACAACAAACACACAAACACACACACACACACACACACCACACACACAACCCACACACACACACACACACACCACAACAATTTTTCCCCTGTCTCAAAATTTACCAAAATTGAGAGTAAAATTATTTGGGAAAAATCCCAATTTTTTTTTTCCAATTTTAAGAGAATTTTGAACCAAATTTTCTGAGACCTCGGAAGACTTTTAGTGATAAGGAACTGGGGAAAAAAAAAGCCAATTTATCAGAATTTTGCTTATATATTTTCCCTTTTTCACCCCCCTGGGATGTTTTGGGATGTTGTATGTATTTTTGTGTGTGTTGTGGTGTGTGTGTGTGTGTGTGGTGTGTGTGTGTGGTGTGTGTGTGTGTGTGTGTGTGTGTGTGTATGTGTGTGTGTATGTATGTGTGTGTGTGTCTGTATGTGTGTGTGTGTGTGTGTGTGTATGTGTGTGTGGTGTGTTTGTATGTATGTGTGTGTGTGTATGTGTGTGTGTGTGTTTGTATGTAGTGTGTGTGTGTTTGTGTGTGTGTGTGTTTGTGTGTGTGTGTGTGTGTGTGTGTGTGGTGTGTGTGTGTGTGTGTGTGTGTGTGTGTGTGTGTGTGTGTGTGTGTGTGTGTATGTGTGTATGTGTGCTTGTGTGAGGGACCCATCCGATTACCAGCAGGTGTATTTCAACCGTGATAGAAACACGAGAAGACAGACAGAAAATGAGAGAGGATACAACGATGCAAGGAGCAGGAAAGAGAGTCAAGGATGGAGATGGGCAGGGGAACCCAGACTCAGGACCAAGAGCAAACGCAACATCTCTACAGAAGACCCTCATTCCCGACAACCCCACCGCAACCAAGCAAACTAACTCAAAACAACTCACACCCTGTACCCATAGCCCCACCCCTCCCACCACAAATTCCACCTTCACAGTAGCTCCCCATAGTATCCTGCCAGATCTCCTACTCCTCCAATTCCAACAAACCCCCCAAACCACAGTATTAGAAAATCAGCTGAAGGTTTGGTAGAGTGAGCAGAAGGGAAGGAGGAGTTGCACTGCTCATCAAAACCAGTGGAGATTTGAGGAAATGGATGGAATGGATAGAATTATTAAGAATTCAGACTGGAGGTCCAAAAGTGGTGATTACAGTGATGTACAACCCACCACAGAATAGCAGGAGGCCAAGAGAAGAATATGATGAGAGCAACGGAGCAATGGTGGACACATTAGCTGAGGTGGCCAGAAGGGCCCACATGAATAGGGCAAAGTTACTAGTTGTGGGTAATTTCAATCATAAGGAGATTAACTGGGAAAACCTGGAGACACATGGGGGACCTGATACGTGGAGAGCCATGGTGATGGAGGTGGTAGTGGAAAACCTCATACATCAACATGTCAGGGGCACTACCAGAGAGAGAGAGGAGAGGATGAACCAGCAATGCTGGACCTCATATTCACCTTGAGTATTTCTGACACTGAGGACATCACATATGAAAGGCCCCTCGGAACTAGTAATCATGTGTTCCTGAACTTCGAATACACTGTAGAGTTAAAAGTAGAGAGTGAAGCAGCATGAGTAGGATGGGGGAAGCCAAACTATAAAAGAGGGGACTACACAGGCATGAGGAATTTTTTGCATGAGGTATAGTGGGAAAGAGAACTGGTGGGAAAAACAGGAAATGAAATGATGGAATACATGACCACAAAATGCAAGGAGGCAGAGGAGAGGTTTGTACCCAAGGGCAACAGATACCAGAGGAAGGCCAAAACAAGCCCATGGTTCACCAAAAGGTGTAGAGAGGCTAAAATTAAGTGCACTAAAGAATGGAAAAGGTATAGAAGACAAAGAACCCAGGAAAATAAGGAGATTAGCAGAAGATCTAGAAATGAATATGCATGGATAAGGAGGGAGGCCCAGCGGCAATACGAAAATGATACAGCATCGAAAGCCAAATCTAACCCAAAGCTGTTGTACAGCCACATCAGGAGGAAAACAGCAGTCAAGGATGAGGTAATCAGACTGAGGAAGGAAGAAGGTGGGATCACAAGAAACGACAAAGAAGTATGTGAGGAACTCAACAAAAGATTCAAGGAAGTGTTTTCAGTGGAACCAGAAAGGACTCCAGTAAGCCAGGATGGTAGAGTACACCAACAAGTGCTGGACACATTACATACAACACAGGAGGAGGTGAAGAGGCTGACAAGTGAACTAGATACCTCAAAGGCAGTATGACCAGACAGCATCTCTCCATCGGTCCTAAGAGAGGGAGCAGAGGCAGTGTGTGTGCCGCTAACAAGTCTTCAACAGCTCCATTAAAACTGGGCAATTACTTGAGGTGTGGAAGACGGCAAATGTAGTACAAATCTTTAAGAAAGGAGTTAGGTAGGTGGCATTTAACTACAGATCAGTGTCACTGACATGTGTAGTATGCAAAGTCATGGAGAAGATTATTAAAAGTGTGATGGAACATCTAGAAAGGAATGAATTCATAAACGATAACCGGTACGATTTCAGGGAAGGGAAATCCTGTGTCAAAAACCTACGAGGCAACAGAAGTAAGACAAGAGAGAGAGAGAGAGAGAGAGAGAGAGAGAGAGAGAGAGAAGAGAGAGAGAGAGAGAGAGAGAGAGAGAGAGAGAGAGAGGTGGGAAGACTGCATTTTCTTGGACTGCAAGAAGGCCTTTGACACAGTTCCACACAAGAGATTTGTGTAAAATCTACAGGAACAGGCAGGAATAACAGGAAAGGTATTGCAGTGAATCAAAGAATACCCAACAGGAAGGAAACAACGAGAGATTTTACGTGACGAGGTGTCAGAGTGGGCGCTTGTGACGAGCGGAGTTCCACAAGAGTCAGTGCTATGTGCTGCTTCTGGTATATATGAATGACATGACGGAAGGGATAGGTTCAGAGGTGCTTCTGTTTGCAGACGATGTGATGCTAATGATATATAATATAATAATATAATTTAATAAAATAATAATAATATAATAATAATAATAATAATAATAATAATAATAATAATGATAATAATAATAATAATAATAATAATAATAATAATAATAATAATAATAATATTTTTATTTCTACTAGTACATGTTCAAGGTATTTAGTCCTAGCTGACATCAATACATACTACTATATAGAAAGCCGTTTGTTATGCAGAGCATTTTGGGCAAATTAGATCAATTTTGTCCCAGGATGCGACCCACACCAGTCGACTAACACCCAGATACCCATTATTGCTGATGGGTGAACATGGACAACCGGTGTAAGAAAACACCCCTTCGCCGGGAATCGAACCCGGACCCCTCACAGTGAGTAACGAGAGCTTTTACCACCAGATCACGGAGCTCCGTAGAATTCAGTCAGATGAGAATCAAGTGGGACTACAAAGGAAAGGCTGCAAGCCTGGTTTAACAACTGGCTCCTAGAGTTTAACCCCACCAAGTGAGTCATGAAGATTGGGAAGGCCAAAGAAGCCCACAGACAGAGTACAGGCTAGAGGGCCAAAGACTGCTCAAGGAAAAGGATCTTAGGGCGAATATAATACCGAGCTTATCTCTGAGGCGTACATCAGCCAAATAACTGATGCAGCATATGAACGACTGATAAACCTAAGACCAGCGTTTCGACACCTGAGTAAGGAGTCATTCTGTACACAGTGTACGTCAGGCCCATATTGGAGTATACAGCACCAGTATGGAACCCACACTTGGTCAAGCATGTCAAGAAATTATAGAAAGTGCAAAGATTTGCAACAAAAAAAGTCCCGGAGTTAAGGGGTATGTTTTACGAGGAGAGGTTAAGAGAAATAACCTGACGACAGGAGGGATAGGGAGGACATGATAACATATTAAATACTGAGAGGAATTGGCAGGGTAGACAGGAACAGAATGTTTCAGAGATGTGACACAGCAACAAAGGGACACAACTGCAAGTTGAAAACTCAGATGAGTTATAAGTAGTGGTGGTAGAATACATACATAGCTTTAAGAAGAGATACGACAAAGCTCATGGAGCAGGGAGAGAGTAAGGATACTAGCGACCAGCGAAGAGGCGGGGCCAGGAGCTGTGAGTAGACCCCTGCAATCACAAATCGGTGGTACAAACAAGTGTGTACAAACACTCAAAATTCATTCGTCTGTCTCTATCTCGAATGCAAAACTCGTAGTCTTTCAGCCCTCCTGCAAAACTCTACACGAGGAATACCCATCCATTTTACACTCCAGATGCTGCATATGTCCACAAGAAACAACTCACAAAGGATCTTCCCTGGTGGAGTGCGTCCGCCGTGTGAGTTCACTCAAGCGAGAAAGCAATATACTCTTTCAGCGTCCTCCACAATCCTTTCGAGTGCTGAGGCCCTTTACTCCGTTTCCCTTTTTTTCACAACTTTCCAATGTCGAAGGTCACCTTATGGCATGCCTGGTGATTGGGTCGACATCCACAAGGCAGCGTCAGCCCTAG
>NC_069406.1:77351935-77374435 GCF_026875155.1 Cherax quadricarinatus | reverse complement strand
TAAAACCCTTACCAAACCCCATTTACAACCTTTACCTAACATCTTTTAAAAAAACCTTTATCTAAAATACAAGCCTTACCTAATTCTGTACAACCCTTTCCCAAAACATTTTTCAAGCCTTACCAACCTCATTTACAACCCTTACCTACTCATTTCAATCCTTTCTAAAACATTTACAAGCCTTAACCTAACAAATTTCAAGCCTTACCTAACATTTTACAAACCTTATCAATATTACAAGCCTTCCCCTACACATTTAAAACCCCTTACCTAACATTTTTTTACAAGCCTTACCAAAATCATTGACAAGCCTTACCTAACATCTTTTACAACCCCTTTACCTAACATCATTTACAACCCTTCCAAAATCATTTACAAACCATTTTACATTTACAACCCTTATCTAATATATACAACCTTACCTAAATCAATAAAAAGCCTTTCCCAAACAAAATTTTAAAACAACCCTTTCCCTAATATAACAAGCCCAACCTAAATCATATCAAGCCTTACCTAACCCTTTACAACCTTTTCCTAACATCATTTAAAATCCTTATCTAACATCTTTTTACAACCCTTTTACCAAACATAATTTCAAAGCCTTACCTAACTTTTTACAAAACCTTTCTATTAACAACCCCTTCCTAATATCGTACAAGCCTTACCTAACCCATTTAAAACCCTTCCCTTTAACATCTTTACAAGCCTTCCCTAACATCATTAAAAGTTTTAAAACCAAACATCATTTACAAGCCTTACCTAACATCATTTACAAGCCTTACCTAACATCATTTACAAGCCTTACCTAACATCATTTACAAGCCTTACCTAACATCATTTACAAGCCTTACCTAACATTTACAAACCTTATCTAATATATACAACCTTACCAAAATGTCATGACAAGCCTTTCCCTAAACCTTTTTACAACCCTTCCTAACATCATTTACAAGCCTTACCTAACTCGTTTAAAAAAAGCTTTCCCCCAAACATCATTTACAAGCCTCCCTAACATCTTTTTACAACCCTTCCCTAACATCATTTTACAACCCTTCCTAACATCTTTTTCAAGCCTTCCCCTAACATCGTTTACAACTTTCCTAACTCTTTTACAAGCCTTACCAACTCTTTTACAAGCCTTACCAACTCATTTACAAGCCTTCCTAACTCTTTTTACAAGCCTTCCCTAACATCATTTACAAGCCTTACCAACATTTACAAGCCTTATCAAAAATTACAACCTTACCTAATACATATACAAGCCTTACCTAACACCTTTACAAGCCTTACCTAAAAAATTTACAAGCCTTACCTAACATCTTTACAAACCTTACCAACACATTTAAAAGCCTTACCTAACACCATTTACAAAGCCTTATTAAACTTTACAAGTCTTACCAACCCCTTTAAAAGCCTTCCCAACATCATTTACAAGCCTTACCAAACTTTCTTTACAAGCCTTACCTAACTCATTACAAGCCTTAAACCTACATCTTTGCAAGCCTTATCTAACTCATTTACAACCCTTACCAACATCATTTACAGCCTTACCAACATTTTTTACAAGCCTTACCTAACATCTTTTTTCAAGCCTTACCTAACATCTTTTACAAGCCTTACCTAAATCTTTACAACCCTTTACCTAAAATCTTTTACAAGCCTTCCCTAACTCTTTTACAAGCCTTCCCTAACACATTTAAAAACCCTACCTAAAAATTTACAAGCCTTCCCTAACACCATTTACAACCCTTTATCTAACATATTTAAATTTTACCTAACTCATTTAAACCTTCCTAACATCATTTACAAGCCTTACCTAACATCTTTTACAACTTACCAAAAATCATTTACAACCCTTACCTAACATCATTTGCAAGCCTTTTTAACATCTTTACAAGCCTTCCTAACATCATTTACAGCCTTCCTAACACATTTACAAGCCTTTACCTAACATCTTTTACAAGCCTTACCTAACCTCATTTACAAGCCTTACCTAACATCATTTACAAGCCTTACCTAACATCATTTACAAGCCTTACCTAACATCATTTACAAGCCTTATTAACATCTTTTACAAGCCTTACCAACTCATTTACAACCCTTTTCCTACATCTTTACAAGCCTTACCTAGCATATTACAAGCCTTACTAACACAATTTACAAGCCTTACCTAAATTTTACAACCCTTAAAACATCTTTTAAAAAGCCTTCCTAACATCGTTTAAAAGCTTTACCTAACACATTTCAACCTTACAAACTCATTAAAAGCCTTACCTACATCATTTAAAGCCTTACCTAACATCATTTACAACCCTTCCTAACTTTTAAAGCCTTTCTAATATATACAATTACCCTAATATCTATACAAGCCTTACCTAAAACCCCTTTTTACAAGCCTTCCTAACTTTTACAAGTTCCCCAAAACATCATTAAAAACCCTTTCCCTAACAAATTTACAAGCCTTACCAAACACCATTCAACCCTTTATCTAATTTCATTTACAATCTTACCAAATCATTTACAACCTTCCTAACATCTTTACAACCCTTACCTAACATCATTGCAAGCCTTACCAAAAAAATTTTTACAAGCCTTACCAACTCTTGAACCTTTTAAACATCTTTCAAGCCTTACCTAAATCTTTTTACACCCTTCCCAAACATCTTTACAAGCCTTACTAACATCATTTACAAGCCTTACCTAACATTTTTTACAACCCTTACCTAAATCAATTTACAACCCTTACCAACAAATTTAAAGCCTTATTAACTCATTTCAAGCTTACCTAACACATTACAAGCCTTACCTAAAATCTTTACAACCTTACCAACCCCATTTAAAAAGCCTTATCTAACATCATTTAAAGTCTTACCAACATCTTTTTACAACCCCAACCAAACATCTTTACAAGCCTTACCAAACACATTTACAAGCCTTACCTAACATCATTTCAACCCCTTCCCAACATCATTTGCAAGCCTTACTAAAATCATTTACAACCCCTTACCAAATATTTACAGCCTTCCCAAACATTTTACAACCCTTACCTAAAAATCATTTCCCAACCTTACCTAACTCATTACAACCCTTTACCAACATCATTAAAACCCTTACCAAAACATCATTCAAGCCTTCCTAACATCATTTACAACCCTTTACCAACTCATTTAAAGCCTTCCCTAACACATTTAAAAACTTACCTAACCCCATTTACAAGCCTTATAACTCATTTACAAGTCTTACCTAACATCATTTAAAACCCTTTACCAAACATCTTTTACAACCCTTACCTAACATCTTTCAAGCCTTCCCTAAAACATTTACAACCTTACCTAACACTTTGCAAGCCTTATTAACATCTTTACAAGCCTTACCAACATCTTTACACCCTTTCCTAACATCATTTACAAGCCTTACCAACATCTTTTACAAGCCTTACCAAACATCATTTAAAGCCTTTACTAACATCATTCAACCCCTTACCTAACACATTTACAGCCTTACCTAACATCTTTTTAAAAAGCCTTACTAACATCATTTACAACCTTACTCATCTTTTTCAAGCCTTACCTAACATCATTTACAAGCCTTACCTAACATCATTTACAAGCCTTACCTAACATCATTTACAAGCCTTACCTAACATCATTTACAAGCCTTACCTAACATCATTTACAAGCCTTACCTAACATCGTTTACAAGCTTTACCTAACATCATTACAAGCCTTAAACCTAACATCATTTCAAGCCTTCCAAACATCATTTAAAAGCCTTACCAACATCTTTTACACCCTTCCAACTTTACAAGCCTTACTAAAAATTACACCTTACCAAATATCATATAAAAGCCTACCTAACACCATTTTAAAGCCTTCCCCAAACTCATTACAACCCTTCCCTAACACTTTAAAAAACCTTACCTACTCATTTACAAGCTTCCTACACCATTTCAACCCTTATCTAACTCATTTCAGTCTTACCTAACATCTTTTACAACTTACCTAACATCATTTACAAGCCTTCCCAAACATATTTGCAAGCCTTCCCAACTCTTTTAAAAGCCTTACCAAACATCATTTGCAACCTTATCTAACATCATTTACAAGCCTTACCTAACATCATTTACAGCCTTACCTAACATCATTTACAAGCCTTCCCTAACATCTTTTACAACCCTTACCTAAACATTTACAAGCCTTACCAACATCATGTAAAAGCCTTACCTAAAAACTTTACAACCTACCTAACATCATTTACAAGCCTTACCTAACATCATTTACAAGCCTTACCTAACATCATTTACAAGCCTTACCTAACACCATTTACAAGCCTTATCTAACATCATTTACAAGTCTTCCCAACATCTTTTAAAACCCTTACCTAATCTTTTACAAGTTTTACCTAACATCATTTACAAGCCTTACCAAACATCATTTACAAGCCTTTACCTAACATCTTTGCAACCCTTTAACTAACAAAATTTAAAACCCTTACCAACATCTTTCACCTTTACCAAAACATCATTTACAACCTTTACCTAAAATCATTAAAACCCTTTAAACCTAAATCATTTACAACCCTTACCTAACATCATTTCAAGCCTTACCTAACATCATTTACAAGCCTTACCTAACATCATTTACAAGCCTTATCTAACATCTTTTAAAACCCCTTACCTAAATCATTTACAAGCCTTACCAACACATTACAAGCCTTTACCTAGACTTTTACAAGTTTACCTAACACATTTACAACCCTTTTACCTAAATCATTTAAAACCCTTTTAACCCAAACACTTTTACAAGCCTTGCCTAACATCTTTACAAGCCTTACCTAACATCTTTTACAAGCCTTACCTAAATCATTTACAACCCTTACCTAACACATTTACAACCTTTTCCCCTAAATTTCTTTTAAAAGCCTTACCTAACATCATTTACAACCTTACCTAACTCTTTTTTCAACCCTTTTACCTAGCATCGCCTTTTTAAACTTTGATTGTTTGAACAGAAAAAGGGATAAAATTGGAGCCAGCGGGGGCCAAGATTTTTTTTGGGCCCCTTGACGCTATTTAAATTTAAATGTCTCTAGCTTTGTGAATGGTTACGGACTAAGATTGTTTCATCTGCGCCGTACATTTCCAGTCCCTGAGAGGCCAAATTTTTTGAAGGTCGATTGGAAAATTCCCAAAGAAAGCGAAAATGGAGAAAAAATTGGCGTAGGTGAGGGAAAAATTCGTTAGAGAAAGGGGAAGCATAAAGAATGATGGAAAGTATAAAGGTTGAATGCTTTCATATTGGGTGTCATCGCCCCTTTCTACCCACACCTTCTCCCCCCGGCCCGGGGTTTTCTGGGGCTCTCCTGGGATATTGGATTTATTGGGCTTCCTGGTAATAAGACACATGGGCAACTTAGGTATTTTATTACGAAAATTTTTTGCCTACACAGTACTTCTTCTGTCGGACAGAAAAGTTTGGTTAGGCATAGAGATGTGAAGACAAAGTATATCCATCCCCTTGAAGACTATTTAAGGTTTTCAGTCCCCCAGTCTGGAGAAAGTTTTGTTCCAAAGTCGAAACAATGTTTTCACATGTGCTTAACCAACCTGTCGGTATTTTATGCCTTTTAATATTTTTTGCTTCCGCTCCCCCCAAGTTTTTTAATTGTTTTTTCCCCCTCTTATTTTTTTTTATATTTTTTTTTTTTTAGAAACCGGACCGATTTGACATACGTATTTTGCGAAATTTTCCTTAGTTCTCACCCTTCTTTTGAAGGCCTTTTTTGGTATCTGGAGTGAAGGTGTCCCCGGGTTTGGGAATTTTTTTTATTTTTTTTTTTCGTCTTTTAGCCTTTTGATCGAACTGGGTCACTTGACACCACCCAGACAAAGCGGGCAGCTGGGCGTGCACTGATCATGAAAAGTGTCGCTTTACCGTGTTGATGATCTGTTTGTCTTAGAGCCCCCAGCAAACCCCCTCGCGTAGCAAACCGCATCTTCCCTCATGAAGCTATTGGCGTCTGTGCTTTTTTTCTAGGGGGAAGTTTTTCAAAGGGGCGCGCCACCAGCGACTACCCGTCCCCCAAAGGCTTCTCACTCATACACATCGCGAAACCTAAGAGCTCTTTCCACGCCAACACATCGGCAGACTTCTGCCGTTTAATATTAGCTTCGCCCATATATTCTTTTATATTTTATTCTTTTTTATATTTTTTTTTGTGTTGTAATTTATTTTTTATTTTCCTTTTTGTAGGGGGGAAAGGATCTTTTAAATACTCTTTGAGGGGCTGAAAGGGTCGTTTAAACCATCACAGCGAAAAAAAGAGGTAGAGGGGGAAAAAAACTTTGATTACGTAATAAAGGGGGGGAACACCCCAAAAAAATTGAAAAAAAACAACAACAAAAATAATAACAACAACAACAACAACAAAACAACAACAAAAACAAAAACAACAAAAACAACAACAACAACAACAAAAATAATAAAAAAATAACAACAACACAAAAAACAACAAAAACAAAAACAACAACAACAAAAACAACAAAAACCAACAAAATAAAATAATAAAAATAAAATAACAAAAACAACAACAAAAACAACAACAACAACAACAACAACAACAAAATAAAATAATAATAAAAAAAAATAAAAATAATAAAATAACAACAAAAAACAAAACAACAACAACAACAACAACAATAATAATTAATAATAAGATAATAAAAATATAATAAAAATAATAAAAAATAATAATAATAATAATAATAATATTTAAAAATAATTTTTATTTGGACGATACATAGTTTTACAAGGAATTATAGTGAGTAAGAGTGAAAATGATGAGTGAAGAATAAAACGCAATCTCTACGAATTGTGCTAAAATAGATGTACGGACCAACGTTAGTTACTTGTACATTTTTGCTACAGTTGACTCGATTCCCCAAGTGGTGTAGTTTACCATTATTTTTAGAAGCAATACTAGTATGAAGTAGTTTGTTGTAGTCGTAGTGGTATGCAGAATAATATAGTGGGGGTATTACTAGCAGTAATAATAATTATAATAGAAGCAAAAGTAGTGTATTTTGGGGTGCAGAAGAAATATAGTTTTTATTAGTATAATGGCCCTAGTAGTAGTTTGGACAGTAGTATAGTGCAGTAGTTTTGATATAGTGGTTGTGGTGTAGTCCATTCCTATACGTTTTGGTACCTTTTCCTATACAGGATTCATTTTATACTTTGGGCCTTTTCATCATCATGGTATCATATACGTATGGGGTTCATTCGTATACATCATGGTACTCATTTCTATCTTGGTATACTATGCTAACTACCTTATTTCTCAAGACATAACTAGTGGTAGATTGACTGTAGTTAGTACTCAGCATATAACCTCTGAAATAGTCCTTGAATTCAGCTGGGTGTATATTCTATACCCTCTCATAGACTAATTATATTGTCTTCCACTCTCTCTCTCTCTCTCTCTCTCTCTCTCTCTCTCTCTCTCTCTCTCTCTCTCTCTCTCTCTCCCTATCTATCTATCTATCTATCTCTCTTTACACAGGATTTGACAAGGTTAGGTTAAGGATCCCTAGCTTTATTGACAAGCTATTTACAAGTTAAGGAATCCTAATCTTATTGACAAGCTAAGTGCTAAGAGCTCTCTCTCTCTCTCTCATTCTCAATCTCATCCTCGTTTTCTCGCTGCCTCTCGCTGCCTCTCGCTGCCTCTCGCTGCCTCTCGCTGCCTCTCGCTGCCTCTCGCTGCCTCTCGCTACGATATATACATTTCCATACCTACATCAACTATCATTCATATGCATGGAACGATCACACTTTCGCTGCCTCAGCCGGCGTTATTCAGGTATTCATCTTGGCCTGAAAGCTTGAAGCTTAATAAGCTGTGTGCCTCAATGATTAAAAGTTTAGGTAATTAAGTCATCCGGAAGCTTGATGGATAAAAATTTAGGTAGTTTACATTTATAGACAGAAATTTGGGTAGTAAACCCTTCTGATACGCAGAGATTTAGGTAGTAAAGCTACCTAATATAGGGAAGTTTAGGTAGTAATCCACCTGAACCACTGATGTTCAGGTTAGTAAATCCGCCTGAATCACTGTTGTTTAGATAGTAAATCCATTGACTCACTGATGATTACTTAACTTCAGTAAAGCTAGTTAATAGCTAAATTCACGCAGTTAAGTAATCTGAAAGACTTAAATTTCAGTATAAAAAAACCACAGGATTAATTACAATAATTTAAGTTTGGATAATGAAGTCTTCTGTTAATGTGGTTTGTGATATAAAACTTCAAAATGGGAGGAAATTTAGTTAAATAAACTGTAAGTCTAAAGCTGGTTGGTTAATGGGATTTACATTAATCCTGTTAAATCCTATTAAAATCCTATCAAAAATTCTTTAATCCCTGAAACAAGGATTAAAATCAAATTTTAGTGCATATACACTGATATAATTACTCATCTCAGTGTAAATATTCTGTGATGTTGAATGTTTAGGTCATAAATCTTATGGAAAGACTGAAGTTTTTATCATTTAGTCACTGAAGTTGAAATGAGTTATATCCCTCACAAGTCTGAGCTTAAACTGGGTCATTCTCTTGAAATTATAGCAAGTAATTTCTAGGATGATATGGTCGCAAACAAAAGAACAAGGAAAGTTACTTAATGGCATCACTTTGAAGACACAAGAGCCCTCACTGACATCAATTGTCCCTCACGGGAAGGTAGTTGATGCAGGTGGAGGACCTCTGACCCAAGGAATTGGAACTGACTTCCCTCTCCATAGATTGAGGCTGATTGTCTACCATTTGGCAGGTCAAGAGATGTTCTACTTTGCCTACCAGTGAACATCTAAACAACATCGTCTGAACAACGCCACTTACAACGTTTGTACAGAAATTAAATATTATAACATTAATATCATTCAGTACCAACAAGTTGATAAATTAGAAAGATGTGCAGTACCTGGGTACCTTTATTTGAATAAAGATACCCAGGTGTCTAATTCATCAGCAATTAATAATATATAACAACGTTAACATCTAAGAAAAGTTAACATGTGAGAAACGTCATTAATAAAATCCCAAACACGTTCAAAAACGCCTGAACAGCGTCTGAACAATGTCACTAAAAGTATACCAAAAGTCAACATGTCTCTCACCATGTTTATTCAAGCCTTGAGTTGCAACAGAGGTTTTTTCAAGACATTTCCCTGAAGAGGTTATCTTCTTCCTTATTTTTCCTTCTCTTGTTGCTTCGTCTCCTCTTATTCCTTCTCCCTTTTCTCCTCTTCTTCTTCCTCCTCCGCACTCATAACTTCACTTCTGCTCTCGACAAGTTTGACAGATCCGTTTTCTTACTTTTCTCTCTGTCCGTCCCAGCTTAACCTCAGCTCCAACTGGTGAAGTTTGACATCAAACTCTTCGTTCCTCCAGCTGGGTACCATCAAGGGCAGAGCCTTGATGCTGGTGACGGGCTCTTGATCCAAAGAACTGAAGCCACACCCTCCCATTCCATTGAGAGAATCTGGTTGTCTCCCAGTAACCTACTGCTGTAAGACACCCATTTTTTTATTTATTTAGCAGAATTTGATACATCAGTAGTGTGCTGCTACAGTATTCTATGTGACAGTAACATTAAGAACAAAGGCTAACGCGTCGGTTTGGAGTTTTACGACTCTCTAACCGCGGGTCAAGCCCCGCCCGTGGTATGGTTTGTTATGTTTTCCTGTCATATTTCATTACTCAGAATGGGGTTCATAGGAGGTATTGAAATCTGTCAGCGTAAGCTGAGAGACTTCAGCAAGGCGATGAAAATATAGGTCAGTGTTTCATACATGGTTTGTCAGCTCTCCTTATGAATGTAATAATAGCAACAATAACAATAACAACAACAACAGCAACAACAACAACAACAACAACAACAACCTCAACAATAACCTCAACAACAACAACAACAACAACAAAATGATAATAATAATAATAATTAATATTCCATTTCTCCTTATTCTGCTTCCCCGTTGTATAAATCCAGCTCCTTCACAAAAGTCTTTTAGCCATTCTTCTGTTTCTCCTCCTCCTCCTCCTCTCCTTCTTCGTTCCTCATACCAGCCGCACCTAGAAGTCCCACTTCTCAACCTCCCTCACATCTCTCCTCCCCTCAGTTCTCTTCTCTCTCGCCTCTTCTAAGCCAGCTCACAATGTTCCAGCGTCTGTCAGACAATGTTCCAGCTCTAACAGACAATGTTCCAGCTCTCGCAGCCAATGTTCCGGCTCTAACAGACAACGTTCCAGCTCTCACAGACAATGTTCCAGCTCTCATAGACAATGTTCCAGTTCTCACACACAATGTTCCAGCTTTCACAGACAATGCTCCAGTTCTCAAAATGCTCCAGCTACTCGCAGACAATGCTCCAGCTGCTCACAGACTTCCAAACTGTCTAACAGAAATGTTTGTCCAACCTGCATAGGGTCAGTGTTGGGTCCTGGTCACTCCAAATGATCATTTGAAGTGATTGAGGTTCAAGGACCGACACTTGTCCAAAAAAGATGTTTGTACTTGTGCACTATCATAAATTTGTACTTGTGTACTATCATACATACTGTATGTACTTGTGTACATACAGTATGTAAGAGGCCTACTAGCCCATTGCTAGGCATGTCTAACTCACACCCATCCAAAGTCTTGGAGTTATCAGGAAGTGGAACAATCTGGAGAGCGATGTACTCGAGGCAGGATCCATACATAGCTTTAAGAAGAGGTATGGTAAGGCTTTTGGTTATGGGAAGAAATTGGACCTGGTAGCGACTAGCGAAGAGGCGGGGAAAGGAGCTGTGAATCGACCCTTGTAGCCACATATAGGTGAGTACATATAGGTAAGAACAGTCGGGTCCTGCTTTACAGCGCTTCGCTAATGCATCAGTTATCAATTATATACATTCTTCATTTATTCAGACTTTCTACAATAATTATATTCACCATTCACTATAAGCCAATGACCAAAATATTTCAAGTAATGTGTGTACTGTATATGCATTTTTTAGGCCTAGCTCAATTGCTCACTTAATATATGATAAACATGTTATCAGGCTTCTATATGCATTTGAAATAAAAAAAAAGTCTATGTTTCACTTTACAGCGATTTTTGCTTTTATATACAGCTGTATATATATACACAGCTTTACAGCTGTATATATATTTAAACCCAGTATTTAAAGCTTCTCAAAGTTGTCGCTTCAGTGACGCTACTCAGACATAATAGTTGTTTTATTTTTCCAATGTTGCAGTTGCCATCAGACGGTACTCATAGTCCTTTGCCTGTTAATGAGGTATCTGCAACAACCAGTACGCCTGCAACAAGACGAGGCGCAAGAGGTAATTTGCAACTCTCCCCCTTCTCCTTCTCCTCCTAATTATTCAGTAAATTGATCATGCTCTATTCTTTCATTCCCTCTTTATTTTTCCCTCCTCAATCCTCTCTCCTTCTTCCATTGCGTCCATTTCCCTCCCTCTCACTTCTTTTTCCTCGCACTCTCTGACTCTCTGTCTCTGTCTGTCTGTCTGTCTGTCTCTCTTTCTCCATCTTTGCTCTCTGATTTTTGCTTCTCTTCTCTCCCTCCCTCCCCCTTTCTCCCTCGTTCGTCACTCTTCAGTTCTTCACTCATCCGTAATACTCTCTCTCTCTTCTCTCTCTCTCTCTCTCTCTCCTCTCTCTCTCTCTCTCTCTCTCTCTCTCTCTCTCTCTTCTCTCTCTCTCTCTCTCTCTCTCTCTCTCTTCGTCTCTCTCGTCTCTCTCTGTCTCTCTCTGTCTCTGTCTGTCTCTTGTCTGTCTGTCTGTCTGTCTGTCTGTCTGTCTGTCTCTCTCTCTCTCTCTCTCTCTCTCTCTCTCTCTCTCTCTCTCTCTTTCTCAACCACTACAATACCGTCTCTTGCCTCATTCGGCTGCTGCCACTTTCACGGCCGCTGCTTGCCTCGGCATCAACTCCTTCACGCTACGTTTATGGCAGTGAAGCCTACGAAGCCTGTTGCCAGCCTTCATGTAGGCTGCCTGCAGTACGTAGTACGTAATTTTAACCACAGGACTGGTAAGTTGGGGGAGGAAGAAAGATGGGTAAGGATGGAATGTGCAAAATGGGTGGATGGGGGGAGGGGAGACGGGGTAGTAAAGGTAAGTGGCCTAACCACTTTGGCACATTTTAATAAGGGTGTGTGTTGTGTGGTTGTTTGGTTGTGTGGTTGTGTGGGTGTGTGGGTGTGTGTTGTGTTTTTCATGATAATCATAGGATGGTGTATACCACACTAATCAACGGCACACCTACACACAAGTTGCATACATAAAAGGCGGTGAATTGGTAGTGGGTATAGCTGTTGCATGCCTTTTTCCGCGGGAAAGTTCAAGGCTGATTATAGGCACCTGCTTTAGCTGGTGCCCTATAACCAGCCTTTGCAAATGGTGATTACTTTAGCTGGTGGTGGAAGTCAGCTGCTCTGCAGGAACTGGTGGTCTGCTGATCTGTTTCTGAGGCGGTCTGCCTGCAGTAAGGTGCTGATACTTGCTTATATAGAGTGAAGCCTAGTGTATGTCGTCTACCCGGAATCCGTCTTCCCTAGATGGTTTCTATCCGGCAATCGTCTTCCCTAGACGGCTTCTATCCTGGGACAGGCTTCCTAGACGGCTTCTACCCTGGGACAGGATTTCCCAGTGACTTCTATCTGTGTGAGTATCTGTTTTTACATTTGTGTCTGTATCTGTGGTTAGACTGTTAGCTGTACTTCAGTCCTGGAGGTACAATTCCTGCACACTGAAGGAGTGCCTGCATCTGGCAAGACAGTGATTGAATGAATGACGGTGAAAGCACTTCATCTTTTTTCGTGTCACTCTACCTGGGTTGGAGGCTGCCGATCCGCTTTAAATAAAATCTGTGTGTTTGTCGGTGTATTACTGTACACGTGTGCCTGTGACTGTTTACATATTTTTAACCTGCTTGGTAAACAGATTCTCAGCCATTTGTAAACACTCCATTTCAGTCTATAAATACACCATTTCTGAGTATCATCAAGTAGAGAGAGCATGATAGGAAAGCTTCTAATAGGCTCACAAGCAAAGGAGCTTACACCTATGCCTTAGGTTCTAGTGCAGTGATGTATAACACCGAAAAACACGGTTATTTTTATACCTTCGTCAGTATAATGCTCACAACACCTCAGCGAGAGTAGAAAACACTGAGAAAACTGAGGATTGCTGAGTAAATTACTCACAGGGGGGTTTACATAAACTCAATATGCTGCTCACACACAAGCTTAAAGAGTTGCTACAAAGCTTACCATTGAAAACAATGCTTGAAGAGAATTTATAAGAAAATAATAGCGAGAAGATTGCTCAGAAGTCTGATAACAGCCATCAAAATTTTAATGATTTACTAAAAACGTTGATAGCTTATTCTAAACGTTGATGACTTACTTAAAACGTTGATGACTTACTTAAAACGTTGATGACTTACTCAAAACGTTGATGACTTACTCAAAACGTTGATGACTTACTTAAAACGTCGATGACTTACTTAAAACGTCGATGACTTACTTAAAACGTCGATGACTTACTCAAAACGTTACTGACATACTCTAAAAGTTATTTACTTATTCAGAGCGTTTTTGAATTAATGTAAACGTTTTTAACTTAAAGCTTTGAAGACTTTTTTAAACGATTCTGATTTCCGAGTAAGAGCGTTGTTGAGTTAATACATTGATGACTTACTTAATAAAAGTTGTTGAAATAGTCAAATTTTAATTATAAGGAAGGAAAAAATCACCAGAAGTGACCTTTTCACCGTTAGTGATTACACGAGAGTCATTAATGATGCTCGTTACCTGTGCACCACCAGTCAGTACATGAGGGTCATTAATGGTGCTCGTTACTTGTACGCCACCAGTCAGTACATGAGGGTCATTAATGGTGCTCGTTACTTGTACACCACCAGTCAGTACATGAGGGTCATTAATGGTGCTCGTTACCTGTGCACCACCAGTCAGTACATGAGGGTCATTAATGCTTCTCGTTACCTGTACACCACCAGTCAATACCTGAGGGTCATTAAGGCTGCTCGTTACCTGTACACCACCAGTCAATACATGAGGGTCATTAATGCTGCTCGTTACCTGTACACCACCAGTCAATACATGAGGGTCATTAAGGCTGCTCGTTACCTGTACACCACCAGTCAGTACATGAGGGTCATTAAGGCTGCTCGTTACCTGTACACCACCAGTCAATACCTGAGGGTCATTAAGGCTGCTCGTTACCTGTACACCACCAGTCAATACCTGAGGGTCATTAATGCTGCTCGTTACCTGTACACCACCAGTCAATACCTGAGGGTCATTAATGCTGCTCGTTACCTGTGCACCACCAGTCAGTACATGAGGGTCATTAATGCTGCTCGTTACCTGTACACCACCAGTCAATACATGAGGGTCATTAAGGCTGCTCGTTACCTGTACACCACCAGTCAATACATGAGGGTCATTAATGCTGCTCGTTACCTGTGCACCACCAGTCAGTACATGAGGGTCATTAATGCTGCTCGTTACCTGTACACCACCAGTCAATACATGAGGGTCATTAATGCTGCTCGTTACCTGTACACCACCAGTCAATACATGAGGGTCATTAAGGCTGCTCGTTACCTGTACACCACCAGTCAATACATGAGGGTCATTAAGGCTGCTCGTTACCTATTTATCACTGTCAGCAACACTTTAATAGCTAAAATGAAGAACTAAATAAACTTTCTGTGTATATAAACTGAGACACTTCTCGGTCTATACACATTCAAAACATTTTTGAAACAAACTCAAAATGTTTCTAAGACAATTGTTCATAATGTTTATGAGAAGAAGACACAAAACGCTACAGAGAGAGTTGCTCAAATAAAACTTACTAAAAAATTCATTGGAGACGTTTTATAAGTTCCCACAGTGTTGTCTTATAAGTTCCCACAATGACGTCTTGTAAGTTCCCACAATGACGTCTTATAAGTTCCCACAATGACGTCCTATAAGTTCCCACAATGACGTCTTATAAGTTCCCACAATGACGTCTTATAAGTTCCCACAATGACGTCTTATAAGTTCCCACAATGACGTCTTATAAGTTCCCACAATGACGTCTTATAAGTTCCCACAATGACGTCTTATAAGTTCCCACAATGACGTCTTATAAGTTCCCACAATGACGTCTTATAAGTTCCCACAATGACGTCTTATAAGTTCCCACAATGACGTCTTATAAGTTCCCACAATGACGTCTTATAAGTTCCCACAATGACGTCTTATAAGTTCCTTCAATGATGTCTTATAAGTTCCCACAATGACGTCTTATAAGTTCCCACAATGACGTCTTAAAAGTTCCCACAATGACGTCTTATAAGTTTCCACAATGACGTCTTATAAGTTCCCACAATGACGTCTTATAAGTTCCTACAATGATGTCTTATAAGTTCCCACAATGACGTCTTATAAGTTCC
This sequence comes from Cherax quadricarinatus, assembly GCF_026875155.1. NCBI lineage: Eukaryota > Metazoa > Arthropoda > Malacostraca > Decapoda > Parastacidae > Cherax > Cherax quadricarinatus. Next base: position 77,358,899 of record NC_069406.1, on the reverse strand, counting down.
CACAATGACGTCTTATAAGTTCCCACAATGACGTCTTATAAGTTCCCACAATGACGTCTTATAAGTTCCCACAATGACGTCTTATAAGATCCCACAGTGACGTCTTATAAGTTCCCACAGCGACGTCTTATAAGTTCCCACAGTGACGCCTTATAAGTTCCCACAATGACGTCTTATAAGATCCCACAGTGACGTCTTATAAGTTCCCACAATGACGTCTTATAAGTTCCCACAGTGACGTCTTATAAGATCCCACAGTGACGTCTTATAAGTTCCCACAGTGACGCCTTATAAGTTCCAACAATGACGTCTTATAAGATCCCACAGTGACGCCTTATAAGTTCCCACAGTGACGTCTTATAAGATCCCACAATGACGTCTTATAAGATCCCACAGTGACGTCTTATAAGTTCCCACAGTGACACCTTATAAGTTCCCACAATGACGTCTTATAAGATCCCACAGTGACGTCTTATAAGTTCCCACAGTGACGCCTTATAAGTTCCCACAGTGACGTCTTATAAGATCCCACAATGACGTCTTATAAGATCCCACAGTGACGCCTTATAAGTTCCCACAGTGACGTCTTATAAGTTCCCACAATGACGTCTTATAAGATCCCACAGTGACGCCTTATAAGTTCCCACAGTGACGTCTTATAAGATCCCACAATGACGTCTTATAAGATTCCACAGTGACGTCTTATAAGATCCCACAGTGACGTCTTATAAGATCCCACAGTGACGTCTTATAAGATCCCACAATGACGTCTTATAAGATCCCACAGTGACGCCTTATAAGTTCCCACAGTGACGTCTTATAAGATCCCACAGTGACGTCTTATAAGATCCCACAGTGACGTCTTATAAGATCCCACAGTGACGTCTTACAAGTTCCCACAGTGACGCCTTGTAAGTTCCCACAATGAAAGTTTTAAGAGAAGATATTGTCTTTCCAGATAAAATTACTCACTAGAGTTCATATTTCTCATCCTACGTATATTTCCCAAGAGAATCCAAGATCTCTACAAAAACAAAAATCATTCCTTGTCTTGATATACTTTTCAGAAATCTTGCAAGCGTTCGTACACTCATGAATATTTTATATATATATATATAATATATATATATATATATATATATATATATATATTATTATATATTTTATAGCGCTGAAAATTATGCAACTATACGGAAGCCTTAATTAAGAATTATTGATTGTTCTCAAGTGCTAGAGATATCTATAAACCTAAATTATCCGATTGAATTTTTAGTGTGAACCAGACTTTTGTTTACATGGTGTGTGTGTGTATCTGATATACAAACACACACACACACACACACACACACACACACACACACACACACACACACACACACACACACACACACACATGTATTTTGCTCGGGTGTTTGACCTCTCAGAAACAAGCCACTTAATGTTAATGTTGTTGCTGTTAATAGATTTGTTGCTAATGCTGTTTTTATTGTTAATGCTGTGTTTTTGATAATGTTGTTGTTGTTAGTATTTCTACAACAGCTAGTACTCTTTCTTCTATTACAACTACTAGCACCACTACAATCACCACCACCATTACTACAACTACTACTACTACTTTTATCAACACTGCTGCTACTCCTACTACTACTGCTATTAATACTACTACTACTAATACTAATACTGCTACTGCTATTCCTACAACTACTACTACTACTACCAATAGCACAACTGCTACTATAAGATAATAATAATAATAATAATAATAATAATAATAATAATAATAATAATAATAATAAAAGTAACAACTATGATCAACTCTATTCCTGAATCACTTATCTAGTGAGCTTCCCTGTCTTATCTAGTGAGCTTCCCTGTCTTATCTAGTGAGCTTCCTTGTCTTATCTAGTGAGCTTCCATGTCTTATCTAGTGAGCTTCCCTGTCTTATCTAGCGAGCTTCCCTGTCTAATCTAGTGAGCTTCCCTGTCTTATCTAGCGAGCTTCCCTGTCTAATCTAGTGAGCTTCCCTGTCTTATCTAGTGAGCTTCTCTGTCTTATCTAGTGAGCTTTCCTGTCTTATCTAGTGAGCTTTCCTGTCTTATATAGTGAGCTTCCCTGTCTTATCTAGTGAGCTTTCCTGTCTTATCTAGTGAGCTTCCTTGTCTTATCTAGTGAGCTTCCATGTCTTATCTAGTGAGCTTCCCTGTCTTATCTAGTGAGCTTCCCTGTCTTATCTAGTGAGCTTTCCTGTCTTATCTAGTGAGCTTCCTTGCCTTATCTAGTGAGCTTCCATGTCTTATCTAGTGAGCTTCCCTGTCTTATCTAGCGAGCTTCCCTGTCTTATCTAGTGAGCTTTCCTGTCTTATCTAGTGAGCTTCCCTGTCTTATCTAGTGGGCTTCCATGTCTTATCTAGTGAGCTTCCCTGTCTTATCTAGTGAGCTTCCCTGTCTTATCTAGTGAGCTTCCCTGTCTTATCTAGTGAGCTTCCCTGTCTTATCTAGTGAGCTTCATTCTATTATCAAATGAGCTTCCCTGTCTTATCTAGTGAGCTTTCCTGTCTTATCTAGTGAGTTTCCCTGTCTTATCTAGTGAGCTTCCCTGTCTTATCTAGTGAGCTTCCCTGTCTTATCTAGTGAGCTTCCCTGTCTTATCTAGTGAGCTTCCCTGTCTTATCTAGTGAGCTTCCCTGTCTTGTCTAGTGAGCTTCTCTGTCTTATCTAGTAAGCTTCCCTGTCTTATCTAGTGAGCTTCCCTGTCTTATCTACTGAGCTTCCATGTCTTATCTAGTGAGCGTCACTTTCTTATCTAGTGAGCTTCCCTATCTTATCTAGTGAGCTTCCCTGTCTTATCTAGTGAGCTTCTCTGTCTTATCTAGTGAGCTTCCCTGTCTTATCTAGTGAGCTTCCCTGTCTTATCTAGTGAGCTTCCCTGTCTTATCTAGTGAGCTTCCCTGTCTTATCTAGTGAGCTTCCCTGTCTTATGTAGTGAGCTTCCCTGTCTTATCTAGTGAGCGTCCCTTTCTTATCTAGTGAGCTTTCCTGTCTTATCTAGTGAGCGTCCCTGTTTTATCTAGTGAGCTTCCCTGTCTTATATAGTGAGCTTCCCTGTCTTATCTAGTGAGCTTCCCTGTTTTATGAAGTGAGCTTCCCTGACTTATCTAGTGAGCTTCCCTGTCTTGTCTAGTGAGCTTCACTCTCTTATCAAGTGAGCTTCCCTGTCTTATCTAGTGAGCTTCCCTGTCTTATCTAGTGAGCTTCCGTGTCTTATCTAGTGAGCTTCCCTGTCTTATCTAGTGAGCTTCCCTGTCTTATCTAGTGAGCTTCCCTGTCTTATCTAGTTAGCTTCCCTGTCTTATCTAGTGATCTTCACTCTCTTATCAAGTGAGCTTCCCTGTCTTATCTAGTGAGCTTCCCTGTCTTATCTAGTGAGCTTCCCTGTCTTATCTAGTGAGCTTCCCTGTCTTATCAAGAGAGCTTCCCTGTCTTATCTAGTGAGCTTCCCTGTCTTATCTACTGAGCTTCATTCTCTTATCTAGTGAGCTTCCCTGTCTTATCTAGTGAGCTTCACTCTCTTATCTAGTGAGCTTCCCTGTCTTATCTAGTGAGCTTCCCTGTCTTATCTAGTGAGCTTCACTCTCTTATGTAGTGAGCTTCCCTGTCTTATCTAGTGAGCTTCACTCTCTTATCCAGTGAGCTTCCCTGTCTTATCTAGTGAGCTTCACTCTCTTATCAAGTGAGCTTCCCTATCTTATCTAGTGAGCCTCGCTGTCTTATCTAGTGAGCTTCACTCTCTTATCTAGTGAGCTTCCTTGTCTTATCTAGTGAGCTTCACTCTCTTATCAAGTGAGCTTCCCTGTCTTATCTAGTGAGCTTCCCTGTCTTATCTAGTGAGCTTTCCTGTCTTATCTAGTGAGCTTCCCTGTCTTATCAAGTGAGCTTCCCTTTCTTATCTAGTGAGCTTCCCTGTCTTATCTAGTGAGCTTCTCTGTCTTATCTAGTGAGCTTCCCTGTCTTATCTAGTGAACTTCACTCTCTTATCAAGTGAGCTTCCCTGTTTTATCTAGTGAGCTTCACTGTCTTATCTAGTGAGCTTCACTCTCTTATCAAGTGAGCTTCCCTGTCTTATCTAGTGAGCTTCCCTGTCTTATCTAGTGAGCTTCCCTGTCTTGTCTAGTGAGCTTCACTCTCTTATCAAGTGAGCTTCCCTGTCTTATCTAGTGAGCTTCCCTGTCTTATCTAGTGAGCTTCACTCTCTTATCAAGTGAGCTTCCCTGTCTTATCTAGTGAGCTTCCTTGTTTTATCTAGTGAGCTTCCCTGTCTTATCTAGTGAGCTTCCCTGTCTTATCTAGTGAGCTTCCCTGTCTTATCTAGTGAGCTTCCCTGTCTTATCTAGTGAGCTTGATAGTCTTAACTAGTGAGCTTCACTCTCTTATCTAGTGAGGCGGTGTAAGACAGGCCTATGATAAATGCAGAGTCAGCCTACCAATCACTGTCATGCATCATTTGCATTATCTATAGTTCTTGTTAATTATCATTTACCCTGCAATGTTGATAAGTAACTCTCGCCATGGTATCGGTCCTGTCTGGAACATTATCAGTTCTACGGTGGTGGGGGACGTCTTATGTGTGTTATCCTCGGAGAGGTTCTATATACTCTATATATATGGAGCACACACTAGTGGAACACACACTAGTGGAACACACACTAGTGGAATACACATTAGTGGAACACACACATTAGTAGAACACACACTAGAGGAACACACACGCTAGTGGAACACACACTAGTTTAACACACATTAGTGGAACACACACTAGTGGAAAACACACTAGTGGAACACACACTAGTGGAATACACATTAGTGGAACACACACACTAGTAGAACACACACTAGAGGAACACACACGCTAGTGGAACACACACTAGTTTAATACTCATTAGTGGAACACACATTAGTGGAACACACACTAGTAGAACACACACTAATGGAACACACATTAGTAGAACACACATTAGTGGAACACACACTAGTGGGACACACACTAGTGGAACACACACTAGTAGAACACATAATAGTGGAACACACATTAGTAGAACACACATTAGTGGAACACACACTAGTGGAACACACACTAGTGGAACACACACTAGTAGAACACACAATAGTGGAACACACATTAGTAGAACACACATTAGTGGAACACACACTAGTGGAACACACACTAGTGAAACACACACACTAGTGGAACACACACTAGTGGAACACACACTAGTGGAACACACACTAGTGGAACACACACTAGTGAAACACACACTAGTTTAATACACACTAGTGGAACACACACTAGTGGAACACACACTAGTGGAACACACACTAGTGGAACACACACTAGTGGAACACACACTCACTAGTGTCTTCCACATACACACACTACACTTACTAGTGTGTTTCACTCACGCTACACTCGCTAGTGTGCTCCACACACACACACACACACACACACACACACACACACACACTACTCTCACTAGTGTGTTCAACACACTCACACACACACACACAGACACACACACTACACTCACTAGTGTGTTCAACACATTCACACACTCACTACACTCGCTAGTGTGTGCCACACACACACGCTACACTTACTAGTGTGTTCAACACACACACACACACACACACATACACAATACACTCACTAGTGTGTTCCACACACACATTACACTCACTAGTGTGTTCCACACACACATTACACTCGCTAGTGTGTTCCACACACACATTACACTCACTAGTGTGTTCCACACACTACACTCACCTAGTGCGTTCCGTACATCTAGGGTGCTCCTAATTGTCCCTGTTACAACACTTATAAATGGGTCGGGTCTTAGGTTATGCAGAGAATACTAGTGTATTGCTCAAGGATGTTCTTATATATGCCAAGCTTGTATATCTCTCTTGAAGGAGTCCTTGTTGATATGTAATGCAGGGAATAGGTTAGGAGTTACGTGTTCTCCAAGGTCATTCTAAGTGTGTGTGTGTACTCGCCTATTTGTGGTTGCAGGGGTCGGGTCACAGCTCGTGGCCTCGCCTGATCGGTGGTCTCTATTAGGTTCACTCTCTTCCTGCTCCAAGAGCCTCATCGTACCTCATCTTAAAGCTATGTATAGATCCTTCCTCCACTACTTCACTCTCCATATTATTCCACTTTCTGACAAGTCTAAGGCTGAAGAAATACTTCCTAACATGCTAATGACTAGTATGAGTTTTCAAATTCCAGTTGTATACCCTAGGTTCTGTGTCCCATCACTGACACATCCTGTCCCTATCTATGTCAATTCCTCTCAGTATTTTATATGTTGTTATCATGTCCTCCCTATCCCTTCTATTTCCATTACCGTAAGGTTGATTTCACTTAAATCTCCCTCGTAGGACATACCTCTTAGCACCGGGACTAGTCTGCACTTTCTCTAATTTCTTTACGTGCTTGACCAGGTGTGTGTGTGTGTGTATGTGTGTGTGTGTGTGTGTGTGTGTGTGTGTGTGTGTGTGTGTGTGTGTGTGTGTGTGTGTGTGTGTGTGTGCATTCCAACTGATAGTAATAGCGTATTTGTAATAATTACAATTTAAATATCGCTAAAGTTTACAAAACTTCGACTGCTTTTGGCACGCACAACTGTATCTCTCTCTCTCATCTCATCCAGGCCATCACCCACAGCATCTCTCATCTCATCCAGGCCATCACCCACAGCATCTCTCATCTCATCTAGAACATCACCAACAGCATCTCTCATCTGATCCAGGCCATCACCCACAGCATCTCTCATGTCATCCAGGCCATTACTCACAGCATCTCTCATCTCATCCAGGCCATCACTCACAGCATCTCTCATCTCATCCAGGCCATCACTCACAGCATCTCTCATCTCTTCCAGGTATCACTCACGCATCTTCATCCATCAC
>NC_069406.1:77311935-77344435 GCF_026875155.1 Cherax quadricarinatus | reverse complement strand
TTTCTTGGACTGCAAGAAGGCGTTTTGACACAGTTCCACACAAGAGATTGGTGCAAAAACTGGAGGACCAAGCAGGGATAACAGGGAAGGCACTACAATGGATCAGGGAATACTTGTCAGGAAGACAGCAGCGAGTCATGGTACGTGGCGAGGTGTCAGAGTGGGCACCTGTGACCAGCGGGGTCCCGCAGGGGTCAGTCCTAGGACCAGTGCTGTTTCTGGTATTTGTGAACGACATGACGGAAGGAATAGACTCTGAGGTGTCCCTGTTTGCAGATGACGTGAAGTTGATGGAGAAGAATACACTCGATCGAAGACCAGGCAGAACTACAAAGGGATCTGGACAGGCTGCAGACCTGGTCCAGCAATTGGCTCCTGGAGTTCAATCCCACCAAGTGCAAAGTCATGAAGATTGGGGAAGGGCAAAGAAGGCCGCAGACGGAGTACAGTCTAGGGGGTCAGAGACTACAAACCTCACTCAAGGAAAAGCTCTTGGGGTGAGTATAACACCAGGCACATCTCCTGAAGCGCACATCAACCAAATAACTGCTTTCAGCATATGGGCGCCTAGCAAACCTCAGAACAGCATTCCGACATCTTAATAAGGAATCGTTCAGGACCCTGTACACCGTATACGTTTAGGCCCATATTGGAGTATGCGGCACCAGTTTGGAACCCACACCTAGCCAAGCACGTAAAGAAACTAGAGAAAGTGCAAAGGTTTGCAACAAGACTAGTCCCAGAGCTAAGAGGTATGTCCTACGAGGAGAGGTTAAGGGAAATCAACCTGACGACACTGGAGGACAGGAGAGATAGGGGGGACATGATAACGACATACAAAATACTGAGAGGAATTGACAAGGTGGACAAAGACAGGATGTTCCAGAGATTGGACACAGTAACAAGGGGACACAGTTGGAAGCTGAAGACACAGATGAATCACAGGGATGTTAGGAAGTATTTCTTCAGCCACAGAGTAGTCAGTAAGTGGAATAGTTTGGGAAGCGATGTAGTGGAGGCAGGATCCATACATAGCTTTAAGCAGAGGTATGATAAAGCTCACGGCTCAGGGAGAGTGACCTAGTAGCGATCAGTGAAGGGGCGGGGCCAGGAGCTCGGACTCGACCCCCGCAACCTCAACTAGGTGAGTACAACTAGGTGAGTACACACACACACACACACACACACATACATGCATACACACACACACACACACACACACACACACACACACACACACACACACACACACACACACACACACACACACACACACACACACACACACACACTTACATACATACACACAAACAAAGGGGCAAGGAAAAGAGACTCGACCCCTACAGCCACACATTGGTGAGTACACACACACAAGAGGTACGATAAAGCTCTTGGAGTAGGGAGAGAGTGGACCTAGAAGCAATCAGCTAAGAAGTGGAGCCAGGAGCTGTGAGCTGACCCCTGCAGCAACCAATAGGTGAGTACACATGAGAGACAAATAGTGACTCTGGAATCTGCGTAAAACTGACGACAATCTATTCAAGCAGTTTAAAGCTGGGGAGGTATTCTGCTTTTTATTAGACTGCCAGAATGCATGCAATACTGTGCCTCAACATAATCCAGTCCATAAGATGAATTTACAAGCCACGAGGTGGAGGAAATAGAGTAAAATGGCAGTAAGGGAAGAAGCAAGAGACTGGATAAACAAAAAGGCGGTATTCATGAAAGATCAATTCTGGTACCCATTGAACAATAAAATGGTATAAAATACCGACAGGTTGTTATGTGTCTTACCTAACAATCTGGTACCCATTCTTTGTGAGAGATATATACAGAGGGACTCTTACATATTGCTGTCTGAGAATAATGCATGATTGATGAGTAGGATACAGACAGATAATGTCTGCAAGAGACCGTGAGAAGTCTACTGGAATGGTCCAACTTGCTGCTAAAACTTAATTTCATTAAGAGCTACGTTATGAAAGTGGCAGCCGGGAAGAGTCTAATCAATGAGAGAAGACGCATCAGGTAAAGAAAAGGACCTCGGGGTAGACACTACACTTAACCTCTTTCTCAGGCCTCGCGTAAACAATATAACACCAGCTGTGAATGCACAGATAACAAACGCAAGAACCGCTTTCCAGGAACCAATAAAGGAATTATTCAAGACTTTTTTTGTGCGACATAAGTGAGAACAATCCTCAAACATGCAGCACCAGCGTAAAATCGTGCTACTAATCGGGGACATAAAGAAGTTTGAAGACGTCCAGAGACTGGCTACCAGACCGATGCCGGGGTTAAAGAATTTGAGCTATAATCGTAAGCTTCGTAGAGGAACTTGACGTAGTTGGAAGAGCAGGTCAGTGGAGACATGATTGTGTCGCATGAAGCACTCAGGGTATTTAAAGTGAACTAGAAGAACTATTTACTGTGGGAGGGACCAGACCAAGTAAGCACAGATGGAAGCACAATAGTGAGATTAACCACAGGGACGTTAGAAAATAATTTAAAAGCGTAAAGAAATTGACGAATAAGATAGATGTGCCACGCTTAGGTATCTTTATTCTCGACAATAATTATACACAAGTGTTACTCATGTGCCTTATTCATCAGCATGTGGGTATTGCATGCCATCAATAATATATGTGAAAAAGTGGAATGAGCTAGGCAAGAGGTGGTGGAAACACTCTATACATGTATTCATAGATAGTTACGGCAGATGCTAACAACACAAGCACCATACACAACAATAAACACTAATTTTATCACACAAAGGAAAGAATGGGGACTCGAATCACGGTCTATGCGAGTAGCAGGTCAGCACTACATGGTTCAACCATGGTACAAGGCTGGTGCTGTTACTCGCTTGGACCACAGTCCGAGTACCCGGCCATTCTTATGGTTATTCACTGAGATTAGTTCATTATGATTTAGTTAAGGTTTATAAACTATATGACTTTGATGGGTATGAGAAAATATATACAATGAAAGCTTGTTTGGGATGAGACATCTGGGTCACAGTTGGTGCCGCTGATACAAACAATCACAGATAAACTAGCTGCAAATTCATCCTATCAGATCCATCGTGGCTGAGTGGTCACAGCACATGGTCCACGGCTCGTGTCCCCGTCCATTCCCCTGTCTATTCAGTGACAGTTGTTTATTACTCCTTATCTCTGAGTTTACCAGCCCGAGGTTTAGCAAGTCCAGGCGGCTCCCAGTATTCAACCACCCACAAAACAAGACCGATGGTCGCTAAATTACAGGGAGGAAGATGATATAACAGCGGTGTTGTTTCCCAGGCAGAGAGTCGAGCATTACTCAGGCTCCCTGCCTCGTAATACCTGGGACATCACTCAACTAAACTGGTCGAAGAGTCGATCGTCAAGTGACGAACGAGGTCGACCTGGGTAACGCCCACGCACACTTACGCATAGCTGGAAGGTGGGATAGCATGGCACACGAACGTATATGTGTTGGCTGACCAAGGCCTGGAAGCAGAGTCCTTATACAGTTTTAAGAGTAAGTATGATATAGCTTCCATGATCACACATACACACACACACACAAAGGACCCAGGACAATAAGGAGACTACTCGAAGAGCCAGAAACTAATGTGCACAGATAAGGCGGAAGGCCCAGCGACAATACGAAAATGAAATAGCATCGAAAGCCAGATCTGACCCGAAGCTGTTGTAAAGCCACATCAAGAGGAAAACGACAGTCAAGAACCAGGTAATCAGGCTAAGGAAGGAAGAAAGGAAGGTCACAAGAAAAGACCGAGAAGTATTTTCAGTGGAGACACAAAGGACTCCAGAAAGCCGGAATGGTGGGGTACACCAACAAGTGCTGGACACAATACACACAGCAGAGGAGGAGGTGAAGAGGCTGCTGAGTGAGCTAGTTACCTCAAAGGCGGTGGGATCAGGCAACTTCTCTCCATGCGTCCTGAGAGAGGAAGCAGAGGCACTGTATGTGACATTAACAACAATTTTCAACACATTTATTGAAATTGGGCAACTACCTGAGGTGCGTGAGCGTTAGCCTGGTGGCTAACACTCTCGCTTCACACGGCGAGGGCCTGGGTTCGATTCCCAGCCAGAGTAGAAACATTGGGCGTGTTTCTTTCCACCTGTTGTCTATGTTCCCCATCAGTAAAATGGGTACCTGGGTGTTAGTCGACTGGTGTGGGTCGCATCCTGGGACACTGACCTAATGTGCCCGAAATGCTCAGCATAACAAGGGGCTTTCTATATAGTAGTATGTCATTGATGTCAGCTAGACCTGTATACTATGTACATGTACTTGTAGTAAATAAAGATATTATTATATTATTATTATTATTATTATTATTATTATTATTATTATTATTATTATTATATACACAGCATTAAACTACAGACCGTGTCACTAACATGCATAGTATGCAGAGTCATAGAGAAGATTATCAGAAGAGTGATGGAACACTAGAAAGGAATGAGCTTAAATACGACAACCAGCACGGTTTCAGGGAAGAGAAATCCTGTGTAACACACCTATTGAAGTTTTACAACAAAGTGATGGAAGTAAGACAGGAAAGTGAGGGGTGGGTAGACTGCATTTTCTTGGACTGTAAGAAGGCCTTCGACACAGTTCCACACAAAATATTAGTGAGAATGCTAGTGAAACAGGCAGGTATAACCGGCAAGGCAGTGCAATGGATCAGAGAATACCTGACAGGAAAGCAGCGAGTCATGGTACATGACGAAGTGTTAGAGTGGGAGCATGTGACGAGCGGGGTTCCACAGGGGTCAGTCCTAGGACCGGTGCTGTTTCTGGTATATGTGAATGACTTGGAGGAAGGAATAGCTAATGTGAAGAATTCAATCGGATGAGGATCAGGTAGGACTACAAAGGGATCTGGACAGGCTGAAAGCCTGGACCAGCAACTGGCTCCTGGAGTTTAACCCCACCAAGTGCAAAGTCATAAAGATCGGAGAAGGTCAAAGAAGGCCGTAGACAGAGTACGACCTAAGGGGGCCAAGGAATGCAAACCAGATCATATCATCTGAGGCGCTCATCACCAAATAACAGCTGCAACATGTGGGCGCCCGGCAAGCCTAAGAATAGCTTTTCGACACCGTTTATGTCAGGCCCATACTAAAGTATGCAGCACCAGTTTGAAACCCACACTTGGTCAAGCACGTCAAAAAAAAGTAGAGAAAGTGCAAAGGTTTACAACAAGACTAGTCCCGGAGCTAAGGAGTATATCCTACGAAGAGAGGTTAGGGAAATCGACCTGATGAAACTGGAGGACAAGAGGGATAGAGGACACATGATAACAATATATAAAATACTGCGAGGAACTGACAAGGTGGACAGAGACAGGATGTTCCAGAGATGAGACATAGCAACAAATGATCACAAATGGAAGATGAAGATTCAGATGAGTTACACAGATGTTAGGAAGTATTTCCTCAATTATAGAGTTATCAGGAAGTGGAGCAATCTGGAGAGTGATGTAGAGGAGACAGGCTCTATACATAGCTTTAAGAAGAGATACGATAAAGCTCATGGAGCAGGGAGAGAGTGGATCTAGTAGAGACCAGCGAGGAGGCGGGACCACGAGCTATGAATTGACCCCTGCAACCATAAATAAGTGAATAGACACACACACACACACACACAGGGATGTTAGGAAGTATTTCTTCAGCCACAGAGTAGTCAGTAAGTGGAATAGTTTAGGAAGCGATGTAGTGGAGGCAGGATCCATACATAGCTTTAAGCAGAGGTATGATAAAGCTCACGGCTCAGGGAGAGTGACCTAGTAGCGATCAGTGAAGAGGCGAGGCCAGGAGCTCGGACTCGACCCCCGCAACCTCAACTAGGTGAGTACACACACACACACACACACACACACACACACACACACACACACACCACACACACACACACACCCACACCACACACATACACCCACACACACATACACCCACACACACACACACACACACATACACACACATACACGCTCACACACTCATACCCTCTTTCTCTAGTGCACAGTGTTTTATTTACTTTTTGAAGGAGCCTCTGATTAACTCGCGTAGTGGCGGTGGTGTTTTGTTCGTCAGGAAACAAGACAGGTTTCCTAATCTAAACTAAACTAAACTAAGTAAAAATAAAAGCAAAAAAATAAATGGAAGTGAAGGAATTCAGCAATTTGCTCTGATTAAATATCGTCCCACACGGGAGCTGCATGATCCATAGGCGTTTAGCGCTCGCTATGGAATATAACAATAATAATTATAATAATAATAATAATATATAATAATATAATAATAATAATAATAATAATAATAATAATAATAATAATAATAAGTAGGTGCCTGAGTGTTAGTCACCTTGCACCTGCTGTCTTTCCTTCACCTAGCAGTAAGTAGGTACCTGAGTGTTAGTCACCTACCTTTATTTACAGGCTGAGAGTTCCTATCTACCACAGGTTATTTGATAACCTTTTCATTGTTATGAAACATACAAAGAGGGAATGGGATGAAGTTGGAGCCATTTGTGGGCCAGCGTTCTCATTTGGTCAACTGACTTTATTTTTGCTGCATGATCATGTTTCAGACCTGAGTCATCCTAGGAATAAATGTTCTCAGATGCAGTGGCGTTCTTGTGAAGGGTACAGATAGTGTGCTATTTGCTGCCTGTCGTCTTGTATAGAAGCTGTCGTCTTGTATAGAAGCTGTCGTCTTGTATAGAAGCTGTCGTCTTGTATAGAAGCTGTCGTCTTGTATAGAAGCTGTCGTCTTGTATAGAAGCTGTCGTCTTGTATAGAAGCTGTCGTGTTGTATAGCAGCTGTCGTCTTGTATAGCAGCTGTCGTCTTGTTATCCGCGAAGTCAAGTGTTATACCTTGACAATATTGGCGTTGTATCATGCATGTACTTTGTAGAAATAAAGATCAACATTATTATTATTATTATTATTATTTAGTGTTATTGTATAATTGTTTGTTATTGTTATCATTTATTTATTTTATTAGTTATTTATAAAATTGCTATTATTATTATTATTATTATTATTATTATTATTATTATTATTATTATTATTATTATTATTATTATTAATGTTATTATAATTGTTGTTATTGTTGTTTTCATTATTTTTATTATTATTAGTGTTATTATAATTGCTATTATTATTATTATTATTATTTATTTATTGTTATTATTATTATTATTTATTATTATTATTTATTATATTATTATTATTATTATTATTATTATTATTATTAAATTATTATTATTATTATTATTATTATTATTATTATTATTATTATTATTATTATTATTATTATTATTATTAAATACTCGTAAATTATACATTTAATAAATCATTGCAGCACCTGGTGACTATAAATATTTAAAGCTCTGAGAAATAAGTCAGGAGTTATATTTACAGTTTAGTAGAGCGGCTGCTAGACTCATGCTACGTCGTTGTGTACTGTCTCTTGTGCTTTCAGTTAACCTTGAGTTTATACATCAATGGTATATAATACCGACAAGATGTAGAATTATACACACGTGCAACATCTGGGTGTTTTTATTTGTTGACGTTTCACCATCCAGTGGCTTTATTAATGTAATACCAGGACATAATGTAAGAATGTAGAGATATATACAGAATGTGATATAATCAGTCCCTCTCCAATTTCAAAGCTGCGGGACTGATTACCTTATCTTCTGCATACAGTTATAGTCTTCATATAATTTTGCTGTATTGTACATATACCCAGATGTTGCATATGTATTTAACCTTGAGTTTGACGTTATACTATAGTTATTTTAACACGTGAAAAAATAATTAGAGACACGTCCCAACTGTGTTTCTAAATTGTAAATATTCCAACATTTTGATTATAATTACGTCTGTATTCGTCTGTTTAATTAAGCTGTACAGGCAACAGGTTACGATCAAAAGAAAAAGAAAAAAGATCTGTAAGTATGGGACATATATCTTGCTGACCAACTTGTGGGTGTCAAATACAGTTCTAATATGGGACAACATTGTCATGAAGTTTGACTTGCAGGATGATGAATGTTACACAGTGTTCCATAAACTACGGTACTGGTGAGGTTGGAACCCATGGCAACTGAGTCGTAAAACTGCAGGTCGCTGTGTAAACAACTGGACCAGCTGGCTACAATAAGATTCATCCAACTATATATACATATACACCATAGGAAGGTTACCATGGGCCCCTCACTATGACCATAAATGCAAGTGCTTGCAGATGGCTCTCTCCGCCAGCGTGACCGTGACGAACTCTAGCTCAAGTCCCCTCAGAGCCATAATGCTCCAAGCAGAAATTTGATAAAAAGGGAAACAGTGGGATTAGGGATTCCCTACAAAACCCAGTAAATTTTGACAGGAAAAACTGTTATTAAAACAGGAAATCCTGGTAGATACGCACAGTCATAATAACTTAGTTATCCTCTTTAACGAGCAGAAAGCGTGTTTGTTGCAAATTTATCCAATTTTCCTCTAGAAATTTTTATACATCATCCAGAGAGGAATCAGGAAGAGGAAGTCCACGTTCAGATTTACCAATTTTTTATTAATAAAATTAACATTTGTATTTTGATTCATGAAATCTTTCGATCACAATATTTGATCGATTTGAAATAAATCTGGATATTTACAAAAGACTCATTATCCTGAAGACAGAACTGAGACAGGATATATATAGCGTAATGTGTATGTCCCTCAGTGTATATGTTCTGAAAATTGACGTAATCCCTATTTTTTGAATTAAAGCATACATGACTGATGTTGAATAGGTAACACGTGTAGTCGAGATGCTTTAAATTTACCCTATTTACCAACCATGTATTGCACTATTTACCAACCATGTATTGCACTATTTACCAACCATGTATTGCAATTACACCAACCATGTATTGCACTATTTACCAACCATGTATTGCACTATTTACCAACCATGTATTGCACTATTTACCAACCATGTATTGCACTATTTACCAACCATGTATTGCACTATTTACCAACCATGTATTGCACTATTTACCAACCATGTATTGCACTATTTACCAACCATGTATTGCACTATTTACCAACCATGTATTGCACTGTATACCAACCATGTATTGCACTGTTTACCAACCATGTATTGCACTGTTTACCAACCATGTATTGCACTATTTACCAACCATGCATTGCACTATTTACCAACCATGTATTGCACTGTTTACCAACCATGTATTGCACTGTTTACCAACCATGTATTGCACTATTTACCAACCATGCATTGCACTATTTACCAACCATGTATTGCACTATTTACCAACCATGTATTGCACTATTTACCAACCATGTATTGCACTGTTTACCAACCATGTATTGCACTATTCTGTTTTCAGCATTCACAGTAATATAATACTATAAAATTGGAAATATTATACTATAGACTGAAGTAGGTCATTTCCTCTTGTTCTATATTCGAATATTTGTAAAAGACTTTCAACTTCTCTTTTTCTGTCTTGGTTTGGGACCTCAAATCTCGGCAGCTCTCCACTGAATTATGATTATTTTATGCTGACCTTTTTAACAATGCTCACAATAGCGTCTTTCAGCTTGACTACGGAGCCAGGAGCGTGAAATAACCAGGCAGTATATAGTTTTTTTTCCACTGTCTATTACTGTCAACTTCCCCCTTCCCAAGTTTATGCATGTGACGCCATCAGACGGCCCGTTTTCTTAGACTCAGTTGGCTGAGTTTTTGAATGGAGTTAGTCGAGGCTTTGTAAACACTGAGTTTATTTCTTCGTGGCTTCATTGTTTACAAAGTTTGTTAGTCAGGGTTTCACGAAGACCGTCATCGCTGAGAGGAAACAAAAGTTGTCAAAAATTCTTAGCAGCAATGCGAAAATTGTGCTAGTCATGAGATGCAAGAAGTATTTGTTAGTATTACACACTGGTAAATATATAATTATTATTATTATTATTATTTTATTTTTATTGACACATTCGCCGTTTCCCACCATGGCAGGATGCCCCAGAAAAAAGAAACATTTTCATCATCATTCACTCCATCACTGTCTTGTCAGAGGCAAACTTTCACTACAGTTAAAAAATTGCAACATCAATACCCCTCTTTCAGACCGCAAGCACTATATTTCCCACCTCCAGGACTCAAGTCCGGCCTGCTGGTTACCCTGAACCCCTTCATAAATGTTACTTTGCTCACACTCCAAGAGCACGTCAAGTCACAAAAAATATTTGTCTCCACTCGCTCCTATCTAACACGCTCACGCACTCTTGCTGGAAGTCCAAGCCCTTTGCACACAAAACCTCATTTACCCCCTCCCGCCAATCTAGGCCGATCCCTACCCCGCCTTCCTTCCACTACAGATTTATACACTCTCCATGTCATTCTATTTAGTTCCATCCTCTCCAAATGTCCGAACCACCTCAACAACCCCTCCTCAGCCCTCTGGATAATACTTTTAGTAACCCCATACCTCCTCCTAATTTCCAAACTGCGGATTTTCTGCATTATATTCACACCACACATTGCCCTCAGACATGACATCTCCACTGCTTCCAGAGTTCTCCATGTTGCAGCATTCATCACCCATGCTTCACACCCATATAAGAGATTGTTATAACTATAATCTCATACATTCTCCTCTGCTTAAAATTCTTCTTCTTCTTCTTCTTCTTCTTCTTCTTCTTCTTCTTCTTCTTCTTCTTCTTATTATTATTATTATTATTATTATTATTATTATTATTATTATTATTATATTATTATTATTATTATTATTATTATTATTATTAATTTTATCTCTCCTTATTTATTTTTAAAAACTCAGTCGATTTTGCAAGACATAAAGCCTATATGTCTCTCAACAGAGTGAGAGAGAGAGAGAGACAGAAAGAGAGGAAACATCATCCTCTGTATTTTCTCAGAAGCAACTGGCAGTTTACATGTGCTCCTGAGAAAACACAAATGATAGTCTCTAGACACCATGTTAGTAATGCTGGAGAAGTGATAATGATATATGGGAGAGTGATGGAACCCAAGAATGAGGCTGATATCCTTGAGGTGAAATTTGATTCCAAACTGACAATTAAAAAGTCACGTAGTAAATCTTGCAAACAAGGCAGCCTGAAAGCTAGCAGCACTACGTTATGTCTTGCATCTGCCCGACGGTAGAGGCTACAAGAGCCTATATGAGGCACAAGTGTGCTCACACCTTTAATATGCTCCAATTTCTGGGATTACCTGCTCCCTGTCTCATCTACTACTTCTTGACAGAATACAGATTAGAGCAAAACGACCCATCTCTCGCCTGGACCCAGCCTGACATCTGATATTTCAGTAGAGCCTTCAACACCAGAGGGATGTGGGCGGCCTGTTATGTACAAGGCCAATATTGTCAGTGTCACATTTGGCTACACTTCACGGACAGAGAGAAGAAGACAAGACAGCTTTACACAACAAGATGAGTAGTCTGAAACATGTTCGTACAGCATAATGACATCGATGAAATAAAGTCAGTTGGCTAAATGAAATTGATGGCCCACAGATGGCTCTGACTTCTTTGATTGTTATGCCAAATTAAATTTCTGTTATCAATGTCACAAAGGAAGACACCATATAGTCATGTGTAAGGGTCTATATGACAATGTTGATAATAATGATAATGTTGACAATCCTGACGCAACAGTAGCTAATGTAAAAATTGCTGCTAATGTTAATATTTTTTTTTTCATTTGTATGTGTCATAACAACAAAACGGATTTCAAATGAGCTGAGGTGGGTAACAGATCGTAGCTTGTAAGTAAAGGTAGGAACTTTGAACCTAACCTTGTAAAACTCTTGAGTAGGTAAGAGAGAGAGAGAGAGAGAGAGAGAGAGAGAGAGAGAGAGAGAGAGAGAGAGAGAGAGAGAGAGAGAGAGGGAGAGAGCATTTTATAGCTTCTAATTACCTTACCTGTGACTTTTTGATTGCTGTCGTTATTTACCTTGGGGTAAAGTGGAACAAAGTCTGGCTGTCTTGCAAAGCACCAGAATGTGTCACTGTCAGCCAGCGTTGACTCTCTGGATGGTTGCGCAGCGTCCAGCAGAGATTTGAACGAGCGTAGAGGTGAGATTTACCGTTCTGGGAGCCAGGCATTCACCAGTGAACAGTCAGTCACTGTAGGCAGTGCCACGCGAGAATATATATATATATATATATATATATATATATATATATATATATATATATATATATATATATATATATATATATATATATATATATATGTCGTACCGAATAGGCAGAACTTGCGATCTTGGCTTAAATAGCAATGCTAATCTTGCCATATAGGACAAGTGAAAATTTGTGTGTACAATTATTTCGCCAAAATCATTCTGAACCTAACGAAAAAGATATATTTCACTGTGTTTGTTTAGTATTAGATTATTGTAAACAAATCTAAAATATATTTAGTTAGGTTAGGCTAAAATAAATTGTTCTTGTTATAATAAGGTTAGGTAAGTTTTCTAAGATTCTTTTGGCGCAAAATTAAAAAATTTTACAATATCATTAATGAAAAAAATATATCTTCAAACGTATAAGAGAAAATTTTAGAAAGAATTTAATTTTAAATGAGTTCTTGCTAATTGACCAGTTTTACATATTCGGCACGACATATATATATATATATATATATATATATATATATATACATATATATATATATATATATATATAATATATATATATATATATATATATATATATATATATATATATATATATATATGCAAAACAACCACTCTGAAAGAATAGAGAAATTCCAAGCGCTTTCGTGACTACTCACATTATCAAGGAACTATCATAGTTCCTTGATAATGTGAGTAGTCACGAAAGCGCTTGGAATTTCTCTATTCTTTCAGAGTGGTTGTTTTGCATATTCTGAAAATCACCTGTTTACTGTGATCTTATTGCATATATATATATATATATATATATATATATATATATAATATATATATATTATATATATATATATATATATATATATATATATATATATATATATATATATATGCAGAATAACCCCTGTGAAAAAAATAGTGATTTCCCATGATTTCTCACATCATCTTAGTTCTTTGATAATGTGAGAAATTTGAGTTTCCTCAAATTTAAATTTCTCTTTAAAAATTTTTAACATCATTTATGAGTTGATGTGAAGTCAGTGACTGAATGTAAAATGAATTTTAGTTGAATTCAGATGTGTGAGTGCGAGTCACCTGTACACAGCTTCCACATTCAAACACGAGGAGATATTAATGTTGGGTGTGTGTGGCTGGAATAGCTTATGTCCGGGATGACGGTATGAAGCAACGGCAGCAACAGATATTTCGTCTAGTGACAACAGATGCTAAAAGCACTGCTTCACTTGACAACAGAAGGTATAGAGGCTGCCATCAGATGATAACAGTAGCAAAGAGGAGCTTCTCTGAATGGCAGTGAAAGTAACAGAAGCAACAGACACTTTATCATGTGATAATAGGGATAACAGACACTTTATCAAGTGACAACAGGAGCAACAGGAGCTTTATCACGTGACGATAGGAACAGTATACACTTTATCACATCACAACAGAAATAACAGACTTTCATCACGTGACAACAGGAGCACCAAACACTTTATCAGTTAACAGCATGATCAACAGACACTAGGAGAACAGGAGCAACAGACACTTTGCCACGTGACAATAGATACAACCGTTCTTTCATCGAATTACACTATGAAGATATCTTGTAGTTATTTGTCTGTCTAACCGTCTGTCAGCCTCTGTCTCTTTGTGTGTGTGTCTCTCTGCCTGCCTGTCTGTCTCTCTCACTCTCTGTCTGTCTGTCTGTCTGTCTGTCTGTCTGTCTGTCTGTCTGTCTGTCTGTCTGTCTCTGTCTGTCTGTCTGTCTGTCTGTCTGTCTGTCTGTCTGTCTGTCTCTCTCTCTCTCTCTCTCTCTCCTCTCTCTCTCTCTCTCTCTCTCTCTCTCTCTCTCTCTCTCTCTCTCTCTCTCTCCCTCTCCCTTCCTCTGTCAAATACACACTGACACATTTATATATGTATATATATATATATATATATATATATATATATATATATATATATATATATATATATATATAATATATATATATATATATATATATATACATGTATATATATAAGCAAAACACTGGACCTTGTTTCCTAGGCCTATTACGCACCTCTGTAATTTGACTGGAGTATTGAGTAGTGGTGTATCAAAGACTCTTGAATCAACTGGCAATTCTCATTCCACTCTGTCACTCGCAATCCATGTTTCTCGTTTTTTTGTGATGATTGAGAAACTTCTTTCAAAGTGTCAGGCTGCTTCCTCGGTGTTTTTTTAATTCTTCGTGATGAGATTGATGTTTGTTTCGCGTTTTCATGTGTCTTGCTTGGATGTTTTCGTATGTCGTGTATGTGATGAGTGTATGTTTTTGTTTGGATGGAACGCGATGACAAGCTCTTCTTTTTATCTTCTTCTTCTTTTTCTTCTTCTTCTTCTTCTTCTTCTTCTTCTTCTTCTTCTTCTTCTTCTTCTTCTTCTTCTTCTTCTTCTAAGCGAAAATGTATCGTTTGGTTTTGTTGTTTGCTTTGAACGTATAAATTGTTTATACATTCTGGGCAGCACATTATTGTTTACCTTTGCAGGAACTATATTTTTTATGCTTTCAATTTTATTGTTAATAAAATTTGATTCTCTGATACATGTGACATGTTACTAGCTTTGAGGAAGCAAGAAACCGGTTTATTTGATACTTCATCTCTCAGAATAGTTTTCAGATCATGTTCAATCAATCAGAATGATTTTCAGACCACACTCCCTTGTTCAGAGTGGTTTTCAGGTAATGGTCCATCACTACATCAAGCAGAATGGTTTTCGCGGTTTCAATTTGCTCGTGAAATCCGCCAGTCTGAGCTGGGAGACTTCAGTAGGTCCAGGAGGATATCGTCAAGTATTCCAGTACGGGTTCGCCAGCTATGACGGCTTTAAAGGCCTCGTTCCAGCAGAGCTGGAGTTCCTCTGACACGGGTAATGCCATTTTGGCCGGCGTGTAGTACAGAAATATAATTATAAAGATTAGAACCTCATTGGGCAAAAATAGAAAAAAATCGTATACAAATAGTTGTGTTACATTGCATACGTATTAACTTGTTGGTAATAAGATTTTGATCCAAAGAGTCTCTCTCTCTCACTCTGTCTCTCTCTCTTTCTTCTCCCTTATATCAAACCTGACTATCTCCCATGCTTCAGCGCAGCATACCGGAGGCGTCGCCTAATACCCAGGTTCCTACTTCCTGCTAGGTGACCAGGGACAGCAGGTGCAAGATGCTTCACTGTGGGAACCGAGGTCGCCAGTTCTTCGGTTCACTGGTTCTTTTATTTTTTTCCACCCTGAACGTCCATGGCAAGAAAAAGGAAAAGTGGAGAAGCTAAAGCATTTCCAATTTAAATATAAGCTCAGTCCTCTTAAGTCTTTCCCGTAATTATGAAAATTCGTATGAGGAGGGAAAAATAAAAAGCCTGAAGACTTGTGATGAGGCATCATCAACTCTTCGCCTGCCCTGGCGCCATTAAATTCTCCCTCGCTGCAAGAACAGTGCTCAAGTTAATAAAAAAAAGTCTCCTCTGTCAAAACATGAGGAGCTCTCACTCGCCTCGGGTTACCTGCGGCTGACAGGTCCTCGGGAGATCCTGCTCCTTCTCCTTCAGGTAAATTCAGGTAAATATAACACTAGAGGAAGACCCGCGCAGCCTCACACGGTAAGGTTATGTTAGGTTAGGTTAGGTAAGTTTTGTCAGAAAACAGAAGAATGTTTTATTGACTCGGGTCTTTGTTATATGATGACCCGCAGCTGGAGGGTTTGGCCATCTGACCGAGGACTTCCGCTGGCTTACCAGTCCACCTTTTTAAAAATTAAGGGTATAATTATAACCACCAATGCTCACACGGGATCCAGATTTGATCATGCGCTCTCTCTGGTGTTATCAACACCAGGGTGTTGATAACACCAGGTGTACATTATGACGGTGTACATTACCGACGAGTTGATGAATGACTCATGTGTACTGGCAAAACATTTCGCCCAGTACAGGCAATATAACACTGGAGACGTGATCAGTCTGCTAGGCTTAATACCAAGAAAACAGGAAGATACTGCAAGTTGACCAACGGGGCTGAAACGCTCCAGAAAAAATCCATTAGCCTCTCTAAGCTCCCAAAACAAGATCAGAATTGTAGGTAAATGTTTCAGAGAACCGCCACACAGTAGCTTCATCAGTTATATGCAAGGAAGAAAGATGAATAAGTAAGTAAGTTACATAGATTATCATACATAGCTATGTGCAGTGAACCTAGGATAACCCAAAAAAGTCAGTGACTTATTTCAATTGGGGTCCTTTTAATTCCTTATTAATACCCTATAAACGAGATAATATCTTATTATTATACTATAAAGGAGATATACTAGGAATAAGGTAAAATGAGTTATTTATATTTACAAGTGAGAAAGCTAAAAAAATAAAAAATCATTCTCCTGCCTTTCTTTCGCTGCATTCATTAGGTACCTTTTGGTTCTCTTCTTGAACTGCTTCATGCTATGACTGGCTTTGACATGTGCAGGCAGTCTGTTCCATTCCTATATTGCTGTACAAAAAAAAGGTGTTTGAAGCCTAGCCACTGACTGTGGGTACTACAAAGTTGTGCTCTCTCCCCCTAGTGCTATGATCACTTTGGTTTCCAGCCTTGACAAAATTGGCAGCAAGATATTCTGGACACTGTTTGTGAGCAATTTTATTAACTTGATTTAACTTCAGTTGTTTTATTCTGTCTTCAACATTCAGCATATCCAGTTGTTGTAATTCATCCTGGACCATATGTTCTCTTGGTCCCAGCCCCAGGATGATTCTTACTATTTTCTTCTGGGTGATTTGCAGTCTGTCTTTCAGTTTTTTTGTCAAGGCAGAGTACCATGAAGAGCAAGCGTAGTCCACATGACATTGTAAGAGTGCTAGACATAATGTCCTGCGAACCTCAGTAGGTAAACACTGTGCTTGTCTGTAGAGGAACTTCAGTCTGGTATTTGCTTTCTTTATTACACTGTTCCCTATCAATTCTCCTGACATGCATGGGTCGAAGGGGATTCCCAGATATTTTACTGAGGAAAGTGAAGTGATGGGTTCCCCATTACACTGGACATTAAAATTATTTGCCCTTCTCAGTTTATGTTTCGTGCCAAAGAGTATGGCTTCCGTTTTCCCGAGGTGTCAAGATAGTTTGTTGTGTACTAACCATTTCCTGCAGGGCTCCAGTTCCAGTGATATTATCACTGGATCTTTACCTAACACTAACAGAGCACTGTCATCCGCAAAGTAAGAGTTTGCACTTGACACTGATAGGCATGCCATTTACATAACACAGGAATAATAAAGGACCCAGAATACTACCTTGGGGAACTCCACATGCTATCGGCAGGGATTCTGATCCTGTTTTGTTGATTTTGACATTTGTTTCCCGTTGCTAAGGTAGGATTTAAACCAGTCTACGGAACCTATACCGATAGTTTGAAGTTTCTTACATAATATATTGGGGCTGACAGTATCGAAGGCCTTTTGCAAGTTTAAGGTTACCATTCCTATGAGGTTCCTTATCGACATTATAGTTCTCATGTAATCCATCAGATTAATTAGGGAGGTGTCGGCTGAATAAGATCTCCTAAAGCCTGATTGGTAACTATGAAGAATGTCGTTGTCATTAAGATACTTAACTATACTTGACAGTACACCGCCCTGTCTAGAATTTTGGATATTACACTGAGTATACTAACAGGCCTATAGTTGCTTACATCAGACCTATTATCTTTCTTGAAGATAGGAGTAACTCTGGCCTCCTTGAACCCTTCTGGTACGGTATTAGTTGTGATGGAGAAATTTATTATGTGAGCAATAGGGATTGGCAATTGAGAGGCACCATCTTTTAGTAACTTAGACGGGATGTTATCTGGGCCGGTGCTCTTAGTTGGATTTAACCTGCTTAGTTCTTTTTGCATGAAATCATGAGATACACTTACTAGTTGACAATTGTTTGGGATTACTCCTTTATTGGTATAGTATAAGTTTAAAACATAGTATGTTTTAAACTTATCAGAGTCTGTGTTAAAGGTATTTGATGCAGCTGGTAGTTTGCTCAATAGTGTTGATGCCACAGTTGTGTAGTAGAAATTAAATCAATCGGGGATATTCTTGTACTCTTCGATTTTCGAGCAATAGTGCCTTGTCTTTCCTCCTTTTATAAGCCTCTGCACTCTGTACCTCACCTTGGGAATTCATTTAGCTCTGCAATATCCTGTCTGTTTGCCTTAAATCTTTTTAGCAACTGGTCTCTGAATTTCATATTATCTAATATCTCAGTAGTCATCCAGGGTTCGGATGTCCGTTTGATCTTAACCTCTTTCACTAGTGCAATATTATCAAAGATGGCAGTGAACATTGTTTTGAATTTTTCTCAGGAACTCTTTACGTCCGTGCAACTTGTTATCACAATCCAGTCACAACTGTGTAGTCTATTTCCCAGTGTTTCTTTACTGTAGTTTCTAGCTGACTTTATTTTCATTGTCCCGTGTAAGCCTGTCCGTTCCCTTGCGATTTTCCTGGTCCAGTAAATGATAAAATGTGGTAATGTGGTAATGACGCCTGACTGACTAATGTTCTCAGCGCGGTTACAAAGTATGTGGTCAATTAGGGTGGCTGAGAACTGTGTGATCCGGGTTGGTGTATTAATTAGTTGAGTGTAACTATTTAAACCAAGAATTTGCTTATACCTTTCACATAGCCCGTTATTTTGATGTTGAAAACATTTACTGAAGTCCTCCAGTATTACTGTCTCGCAGTTGTTCTCAAGTCCGGACAAGACTCTCGACAAGTCTTCTAAGAAGTGGTCATGGGTAGGAGGGCGGTAACTAGTTCCTACTAAGATGGGCTGGGCTTGGGAAGCAACACTTCAGACCATGGTATCTCCAGTGTATTGTCATTTAAATCAGGTCTTAGGTTGTAGGCTGTCATTTCTTATGCAGGCACATGCCCCACCACCTTTTCTATTCCTATCTAAGCGTTTTATATTGTAACCTTCTATTTTGACATCGTCGTCAGTCACCGTATCATCCAACCAGGTTTCAGAGATGGATATAACTTCCGCCCAAGTTCTGTTAGCTAGAATCCTAATCT
This sequence comes from Cherax quadricarinatus, assembly GCF_026875155.1. Classification (NCBI taxonomy): domain Eukaryota; kingdom Metazoa; phylum Arthropoda; class Malacostraca; order Decapoda; family Parastacidae; genus Cherax; species Cherax quadricarinatus. The sequence continues at coordinate 77,325,117 of NC_069406.1, read as the reverse complement.
CTGCCAATTCTGGGAAAAATAATCTTGACATGAATAAAGTGAAGGAATGTTTTCATAAAACAATCATAATCATCAATATATGGCAAGGGGTCATTTGTATTAAAATTAGGTAAATCAATGTCAACTCTGCTAAAGGGTAACTGTGCCAAAGTGCATTTGTTACAAACAAAATGAAATCTGGTATCATAACCATGATCGTACACACATCCATTATGCACCCACCCCTCACACATTTTACATTATGTATATTTACTGTTCTTCTCTCGTACATTAATACAGTGTATACATATGTCTGGTGGTGGCTGAGATAGGATGGCAACTGTTGGGCTTTCACTGTCCGGGGTCCTATTATCTCAGTCGTCTTTTCCAGTCCCCAGAATTTGTGGGAATCAGTCCCTCAGCATGGATTCGACTCCAGGCTGAGGGACTGATTGTCTCGAACTTCTTCTGATCTTCATCATTCTTCCTTGTATAGGACTGATAAAGCCACTGAGTAGCGAAACGTTTCCACAATACAGATACCCAAGTGTTGCACACATGTCTAATTTTTCAAGATAAAAATTGCACTGTTGCTTCTAGACACGTCCCCCAGCTCCTTTCTCCATCCATCCTCCTTCAATTGATAGCGGCCTTAGTTCACACACTGTGGTACCGGGGTTCGATCCCCGGCACGCGTGAAAACCTGGAGCATGTTTCATTAGCACCTGCTGCCTCTGTTTACCTAGCGGAATCTAGGTACCTGGGTGTTAGCAGACTGCTGTGGATCGCATCCTGGGGAAGAGGATTAAAGGATTCCAGGAGAAATAAGGCAGACTGTCTGATGACAGTGGCTTTATTGGTTTATTTCGGGTTATAAACACCTTTCACATAACAATACTTACAAAAAAGTTTTCTTTTCTTCTTCTTCTTCTTCTTCTTCTTCTTCTTCTTCTTCTTCTTCTTCTTCTTCTTCTTCTTCTTCTTCTTCTTCTTCTTCTTCTTCTTCTTCTTCTTCTTCTTCATATTGTTATTAATAGTATTAGGATTATTATTTCCATTATTAGTATTAATATTATTATTTTTATTATTAGTATTATTACTACTCTTAGTAGTAGTACTGGTGGCAGTAGTAGTAGCAGTAGTAATTTTCTTACCTATTTTATTTACTTACTTCAAGGACACCAATGGAAATAAGTCACTTTGTATGTTTTTTTTGGGTTATCCCAGATTCTCTACACATATGCTGCTCTGTATGATAATTTATGTAACTGTATTTGTGTATACCTGAATAAACTTGCTTACTTACTGAATAAACTTACTTGTTTAGTTAGTTTAATCTTTGTGTGCCCCATACCCATCCTGTAGACGGTAGTCAAAGGATTACAGAGGTGCATAATGGGTTCAGGGACTGAGCTCCAAAGTTTTGATACATGAACAAGGTACAAAGGTAATGAACACCAGGTAGATCTGGTCACAGTCATGACAAAGTTACAAATATAATGAATCATTCACACGTCACACATGGTTACAATCATGACCAAATTGCTTACTGACTAAATAAACTTACTGGCTTAAAGTCTTCGCAAAAATTGTTATCCCTCCTTTCCTCAAACAATTTTCTGTGTTCACCAAGTTACGTTTTCTTTACATGTATTTCTGGGGTAACAACATCAAATGTACGAAGGTTACGTTAAGTGAGTGAGTAAATTAAGTTAAAGTAGGCAAGAACGCAAATAAGCAAAAGTAAGTTAGTAAGTAAGTAAGCAAGCATATAAGTAGGTAAGAAAGTTAAAGGAAGGAAGGCAATAAGCATAGTAAGTGAATAAGTAAAATAGATAAAGCAAGTAAATAAGTATGTAAAGTAAGTAAGTAAGCAAGTTTATTCAGGTATACACAAATACAGTTACATAGAATTATCATACATAGCAGCATATGTGTAGAGAACCTAGGAATTGTTTACAATTTCAAAGAGAACATGCAGTTTTAATGACCCTCGTCGAACATGTATTGTATTAAATACCGACAAAATGAAGAATTAGACACATGTGAAACATCTGAGAATCTTTACTGTAGACGTCCAGTGGCTTTACGAATATAAAATCAAGGATATACGTAATGGGAAGACAGTAGAACTCTATACAAATTACAAGGTAATCAGTCCCTCAGCCCAGGAGTTGGTGAAAAGTAACGTATGATCATGAAGGGACTGATTACCTCGTCTTTTGTATATATTTCTACAGTCTTCCCATTATATCTTTGAATTTGTATTAATAAAACCACTGGATGGCGAGACACCTACATTAAAGATTCCGAAATGTTGCACATATGTCTAATTTTTTCACGACCCTCGTGTTCTCGAGAGACTTCGAACCCTATTAACCAATACCTGCAAAAGAAACAAAAAAAGTTTAGAACAGGATGCACCAGGTTTGAACCCTGGGTGGGACGAGACGAACTGTAAAGCTTTCTTACACCTGCTGCCCCTAGTCACCTTGCACAGTATAAGTGCCTAGGTCAATAACGGTGCATGTAACGTGGTCACCAGCAGTCAAGACAACTTTACTCCCTCACATACTTATATACACACCTCAGCAAGCGTATATTCACTGTTTCTGCATGTATCACATGAAGAGTGATACATTCTTCAGAATACAAACGAATCGCACACAGAGTTTGGTTGATCTGATAGGTTTAAGGCCAGTCGTCTACAAGGAGAGTTATTCAGGCTGCTTATAACCTGTTCAATACCAGTCAAGAATAATTTAGCACATTCATAATGAATTAAACTAAGCACTCAGTGTATATACACCGAGAAACATACACCTCTCAAGTGTATATATCCTTGCACCACTTATAAAATACAAGCGCTTTAGAAAATTGGATTCACTTTGAGTATGAAATAAATACCTCGGCTCTCTACAGTAATTGTTGCAGTTGTTGTAACTGCCAGTGCATAAACAAACATGCAATATACGCAGTGATAAACAACCAGTGACAGACAATCAATGACAGACAAACAGTGACAGGCAAACAACGACAGACAAGTAATGACAGACAAGCAATGACAGACATGTAAAGAGCGACAAGCAGTGACATAATCAGCGATCAGCGACAGTAAGTAAGCGAAGTAAGTAAAAAAGTAAGAAAACACCCTTTGACATATTTGGGTTATCCTAGTTAATTCACACAATTGTAAATCACCCAAAAGTATGTAAATGATACATAACCTTACTTCCAGGCGGTTGTTCCACTTACATAATACTCGCTTGCCGCAGTAAGAATCAAAATCTATGTTCATGCTCGTTCCAGAGACAAGATTTTTCTTTTTTGGTAAGCGCAAAAGCGAAGGACTTTTACAGCTCTTTAACTTAAGGGAAGAGCGTTGCAAGATGTTGCATTGGAAAGAGTTACAGCTCTGTGATGTTACATTAATATTGTGCTCTGGTAATATCCCCAGAGTTTATGCTTGGCGCTCTGCTGGGAAATTTTGGTTAAAGCTTATGTGCACTTGTGAATGTTGAGGTGCTAGTTACGAATGTCCGTGGGCACTTGTGAGTGTTGAAGTGCTAGTTACGAACGTTCGTGGGCACTTGTGAAGGTTGAGGTGCTAGTTACGAATGTCCGTGGGCACTTGTGAAGGTTGAGGTGCTAGTTACGAATGTCCGTGGGCGCTTGTGAAGGTTGAAGGTGCTAGTTACGAATGTCCGTGGGCACTTGTGAATGTTGACGTGCTAGTTACGAACGTTCGTGGGCACTTGTGAAGGTTTAGGTGCTAGTTACGAATGTCCGTGGGCACTTGTGAAGGTTGAGGTGCTAGTTACGAATGTCCGTGGGTACTTGTGAAGGTTGAGATGCTAGTTACGAATGTCCGTGGGCACTTGTGAATGTTGAGGTGCTAATTACGAATGTCCGTGGGCACTTGTGAAGGTTGAGGTGCTGTTACGATGTCCGTGGCTGTGATGTGATGCTTGTACGAAGTCGTGCACATGTAAGGTGAGTGCTAGTTACGAATGTCCGTGGGCACTTGTGAATGTTGACGTGCTAGTTACGAACGTTCGTGGGCATTTGTGAAGGTTGAGGTGCTAGTTACGAATGTCCGTGGACACCTGTGAATGTTGACGTGCTAGTTACGAACGTTCGTGGGCACATGTGAAGGTTGAGGTGCTAGTTACGAATGTCCGTGGGCACTTGTGAATGTTGACGTGCTAGTTACGAACGTTCGTGGGCACTTGTGAAGGTTGAGGTGCTAGTTACGAATGTTCGTGGGCACTTGTGAAGTTGAGGTGCTAGTTACGAGTTCCGTGGGCACTTTTTGAAGTTGAGAGCTAGTTACGAAGTTCGTGGGCATTTGTGAAGGTTGAGGTGCTAGTTACGAATGTCCGTGGGCACTTGTGAATGTTGACGTGCTAGTTACGAACGTTCGTGGGCACATGTGAAGGTTGAGGTGCTAGTTACGAATGTTCGTGGGCACTTGTGAAGTTGAGGTGTAGTTACGAACGTTCGTGGGCACATTGTGAAGGTTGAGGTGCTAGTTACGAATGTCCGTGGGCACTTGTGAATGTTGACGTGTTAGTTACGAACGTTCGTGGGCACATGTGAAGGTTGAGGTGCTAGTTACGAATGTTCGTGGGCACTTGTGAAGGTTGAGGTGCTAGTTACGAACGTTCGTGGGCACTTGTGAAGGTTGAGGTGCTAGTTACGAGTGTCCGTGGGCACTTGTGAATGTTGACGTGTTAGTTACGAACGTTCGTGGGCACATGTGAAGGTTGAGGTGCTAGTTACGAATGTCCGTGGGCACTTGTGAATGTTGACGTGCTAGTTACGAACGTTCGTGGGCACATGTGAAGGTTGGGGTGCTAGTTACGAATGTTCGTGGGCACTTGTGAAGGTTGAGGTGCTAGTTACGAACGTTCGTGGGCACTTGTGAAGGTTGAGGTGCTAGTTACGAACGTTCGTGGGCACTTGTGAAGGTTGAGGTGCTAATTACGAATGTCCGTGGGCACTTGTGAAGGTTGAGGTGCTAGTTACGAATGTCCGTGGGCACTTGTGAAGGTTGAGGTGCTAATTACGAATGTCCGTGGGCACTTGTGAAGGTTGAGGTGCTAGTTACGAATGTCCGTGGGCACTTGTGAAGGTTGAGGTGCTAATTACGAATGTCCGTGGGCGCTTGTGAAGGTTGAGGTGCTAGTTACGAATGTCCGTGGGCACTTGTGAAGGTTGAGGTGCTCCTTACGAGCGTTCATAAGCACTTCTCAATGTTGATATGCCCTTATGAATGCTTATATGCACTTTTGAATGTTTATATGCGCTTGTGAATGCTTACATGCACTTTTGAATGTTTATATGCGCTTGTGAATGCTTATATGCACTTGTGAATGTTTATATGCGCTTGTGAATGTTTATATGCGCTTGTGAATGTTTATATGCACTTATGAATGCTTATATGCGCTTGTGAATGTTTATAGGCATAGGCACTTATGAATGTTTATAGGCACTTGTGAATGCTTATAGGCATAGGCACTTATGAATGTTTATAGGCACTTGTGAATGCTTATAGGCATAGGCATTTATGAATGTTTATAGACACTTGTGAATGCTTATAGGCATAGGCACTTATGAATGTTTATAGGCACTTGTGAATGTTTATAGGCATAGGCACCTATGAAAGTTTATAGGCACTTGTGAATGTTTATAGGCCCTTATGAATGTTATAGGCACTTGTGAATGTTTATAGGCACTTACGAGTGTTTATAGGCCCTTTTGAATGCCAATAGGCAATTATGAATGTTTTTAGGCGCTTATGAATGCTTATAGGCACTTGTGAATGTTTATACGCACTTATGAATGTTTATAAGTACTTATGAATGTTTATAAGTACTTATGAATGGTTATAGGCACTTATGAATGTTTATAGGCACTTAAGAATGTTTATAGGCGCTTATAAATGTTTATAGGCACTTATGAATGTTTATAGGCACTTACGAATGTTTATAGCACTTATGAATGTTTATAGGCACTTGTGAATGTTTATAGGCACTTGTGAATGTTTATAAGTACTTATGAATGTTTATAGGAACTTATGAATGTTTATAGGCACTTATGAATGTTTATATGCGTTTATAAATGTTTATAGGCACTTATGAATGTTTATAGGTACTTATGAATGTTTATAGGTACTTATGAATGTTTATAGACACTTATGAATGTTTATAGGCACTTACGAATGTTTATAGGCACTTACGAATGTCTATAGGCACTTACGAATGTTTATAGGCACTTACGAATGTTTATAGGCACTTACGAATGTTTATAGGCACTTATGAATGTTTATAGGCACTTACGAATGTTTATAGGCACTTACGAATGTTTATAGGCACTTACGAATGTTTATAGGCACTTATGAATGTTTATAGGCACTTACGAATGTTTATAGGCACTTACGAATGTTTATAGGCACTTACGAATGTTTATAGGCACTTATGAATGTTTATAGGCACTTATGAATGTTTATAGGTACTTATGAATGTTTATAGGTACTTATGAATGTTTATAGGTACTTATGAATGTTTATAGGCACTTACGAATGTTTATAGGCACTTACGAATGTTTATAGGCACTTACGAATGTTTATAGGCACTTACGAATGTTTATAGGCACTTATGAATGTTTATAGGCACTTATGAATGTTTATAGGTACTTATGAATGTTTATAGGTACTTATGAATGTTTATAGGCACTTATGAATGTTTATAGGCACTTATGAATGTTTATAGGCACTTACGAATGTTTATAGGCACTTATGAATGTTTACAGGCACTTATGAATGTTTATAGGCACTTATGAATGTTTATAGGTACTTATGAATGTTTATAGGCACTTATGAATGTTTATAGGCACTTACGAATGTTTATAGGCACTTATGAATGTTTATAGGCACTTATGAATGTTTATAGGCACTTATGAATGTTTATAGGTACTTATGAATGTTTATAGGCACTTATGAATATTTATAGGCACTTACGAATGTTTATAGGCACTTATGAATGTTTATAGGCACTTATGAATGTTTATAGGCACTTATGAATGTTTATAGGTACTTATAAATGTTTATAGGCACTTATGAATGTTTATAGGCACTTATGAATGTTTATAGGCACTTATGAATGTTTATAGGCACTTATGAATGTTTATAGGCACTTATGAATGGTTATAGGCACTTATGAATGTTTATAGGCACTTAAGAATGTTTATAGGCGCTTATAAATGTTTATAGGCACTTACGAATGTTTATAGGTACATTTTAGACAGCTAGTAGTAAAAGATATTATAATATTGTAATTAATTCCCGGAGAAAACTTAATCAAGATTTTTGATTCGTTAAGTGAAGCTTAATTAACTGAAAGTGTAGGTACCTGATAGTGACAGGATAGTGACCTGATAGTGACAGAATAGTGACCTGATAGTGACAGAATAGTGACCTGATAGTGACAGAATAGTGACCTGATAGTGACAGAATAGTGACCTGATAGTGACAGAATAGTGACCTGATAGTGACAGAATAGTGACCTGATAGTGACAGAATAGTAACCTGATAGTGACAGAACAGTGACCTGATAGTGACAGAATAGTGACCTGATAGTGACAGAACAGTGACCTGATAGTGACAGAATAGTGACCTGATAGTGACAGAATAGTGACCTGATAGTGACAGGATAGTGACCTGATAGTGACAGAATAGTGACCTGATAGTGACAGAATAGTGACCTGATAGTGACAGGATAGTGACCTGATAGTGACAGAATAGAGACCTGATAGTGACAGAATAGTGACCTGATAGTGACCTGATAGTGACAGAATAGTGACCTGATAGTGACAGAATAGTGACCTGATAGTGACAGAATAGTGACCTGATAGTGACAGAATAGTGACCTGATAGTGACAGAATAGTGACCTGATAGTGACAGAACAGTGACCTGATAGTGACAGAATAGTGACCTGATAGTGACAGAATAGTGACCTGATAGTGACAGAATAGTGACCTGATAGTGACAGAATAGTGACCTGATAGTGACAGAATAGTGACCTAATAGTGACAGAATAGTGACCTGATAGTGACAGAATAGTGACCTGACAGTGACAGAATAGTGACCTGATAGTGACAGAATAGTGACCTGATAGTGACAGAATAGTGACCTGATAGTGACAGAATAGTGACCTGATAGTGACAGAATAGTGACCTGACAGTGACAGGATAGTGACCTGACAGTGACAGGATAGTGACCTGATAGTGACAGAATAGTGACCTGATAGTGACAGAATAGTGACCTGATAGTGACAGAATAGTGACCTGATAGTGACAGAATAGTGACCTGACAGTGACAGGATAGTGACCTGATAGTGACAGGATAGTGACCTGATAGTGACAGAATAGTGACCTGATAGTGACAGAATAGTGACCTGATAGTGACAGGATAGTGACCTGATAGTGACAGAATAGTGACCTGATAGTGACAGAATAGTGACCTGATAGTGACAGAATAGTGACCTGATAGTGACAGAATAGTGACCTTATAGTGACAGAATAGTGACCTGATAGTGACAGAATAGTGACCTGATAGTGACAGGATAGTGACCTGATAGTGACAGAATAGTGACCTGATAGTGACAGGATAGTGACCTGATAGTGACAGAATAGTGACCTGATAGTGACAGAAAGAGTGACCTGATAGTGACAGAATAGTGACCTGATAGTGACAGGATAGTGACCTGATAGTGACAGAATAGTGACCTGATAGTGACAGGATAGTGACCTGATAGTGACAGAATAGTGACCTGATAGTGACAGGATAGTGACCTGATAGTGACAGAATAGTGACCTGATAGTGACAGGATAATGACCTGATAGTGACCTGATAGTGACCTGATAGTGACAGGATAGTGACCTGATAGTGACAGAATAGTGACCTGATAGTGACAGGATAGTGACCTGATAGTGACAGAATAGTGACCTGATAGTGACAGGATAGTGACCTGATAGTGACAGAATAGTGACCTGATAGTGACAGGATAGTGACCTGATAGTGACAGAATAGTGACCTGATAGTGACAGAATGGTGACCTGATAGTGACAGGATAGTGACCTGATAGTGACAGGATAGTGACCTGATAGTGACAGGATAGTGACCTGATAGTGACAGAATAGTGACCTGATAGTGACAGGATAGTGACCTGATAGTGACAGAATAGTGACCTGATAGTGACAGGATAGTGACCTGATAGTGACAGAATAGTGACCTGATAGTGACAGGATAGTGACCTTATAGTGACAGAATAGTGACCTGATAGTGACAGAATAGTGACCTGATAGTGACAGGATAGTGACCTGATAGTGACAGAATAGTGACCTGATAGTGACCTGATAGTGACAGGATAGCGACCTGATAGTGACAGGATAGTGACCTGATAGTGACAGAATAGTGACCTGATAGTGACAGGATAGTGACCTGATAGTGACAGAATAGTGACCTGATAGTGGCAGGATAGTGGCCTGATAGTGACAGGATAGTGACCTGATAGTGACAGGATAGTGACCTGATAGTGATAGGATAGTGACATGATAATGACAGAATAGTGACTGATAGTGACAGGATAGTGACCTGATAGTGACAGAATAGTGACCTGATAGTGACAGAATAGTGACCTGATAGTGACAGGATAGTGGCCTGATAGTGACAGGATAGTGACCTGATAGTGACAGAATAGTGACCTGATAGTGAAAGGATAGTGGCCTGATAGTGACAGAATAGTGACCTGATAGTGACAGGATAGTGACCTGATAGTGACAGAATAGTGACCTGATAGTGACAGAATAGTGACCTGATAGTGACAGGATAGTGGCCTGATAGTGACAGGATAGTGACCTGATAGTGATAGGATAGTGACCTGATAGTGACAGGATAGTGACCTGATAGTGACAGAATAGTGACCTGATAGTGACAGGATAGTGGCCTGATAGTGCAGGATAGTGACCTGATAGTGACAGGATAGTGACCTGATATTGACAGGATAGTGACCTGATAATGACGGAATAGTGACTGATAGTGACAGGATAGTGACCTGATAGTGACAGGATAGTGGCCTGATAGTGACAGTATAGTGACCTGATAGTGACAGGATAGTGACCTGATAGTGACAGGATAGTGACCTGATAGTGACAGGATAGTGACCTGATAGTGATAGGATAGTGACCTGATAGTGACAGGATAGTGACCTGATAGTGACAAGATAGTGACCTGAAGTGACAGGATAGTGATTTGAAAGTGGCCTGATAGCAATCTGATAGTGACCTAAAAGTGACCTAATAATGATCTGAAAATGAGGTGATAGTGACCTGTGACATGATAAATATCTAATAATAAAATGATAGAGATCCGATGGTGACCTGAAGCTGATTTGATGGTAAACTGATAGTGATCTGATAGTAATCAGGTTAGGGTGTGTAGAAGAGAGGGTGATTCCTTCCAGTAAACGTAAGTCTTAGACAGGGATGTGTAATGTCACCATAGTTGTTTAATATATTTATAGATGGCGTTGTAAAAGAAGTAAATATTTGGGTGTTGGGAAGAGAGGGGGATTAAATTATGGGGAATCAAATACAAAATGGGAGTTGACACAGTTACTTTTTGCTGATGATACTGTGCGTTTGGGAAATTCTAAAGAAAAGTTGCAAAGGTTAGTGGATGAGTTTGGGAGGGTGTGTAAAGGTAGAAAGTTGAAAGTGAGCATTTGATAAGAGTAAGGTGATAAGGGTATCAAATGATTTAGATAAAGAAAAATTGGTATCACACTGGAGAGAGGGAGTATGGAAGAAGTGAATGTTTTCAGAGATCTGAGAGTTGACTTGTCAGCAGATGGGTTTTTGAAGGATGAAGGAAAAAAGGTGAGGTGAGTGGTGTACGAGAGTATAGTGGTACCAACACTCTTATATGGGTGTGAAGCTGCCTCCACTTGCAGCGAGGAGGCAGCTGGACTGTGTGGTGTAAATATTGTGCAGAGAGTTCGGAGTGGAAATTAGGAGGTGTGGAGTTACTAAAAGCATTAGTCAGAGGGCTGAAGAGGGGTTGTTGAGCTGGTTTGGTCATTTAGAAAGAATGGAACGAACCAGAATGACATAGAGAACGTATAAATCTGTAGGGGAAGGAAGGCGGAGTAGTGGTCGTCCTCCATAAGGTTGGAGGGAGGGGGTAAAGGAGGTTTTGTGGGCGAGGGGTTTGGACTTCCAATAAGCATGGGTGAGCGTATTAGATAGGAGTGAATGGAGACGAATGGTTTTTGGGACCTGACGAGCTGTTGGAGTGTGAGCAGGGGAATATTTTGTGTAGGGATTGAGGAAAACCGGTTAGCCGGAGTTGAGTCATGGAAATGAAAGTACAATGCTTGTACTTTAAAGGAGGGGTTTGGGATATTTGCAGTTTGGACGGACTTCTAAACTGTCGTATCCGAGTGCCTCTGCAAAGACAGTGATTATGTATGAATGATGGTGAAAGTGTTGACTGATAGTGAAAATTTCTCATTCTTTTTGGATTTATATTTGTTTTGTGTCACCCTGCCTCGGTCGGAGACGGCCTATGTGCTGAATTAAATATATATATATAATATATATATATATATATATATATATATATAATATATATATATATATATATATATATATATATATATATATATATATATATATATATATATATATATCGTGCCGAATATGTAAAACTGGTCAATTAGCAAGAACTCATTTAAAATTAAGTCCTTTCTAAAATTTTCTCTTATAAGTTTAAAGATATATTTTTTTCATTAATGTTAATGTAAAAATTTATAATTTTGCACCAAAAGAATCTTAGAAAACTTACCTAACCTCATTATAACAAGAACAATTATTTTAGCCTACCCAACTAAATATATTTTAGATACGTTTACAGTAATTTAATACTAAACAAACACAGTGAAATATATTTTTTTCGTTAGGTTCAGAATGATTTTGGCGAAATTATTGCATACACAAATTTTCACTTGTCCTATATGGAAAAATGAGCGTTGCTATTTAAGCCAAGATCGCAAATTCTGCCTATTCGGCACGACATATTTTTTTATTATTTTTTTATTATCACACTGGCCGATTCCCACCAAGGCAGGGTGGCCCGAAAAAGAAAAACTTTCACCATCATTCACTCCATCACTGTCTTGCCAGAAGGGTGCTTTACACTACAGTTTTTAAACTGCAACATTAACACCCCTCCTTCAGAGTGCAGGCACTGTACTTCCCATCTCCAGGACTCAAGTCCGGCCTGCCGGTTTCCCTGAACCCCTTCATAAATGTTACTTTGCTCACACTCCAACAGCACGTCAAGTATTAAAAAACCATTTGTCTCCATTCACTCCTATCAAACACGCTCACGCATGCCTGCTGGAAGTCCAAGCCCCTTGCACACAAAACCTCCTTTACCCCCTCTCTCCAACCTTTCCTAGGCCGACCCCTACCCCGCCTTCCTTCCACTACAGACTGATGCACTCTTGAAGTCATTCTGTTTCGCTCCATTCTCTCTACATGTCCGAACCACCTCAACAACCCTTCCTCAGCCCTCTGGACAACAGAGGGTAATCCCGCACCTCCTCCTAACTTCCAAACTACGAATTCTTTGCATTATATTCACACCACACATTGCCCTCAGACATGACATCTCCACTGCCTCCAGCCTTCTCCTCGCTGCAACATTCATCACCCATGCTTCACACCCATATAAGAGCGTTGGTCAAACTATACTCTCATACATTCCCCTCTTTGCCTCCAAGGACAAAGTTCTTTGTCTCCACAGACTCCTAAGTGCACCACTCACCTCTTTTCCCCTCATCAATTCTATGATTCACCTCATCTTTCATAGACCCATCCGCTGACACGTCCACTCCCAAATATCTGAATACATTCACCTCCTCCATACTCTCTCCCTCCAATCTGATATTCAATCTTTCATCACCTAATCTTTTTGTTATCCTCATAACCTTACTCTTTCCTGTATTCACCTTTAATTTTCTTCTTTTGCACACCCTACCAAATTCATCCACCAATCTCTGCAACTTCTCTTCAGAATCTCCCAAGAGCACAGTGTCATCAGCAAAGAGCAGCTGTGACAACTCCCACTTTGTGTGTGA
>NC_069406.1:77294435-77306935 GCF_026875155.1 Cherax quadricarinatus | reverse complement strand
ATATATATATATATCATAATGTGTATATCTTGAAAGTTTACTTTAATCTATGTTTTACGTAATAAAATATTCCCGACTGGTGGTGCAGCAGTAATGACCTTCGTGCAGTAGATAGGTTTTAAACTTCATTAACAAAGGAGGTAACAAAATCTTACAATAGCTCAAAACTTGCCTGGCTTGTGGCTTGATTAAAGCAGCAGGCGGGTAATATGTAGACGAAGTTGCCAGTCTTGTATTACATCAGCAAATTCCAGGGTTGTACCAGAGTGAACAATGGTCCAGTTTGAACTCGTGGCAGGGTGAACCATGGTCCAGTTTGAACTCATGGCAGAGTGAACCATGGTCCAGTTTGTATTTATGGCAAGGTGAGCCGTGGTCCAGTTTGTACATATGGCAGGGTGAGCCGTGGTCTAGTTTGTACTTGTGGCAGGGTGAGCCGTGATCCAGTTTGTACTTGTGGCAGAGTGAGCCGAAGTCCAGTTTGTACTTGTGGCAGGGTGAGCCAAAGTCCAGTTTGTACTTGTGGCAGGGTGAGCCAAAGTCCAGTTTGTACTTGTGGCAGGGTGAGCCAAAGTCCAGTTTGTACTTGTGGCAGGGTGAGCCGTGATCCAGTTTGTACTTGTGGCAGAGTGAGCCGAAGTCCAGTTTGTACTTGTGGCAGGGTGAGCCGTAGTCCAGTTTGTACTTGTGGCAGGGTGAGCCGAAGTCCAGTTTGTACTTGTGGCAGGGTGAGCCGAAGTCCAGTTTGTACTTGTGGCAGGGTGAGCCGTGGTCCAGTTTGTACTTGTGGCAGGGTGAACCGTATCCCCCGTTTGTACTTGTGGCAGGGTGAGCCGAAGTCCAGTTTGTACTTGTGGCAGGGTGAGACGTGGTCCAGTTTGTACTTGTGGTAGGGTGAACCGTAGTCCCGTTTGTACTTGTGGCAGGGTGAGCCGAAGTCCAGTTTGTACTTGTGGCAGGGTGAGACGTGGTCCAGTTTGTACTTGTGGCAGGGTGAACCGTAGTCCCGTTTGTACTTGTGGCAGGGTGAACCGTAGTCCCGTTTGTACTTGTGGCAGGGTGAGCCGAAGTCCAGTTTGTACTTGTGGCAGGGTGAGCCGTGGTCCAGTTTGTACTTGTGGCAGGGTGAGCCGTGGTCCAGTTTGTACTTGTGGCAGGGTGAACCGTAGTCCCGTTTGTACTTGTGGCAGGGTGAGCCGAAGTCCAGTTTGTACTTGTGGCAGGGTGAGACGTGGTCCAGTTTGTACTTGTGGCAGGGTGAACCGTAGTCCCGTTTGTACTTGTGGCAGGGTGAGCCGAAGTCCAGTTTGTACTTGACAGAGGATGTAGTGTGAATCTAACTCATCACTCATACACGACCTGCGCTTTGCTACTACCTGTGTATGTTCCAGTTCCTTCCCTTACTGCCTTCCTTCCTTCCTTCCTTCCTTCCTTCCTTGCTTTCTTCCTTCTTTCCTTGCTTTCCTTCCTTCTTTTCTTCCTTACTTGCTTTCCTTTCTTCCTTGCTTTCCTTCCTTCCTTCCTTTCTTTCCTTCCTTTCTTCTAACCTTCCTTCCTTCCTTCCTTCCTTCGTTCTTTCTTCCTTACATTCCTTCCTTCCTTCTATCCACCCTTCCTTCCTTCTTTCTTCTTTTCTTTTCTTCCTTTCTTCCACCCTTCCGTTTTCCTTCTTTCTTTCCATCTTCTCTCTCTTTCTTCTTCCCTCCCTCCTTTTCTTCATTCCTATCTTCCTTTCTTCTTTCATGGCTTGCCTCCTTCCCTCCTTCATAGAACATACATGAAAACAGTCACATAAACACTATGTGGAAACTACAAACAAGCCAGCAGGTAGAAGGATAAGCATATCAGGCAAGTAGCAGACGAGCCTGGCCCGTGGCCCTTCTCCTGGAGTAGAAACACTCTCGGAACTCATCGAAGGCATATCAAAGGTATATCACCTGCAGGTGAGGTAATATAACGTTTTCTTCACACTAGAGAAATTTTAATCAGAATTTAAGCAAACAATGTCTGAGGGGAAGACAGGATAATGACGTGGAAAATACTCAGCGGGTTGATTGAGCACACTATAACGGCTAATTAAAACAGGAGACAGAGATGGACATTAGGTAATGCTTCTTTAACTTTAGAATACCGGTAAATAAGCCGAATAAGCATCGCGAGGAAGTAGTGGAGGCAACCTCCTTACGCAGTTTCAGAAGTAGGTATGATAGATGCCTTTCAAAGTTGAGAGACGGGGCCATGAGCTACCCTCCGACCCCCAGAAAAAAAAAAACAGACGATGCGGCCAAAACAAAGACCAGAGTAGCGCACAACACACGATAAACACCAGAGTTATGCTCTGAACATCTGTGCCAAAATACCTGTGTGTGGAGTGTGTCCTCATGTGGTCCACCACTTTTAAGAGCCCTGGCAGGCAAAATATTTCCATATTTTTTCCCCATGTTGTGTTTTCAATTATCATACTTTTCCAGAAATAAATTGGAGCTGATCTATTTTTACTGGATGTGACCAACAATCATTCCTGGTCTGCAGGAAATTTTGTTCTGAATTATAGTTTTTTTTCTGTAATTTTTTATGTATACAGGCAGAGCTTGAGTACACTGTATGCTTGCATGTGCCTAACAGTTAGCAAACGGGTGAAATTATTTACAAACATTATCTCTTAGTCCACAGCAGGATTCGAACCTGCAAACTCGGCATCGGAGTACACAGTAGTTTATCCACACAGCCATTGTGGATCTGTGTAGTGCTGGTACTTGTGCGAGTTTGCAGGTTCGAATCCTGCTGTTGACTGAGAGATAATGTATGCATGTATGTACTCAAAAATATGTGGTTGCAGGGGTCGAGGACGTCTCCTGGTCCAGCTTATGTACTTATGGATGTATGTATATACTTACATGTGCTTACCAGTATTTGGTTGCAGGGGTCGAGTCGAAGCTCCTGGCTCCACCTCTTCGCTGGCCGCTACTGCTTTCACTCTCTCTTGGCTTCGAGATCCTTATCGTGCCTCTTCTTAACGTTATGTATGGATCCTGTTTCTACCACTCCACTAAGACTGAAGAAATGCTTCCTAACATCCCTGTGACTCATTAGTGTTTTCAGTTTCCAGCTGTGTCCTAGTGTTTCTGTTTCCCGTCTGTCGTACAATCTCTCCCTATCTCCCTGTCCTCCTTCCCAGTTCCTTATAGTATTTTGTACATTGTTATCATATCACTCTTAGTTTTTCTTCCCTTTATTGGCATCAGGTTTAGTTCCCTTAACCTCTTCTCATAGGACATACATACCTCTTAGCTCCGGGACTAATCTCGTTGTGAACCTCTGCACTTTGCCCAGTTTCTTGATATCCTTCACCAGGTGAAGGTTTCTTACTGGTGCTGCATACTCCAACATGGGCCTGATTATCTTATTTTTAACTGTTATCTTCTTGATGTGGCTGCAAAGCAACTTTGGGTCGGATTTGGCTTTCGATGTTATGTCATTCTCAAACTATTGATGAGCCTCTCTTATTACCCTTGAACATTAATATTCGTTTCTGTCTCTTCTGCTCACTACATGAGTTCCT
Source organism: Cherax quadricarinatus (assembly GCF_026875155.1). NCBI lineage: Eukaryota > Metazoa > Arthropoda > Malacostraca > Decapoda > Parastacidae > Cherax > Cherax quadricarinatus. Next base: position 77,303,373 of record NC_069406.1, on the reverse strand, counting down.
TACCATATATAATGTTTCAATGTTCTAGCACTAACTGAACCATGAGCTCCTTGGTAAAAAAAATCTCTCCTCTGCTTCCCGTCATTTTATAGCCTCTTAGCCATCACATTCGCTGAGTATGTACGTGTCAAGGTAATGAGAGCACATACATACAGAAGAACAGATGGTCATTGTCTACTAGGATTAATGACTTTCTTAATACGTATAGGGGTAGCTAACTAGGAGCTAGGTTTCTGAAGTATCGCTTCTAGGAATATCTCACAGCACCAGACTATATTTATGGATGTGTGATGACAGTATTCTCGTTTTTTCACTCTCCAAAATTCTGTTCTCACTGACGTTTTACCTTGACACTGATGTATGTATATACCTAAACACAGAATGTAGTACGTGTTTGGTGTTTGGAATATATATTAAACCAAGCTATTCTGCTGAATATACCTTAATCCTCATTGCTGATTGGTCTTCCACTTCGCTTTAAGCTGGTTCATGACACGGCCAGGAACTGCACACTTAAGCTGGTTCATGACAGGGCCCGGAACTGCACACTTAAGCTGGTTCATGACAGGGCCAGGAACTGCACACTTAAAATGGTTCATGCCACGGCCAGGAACTGCACACTTAAGCTGGTTCATGACAGGGCCAGGAACTGCACACTAAGCTGGTTCATGACACGGCCAGGAACTGCACACTTAAGCTGGTTCATGACACGGGCCAGGAACTGCACACGCTTAGGAGAGTGGAAAAATTACCAAAAATGCAGTATAATGCGATCCTTTGTTGACTACGTTTCACCCACAGTGTGCGAAACAGGTCTACCCAGGCACCCAAGTAGATCTGTTTGTGACTTGATAAACGCCACTCTGTGGGCGATACGTTGTCAATAAGGGATCGTATTATCCTGCATTTGTGTTTATTTTTCCATCACGTCGGTATATTATACCATTTATCTTCAGCCTTAGAAGAATACTTGTGCTCATGATACAGGCTCTATTATAACCATTTGAGCGCCCGTGTAAGGAGCTCTCCTGGAGTTTTCCTCACTCAGCTCTTTCCACTTCCGAAGCTTCTATTTGTAGCACTGATTTCATCTCCCATCCTGTTTGAAGGTAGTTTTATACGTATATCAAACAAGTATGTGTTAATGGCTGCATAATCAGGTTAATTCACTGACAGTCGTTCATTACGACTTATTCAGAATTTATGAACGATTGTGGCTGTAATAGAGATAAAAATCGATGTACCCATGAAAGGTTCTGAAACTGTCGGTTAGGTTAGGTTAAGTTAGGTTAGGTTAGGCTATGTTAGGTTGGGTTAGGTTAGATTGGGTTAGGTTAGGTTAGGTTAGGTTAGGTTAGGTTAGGTTAGGTTAGGTTAGGCTAGGTTAGGTTAGGCTATATTAGGTTAGGTTGGGCTAGGTTAGGTTGGGTTAGGTTGGGTTGAGTCAGATTAGTTTAGGTTAGGTTGGGTTAGGTTAGGTTAGGTTAGGCTATGTTAGGTTAGGTTAGGTTAGGTTAGGTTGGGTTAGGTTGGATTAGATTAGTTTAGGTTAGGTTGGGTTAGGTTTGGTTAGATTAGGCTATGTTTGGTTAGGTTCGGTGGCCGTTGATGGAAGAGTTGTCACGAAGTTAGTTGTCTGAGGAATAGTATTGTACAGGCTAGTAATGTTAGGTGGTTATCACGATGAGTAGTCTAGCGTGCAGGACTAGGTTAGGGTCTCAGCCATTCTTCTATTTAGTTAGGTTATGTAGTTGAAATTAGTTACTATATGCTATTCGTTCACCTATACGTAGGCTTTACAGTGCCGTTGATAAGACACACATAATGCTGAAATCAGTTTTACAAGCTATAATGGTGTCACGTTGGTATGTGATCATTATTATCCTTATTCGAACCAAGCTTGTACCTTCTCTACTCCCCTCACTCCTCACTTGTAAACTCCATGCCTTCTAAGTCCTTAATTCCCTTTTTAAACCCTTTCTCCCCTCCTCCTCTGATCCGTTTTCTTCTATTCTTCGTCTCTCCCCCTGTCCGTGCTGCATCATTCGCAAAAGGACGAGCATTCAGATGCTCGTCCCTCAGCTCAAAACGACATCTGAATTGTGTCTTGTCGTTTTGAGATGCCAAGTCACGTGAAGAGACGGAGGAAGAGAGGGGAGGGAGGAAGAGGGGAATTAAAAGAGAGAGAGGGGAAGGAAGAAGGGACGGAGGGGGAAAAATGTTTGGGGTAGCGACAGAATGGGAAATCTTAGTAATGTTTCTGCAGAGATGTGTAATGAAGAATAAAGAAATCTTTCTTCGGCGTATTAATCCTAGAGGATTAATAACCCCAGATTACTCAGTGGGATTACTCAATGGAATTACTCTGTGGGATTACTCATCTGGAATAAGTAACACTTAGACATCAGTGGCTAATCCTACCTTAAACCTTCACAGTGCACATTTTATGTGCCCATATCACCTCTGTACCTCAAGACCACAGTCAATATATAAGTATGTTATGCGCACATAGCATAAGTAAAAAACCTTACCTCCTTACTTACTAACCCCCAAAAAAGAGTTACGAATCCAAAATAGCTAAAATAGTGTTTTTGCAATGTGGTCCTGAGTTGCTATCCCAGGTCACACACCTAGGATAGCAACTGGGATAGATACATATGCAACAATCTGGGTATCTTTATTATAGGCTTAATCAAATTCAGGAACATAATGGGAAATCAGAAGAACTATATGCAAAAGATGAAGTAATCAGTCCCATAGTCCTCAAGGCTGAGGGACTGATTACCTCAGCTTTTGTATATAGTTCTCCTGACTTCCCATTACGTCTTTGAATCTGTATTGATAAAAGCCACTAGATGGCAAAACGTCTACAGTAAAGATACCCAGATGTTGCACATGTGTCTAATTCTCCACCTAACGGTGGGATAACTAATATGAATGGAATTGCTTCTAGGACAATATGGGCTGTGAATGTTTAGAGATTTGTATAAACTTTTCATCTTGCCCAGGATTGATCCTGGTCGTGGTTGTTAACCTTATGTGGTTGCCCTGACCAGCCCCTGACACTAGTGTGCTACCCCTAAGCTACGCTTTGTATTGATCTAATGTGCTGTCCTTGAGCTACCAGGTGTGAAAGACATATGTGCTACTCACAGTTGATGCATAATGCTCTGGCACCTATTTAATGCTAAATGAACAGGCCAACAGATGTAAGGAAATGAAAACCAGGTACCTACTTGCTGTTAAATGAAGAGAAGAAGCAGGTGTAAGGAATTGAAACCCAGGTACATATTTCCTGTTAAATGAGCTGGATCAGCAGGTGTAAGGAACTACAAAACAGGCACGTATTTACTGCAAAATGAACAACAGGGGCAGTAGGGATTAGAAACTGGAACCCAGGTACCTACTTACTGCTTGATGAATAGGGGCAGCAGGTGTAAGAAGAGCGAGGACCAGGTACCTGCTTATTGCTAGGTAAACAGAGGCAGCAAGTGTAAGAAGACTTACACCGTACGTCTTGGTTCACCTCAGTATCGATCCTTTTTTAAGATGTGTGTGTGTGTGTGTGTGTGTGTGTGTGTGTGTGTGTGTGTGTGTGTGTGCGAATAATTTTCTTGGGCTAAGAAAATATAGATATGATTTGTATGATGTAAGTAGAGATATGTGGCATGCAAAGAGTATGTTTCAATTTACTCGGCGTATGTCACACTCCCATATAGGCTCCCTCCCAGCCAGCGAACCGGATGCTACGATTTTAACGATCGATAGGGAACCCGTCGTTAAATTAGTACCTTGGTTCATTAACCAATCACAGGCAAGCCCACCAAAGCTGAAGCAACGTGGTTCACTTGCGGTAACCATTGGCAGACTTGCCTACCTGCTGGTTGAGTACGGTGCACTCTCTCTGGTTACTGCTTTGCCATCTGTCACCGTAGTGTACACTTATTATTCTATATGTACATAGTGTACATATCTGTATATAGTGGGAGAAGGGAAAATGTACATTATAGTCTACTGCTGAGTTTGTTTGCTCCAATTCCCATTACGACCAGGTCTCACAGGTCATTCATCACCAGTGTTCATAATAAGATAGTTTACAGTTCTGTTACGCTTGGAACACCACAGGATAATTCTAGGAGGGACCTAGGAAGAGAGGAACTCCTACAAGAGTACCAAAACTTTTCCACTGCGATCCTAGTGTTCTGGAGGGAGGAGATCTCAGGACAGCTTCCAACGGAAGGATCCCAGTATATTAAACAACAAAAAAAAATATGTATGTAACAAAAAAGTATGTTCCTTAGGGATAGGGAGGGATATCCAAGGGTAGATATTCCCGGCATCCCCAGTATGGTCCCAGGAGGTCCCAGGATTCTACAAAACGTCACCTCCTCCCGCCTCAGGTACTCACTGCCTGACGATACCATCAGCACTCTTTGGCCCGGTAAATTGACGTCTCCACCACCTGCTTCTCACCTCCATCTTAAGAACTTTATATATATAGTATATAGTATATATATATTATATATATATATATATATATATATATATATATATATATATATATATATTATATATATATATATATATATATATATATATATATATATAATGTAAAATTAACAGAAGAAAATGGATCGAAATGAAGTCCTCTTGATCTGAGGATGTAAAGCTACCCTCCTCTTCCTCGGATTATCTCTGGTTATCTTTTCATTTACCAGGAGTTGTATGACGCTTCCGAATTTAGCGTTATCTTATGAACACAGCAATGACGATACTGAGTGAGCATATTGAAAGTGCACTCGAGTACTCAAGGTTTGAGCACTCGAGGCTTGAGCACTTAATGTCTGAGCACTCGAGGTTTGAGCACTCAAGGTTTGAACCCGAGGTTTGAGCACTCGAGGTTTGAGCACTTAAAGTTTGAGCACTCGAGGTTTGAGCACTCGACGTTTGAACACTCGAAGTTTGAGCCCCCGAAGTCTGAGCACGCGAAGTTTGAGCACTCGTGGCTTGAGGACTCGAGGCTTAAACACTCAAGGTTTGAGCATTCAAGGATTGAGCACTCGAGGCTTGAGCACCTATGATAATAGATACACACACACACACACACACACACACACACACACACACACACACACACACACACACACACACACACACACACACACACACACACACATTTGAGTATCACACTGCTATCACATATTTCTTACCATGTACCTGAGCAATATTTCCCAAGTGAGTCTCGTTTTAAAAATTTACTACACATATTGTTCTAGTTCTGTCGTTCCCTGACACTGATGTATTTTTCTCACGAATACGATGTACTATTTTTTTAAGTGGTGGGAGGAAAGGGGCTGTCTGTTTCACATCGCCTGTGAGAAATCTCTCATTTTTTTGCCAAGTCGCTTTGTTAAACCTCTCAGCTCCTTGACTCGATGTGTTTCATAAAGGAATGATGTTCTAAAGTGGTAACTGCATGGCCGGGGGTAGAGCTTTAAGTGATAGCTTCATGGTCGGGGGTAGAGCTTTAAGTGGTAGCTTCATGGTCGGGGTAGAGTTTTAAGTGGTAGCTTCATGGTCGGGGTAGAGCTTTAAGTGGTAGCTTCATGGTCGGGGTAGAGCTTTAAGTGGTAGCTTCATGGTCGGGGTAGAGCTTTAAGTGGTAGCTTCATGGTCGGGGTAGAGATTTAAGTGGTAACTTCATGGTCGGGATAGAGATTTAAGTGGTAACTTCATGGTCGGGGTAGAGATTTAAGTGGTAACTTCATGGTCGGGGTAGAGCTTTAAGTGGTAGCTTCATGGTCGGGGTAGAGATTTAAGTGGTAACTTCATGGTCGGGGTAGAGATTTAAGTGGTAACTTCATGGTCGGGGTAGAGATTTAAGTGGTAACTTCATGGTCGGGGTAGAGCTTTAAGTGGTAACTTCATGACCGGGGCTAGAGCTTTAAGTGGTAACTTCATGGTCGGGGTAGAGCTTTAAGTGGTAACTTCATGGTCGGGGTAGAGCTTTAAGTGGTAACTTCATGGCCGGGGGAAGAGATTTAAGTGGTAACTTCATGGTCGGGGGTAGAGCTTTAAGTGGTAACTTCATGGTCGGGGTAGAGCTTTAAGTGGTAACTTCATGGTCGGGGTAGAGCTTTAAGTGGTAACTTCATGGTCGGGGTAGAGCTTTAAGTGGTAACTTCATGGCCGGGGGTAGAGATTTAAGTGGTAACTTCATGGTCGGGGTAGAGCTTTAAGTGGTAACTTCATGGTCGGGGTAGAGCTTTAAGTGGTAACTTCATGGCCGGGGGAAGAGATTTAAGTGGTAACTTCATGGTCGGGGTAGAGCTTTAAGTGGTAACTTCATGGTGCGGTAGGTAGAGCTTTAAGTGGTAACTTCATGGTCGGGGTAGAGCTTTAAGTGGTAACTTCATGGCCGGGGGTAGAGATTTAAGTGGTAACTTCATGGTCGGGGTAGAGCTCACAGTAGAGCTTTAAGTGGTAACTTCATGGTCGGGGTAGAGCTCACAGTAGAGCTTTAAGTGGTAACTTCATCGTCGGGGATATCCATGATTAAAATAATAATAGTTGCAGTATATATATATATATATATATATATATATATATATATATATATATATATATATATATATATATATATATATATATATAAGTGTGATGTGTGTGTGTGTGTGTTATTATTATTATTATTATTATTATTATTATTAATTATAAAAGCAGTGAGCAGAGTGGCCGGCAGCAATCTCTGCTTCCATTCCTTAACTCATCAACTTGGTTTCTAGCTTCTCATTCTAGCTTCGTGTACTTGTGCTATACGACCCGGCCAGTTCAGGTTACCCAGTTGTTAGCTTCTCTGGGATCTGTTGCGGCGGACTCTACCAATCTGGAATATGAATATTAAATTCTCGAGGTAATCTGGCGAATGGAAGCGGAGGTGGGGCCATCTGTCTGGAGGTCTGACAACTCTGAGGTCATTGACAACGGTGGAGGTCACTGTGAGGTCATCATTTGTCTCTGTGTCTCCATGCGAGTTATTACGTGCATATATAAATGTACGTGTGTGTACACTATTCCATTTATTGTTCGCGTTTGAGTCAGTTTAAGCTTGAGTTGATGGTATGTTCATAAATGGAATATTTTACTTTATACTCAATTTATTACATGCCCAAAATACCTTACTGACGGGAATTTTGTCATATATGAGACATTTTTTACAATGACCTATGTAGGTCTTGTGATGCTGCCTCTCACAGTGTGAGCTGTGGGTATACAATACCTCTCACAGTGTGAGCTGTGGGTATACAATACCTCTCACAGTGTGAGCTGTGGGTATACAATACCTATCTGAAGATGAGCTGTGGGTATAAAATGCCTCTTACAGTGTGAGCTGTGGGTATACAATACCTCTCACAGTGTGAGCTGTGGATATACAATACCTCTCACAGTGTGAGCTGTGGGTATACAATACCTCTCACAGTGTGAGCTGTGGGTATACAATACCTCTCACAGTGTGAGCTGTGGGTATACAATACCTCTCACAGTGTGAGCTCTGGGTGTGCAATACCTCTCACAGTATGAGCTGTGGGTATACAATACCTATCTGAAGATGAGCTGTGGGTATAAAATGCCTCTTACAGTGTGAGCTGTGGGTATACAATACCTCTCACAGTGTGAGCTGTGGATATACAATACCTCTCACAGTGTGAGCTCTGGGTGTGCAATACCTCTCACAGTATGAGCTGTGGGTATACAATACCTATCTGAAGATGAGCTGTGGGTATAAAATGCCTCTTACAGTGTGAGCTGTGGGTATACAATACCTCTCACAGCATGAGCTGTGGATACACAATACCTATCTGAAGATGAGCTGTGGGTATACAATACCTCTCACAGTGTGAGCTGTGGATACACAATACCTCTCACAAGATGAGCTGTGGATACACAATACCTCTCACAAGATGAGTTGTGGATACACAATACCTCTCACAAGATGAGCTGTGGATACAGAATGCCTCTCACAAGATGAGCTGTGGGTATATAATACCTCTCACAGTGTGAACTGTAGATACACAATACCTCTCACAAGATGAGTGTGGATACACAGTACCTCTCACAAGATGAGCTGTGGGTATATAATACCTCTCACAAGATGAGCTGCGGGTATATAATACCTCTCACAGTGTGAGCTGTAGATACACAATACCTCTTACAAGATGAGCTGTGGGTATACAGTACCTCTCACAAGATGAGCTGCGGGTATATAATACCTCTCACAGTGTGAACTGTAGATACACAATACCTCTCACAAGATGAGTGTGGATACACAGTACCTCTCACAAGATGAGCTGTGGGTATATAATACCTCTCACAAGATGAGCTGCGGGTATATAATACCTCTCACAGTGTGAGCTGTAGATACACAATACCTCTTACAAGATGAGCTGTGGGTATACAGTACCTCTCACAAGATGAGCTGCGGGTATATAATACCTCTCACAGTGTGAGCTGTAGATACACAATACCTCTTACAAGATGAGCTGTGGGTATACAATACCTCTCACAAGATGAGCTGTGGATACACAATACCTCTCATAGCAAACTTTAAAGGATAACACTGACAACAGTAGGGCTAGACTCTTCTACCTTCACTATCCCTTTCAGTCCACCTACCTTCCACTTGACACTATTATTAAGAGACACACTTCGATTCATTTATCTTCCACTTTAAAATGGGTTAAGAATGCACTTCAAACCATTTACTATCTGCTACTTGACACAAGTTTACCCAAAGGTAAACTTCAAAAGCACTGAACCTAGTATACCAATTGACCTTAAGTCTTACCAGGGTACCTCAGTATAGTTAACCAGAACGGGAACACTTCTCAAGTACTCTAAACTCTTAAATGTTTAGAGTACTTGAGCACCACTTAAAGAT
>NC_069406.1:77246935-77289435 GCF_026875155.1 Cherax quadricarinatus | reverse complement strand
ATATGATTAAGCTCATGGAGCGAGAAGAGAGTGACCTAGTAGCTTCCATTGAAGAGGCGGGATCCAGGAGCTGTGACTCGACCCCTGCAACCACAACTAGGTGAGTATGTCTGCACACGCTGGAATACAAACACCTGTGTATATTAGATACACTCACACACCCGATGCAGGAATAATGAACTGTAATATACATGTACTCATACATGTACGTAAGAAGTGTACGCACACATACAGTAACATACAAGTACACATACACACACACACATACATAAACGTTTACACTCACGGAAACAGTGAGTTAGACGTAAATTTATCATACGTTCTCTGTCTAACTTCTCTCGTTATTCTCTCCTGTTTCTGCAAGACTTATCGAACATGTAACAAAACGTTTTTCGTTCACAGACGAAAATAACAACTGCATTAATGTTATTAATTTTAAATAAATTCTCCTTTTTTTTATGAACAAATAAGTGATATATCTGAGTAAGGATTGAAGGTAAAAATATTTCCCACTTCATGATTTTATTTTTTGGTTTACATCAGGTGGAAAAACAGACACAAATGGAGTATAATTCGATGCTTTATTTACTACGTTTCGCCCACAGTGAGAACTTTATCAAGTCACAAACAGATTTACCTGAGCAAAGAGTACATGAGTAAGTGATTATGGAGAGTCAGTTCCTGTTTAATGGATGACTGAAAGTTGTCAGTCAGTTGATCTGTGATGAATGACTGGAAGCTGTCAGTCAGTTGCTCTGTGATGAATGACTGGAAGCTGTCAGTTAGTTGCTCTGTGATGAATGACTGGAAGCTGTCAGTTAGTTGCTCTGTGATGAATGACTGGAAGCTGTCAGTCAGTTGCTCTGTGATGAATGACTGGAAGCTGTCAGTCAGTTGCTCTGTGATGAATGACTGGAAGCTGTCAGTCAGTTGCTCTGTGATGAATGACTGGAAGCTGTCAGTTAGTGCTCTGTGATGAATGACTGGAAGCTGTCAGTCAGTTGCTCTGTGATGAATGACTGGAAGCTGTCAGTTAGTTGCTCTGTGATGAATGACTGGAAGCTGTCAGTTAGTTGCTCTGTGATGAATGACTGGAAGCTGTCAGTCAGTTGCTCTGTGATGAATGACTGGAAGCTGTCAGTTAGTTGCTCTGTGATGAATGACTGGAAGCTGTCAGTCAGTTGCTCTGTGATGAATGACTGGAAGCTGTCAGTCAGTTGCTCTGTGATGAATGACTGGAAGCTGTCAGTCAGTGCTCTGTGATGAATGACTGGAAGCTGTCAGTCAGTTGCTCTGTGATGAATGACTGGAAGCTGTCAGTCAGTTGCTCTGTGATGAATGGCTGGAAGCTGTCAGTCATCTGCTCTGTGATAAATGACTGGAAGCTGTCAGTCAGTTGCTCTGTGATGAATGACTGGAAGCTGTCAGTCAGTTGCTCTGTGATGAATGACTGGAAGCTGTCAGTCAGTTGCTCTGTGATAAATGACTGGAAGCTGTCAGTTAGTTGCTCTGTGATGAATGACTGGAAGCTGTCAGTCAGTTGCTCTGTGATGAATGACTCGAAGCTGTCAGTCATCTGCTCTGTGATGAATGACTGGAAGCTGTCAGTCAGTTGATCTGTGATGAATGACTGAAAGCTGTCAGTTAGCTGCTCTGTGATAAATGACTGGAAGCTGTCAGCTGCTCTGCGATGAATGACTGGAAGCTGTCAGCTGCTCTGTGATGAATGACTGGAAGTTGTCAGCTGCTCTGTGATGAATGACTGGAAGTTGTCAGTCAGTTGCTCTGTGATGAATGATTGTAAGCTGTCAGTTAGCTGCTCTGTGATGAATGACTGGAAGCTGTCAGTCAGTTGCTCTGTGATGAATGACTGGAAGCTGTCAGTCAGTTGCTCTGTGATGAATGACTGGAAGCTGTCAGTCAGTTGCTCTGTGATGAATGGCTGGAGCTGTCAGTCAGTTGCTCTGTGATGAATGACTGGAAGCTGTCAGTCAGTTGCTCTGTGATGAGATGACTGGAAGTGTCAGTCAGTTGCTCGTGATGAATGACTGGAAGCTGTCAGTCAAGTTGCTCTGTGATGAATGACTGGAAGCTGTCAGTTAGCTGCTCTGTGATGAATGACTGGAAGCTGTCAGTCAGTTGCTCTGTGATGAATGACTGGAAGCTGTCAGTTAGCTGCTCTGTGATGAATGACTGGAAGCTGTCAGTCAGTTGCTCTGTGATGAATGACTGGAAGCTGTCAGTTAGTGCTCTGTGATGAATGACTGGAAGCTGTCAGTCAGTTGCTCTGTGATGAATGACTGGAGCTGTCAGTTAGCTGCTCTGTGTGAATGACTGGAAGCTGTCAGTTAGCTGCTCTGTGATGAATGACTGGAAGCTGTCAGCTCTGTGATGAATGACTAGTTGGGCAAGTAGGATTTGAGACGAACCTGCACGGGATGGGCAAGTGTGTATGTTATTATGTAGGATAACGATGAAGAAGTGTCCTGGAAAGGGGTTCAGCTATGTTGTTAAAGCCAGTGTTTTGGTTAAAATTGTTAAATATACAGATGAGTAATGATTCCAAGAACCTGAGGTACTGAATGTCTTCTTCCCTGGCGATAAGGCTTGCTTGTCTGTGGTTGATTAAGTGGTTGTGGAAGTTTTGGTGTGGAAGATCGAGGTTGAGTGATCCAAAGAGAACACAAAACTGCTGCGATTTTGTTATCGGTAATGATGGAAATTAGTGGTAACCAGCCCATTGTTCCCGGCTTTGTGGTCACCTTCCAGGACACTCTTGGCTATGGAAGAACACTTACGGAACTTGTCAAGAGGATTAAGACACGATGTGCAGTACTCTGCTATCTTTATTTCGGAACGTTTTGCCTTCACAGTAAGCTTCTAAAGACGAATACAGAAGGGACTAAAATTGAAGATATCCAAAGCAATGGAGAGGGAAGGAGTCTTGAGATGGTGAATCTATCAGCCTTGAGAAGTGTCCAGCTCGAAGCATGAGGCTTGTGCCTTTTATATTGGCATCAGTTGCATCTGTTGTACAAGTGTCTTATCCATCAACTTGTTACTGATGTCTATCGCTCTCGAAATCGTAATAACACAATCAGAGACAAACCACGATTGCTAACCCACTCACTCGCTTTGGTGCTATCAAGGGAACTTGGAAACCAAACATTAGGGTTCTGAGCACTATCAAGAAACACACACATACACACACAAACACACACAAAGTTAAGTATACCAGTGAAGTTTGTGAATAAACGGTTCACAAAACCTACAAGTTTATAAATTAGAGACTTGTGTGACATTTGAGTATATTATGGAAACGTTTCGCCACGAAGTGGCTTCTTCAGTCCAATGCATAGAAAGGTGGAAGATGAGGAAGCGTTTGAGGTAATCAGTCCCTCAGTCTGGAGTCGATATGTTTAGTCAATCAATCAAGATTGATGGACTAAACGCATAAACCAATGAGCTTTCTTCTTCTTTTCTTCTTCTTACCTATGCTATGCAATACCCAAAAGTTGACGGGACTGATCACCTTCACTCAGCACAAAGGAACTGATCACCTATCAAGCTGGAGGGACAGTATACTTTTCCGCCTCTTTCACTGTCTCTGGAGCAAAATATAAGTTGAAAAAAAATACTCAGCAAAACATGGCCTGATTAGGCTCTACATAGAGCGAAACATGACTTGAGAAAGGTCTACCACAGAGCGTAACAAGGCTTCATAAAGATCTACCATGAGCAAAATGTGACTTCATCATCAAATATTACATAGAGCGAAACGTGACTTGAAAAAGCTTTCAGTTAATTTAGAAAGAGAACAGCGCGGAATGAGCGTTACAGCTGAGTTACAGAGAGTGGAAGTTGCCACGAGTGTTGTGTTACACACGGTGTGGAATGAGGGTATATTAAGGGTCGCGTAAATAACACGATAAACGGGGTCAGCGGAACTGTGACCAGGATTTTCAATTCATAGTGTATTTCTTGTGAATAAACTGAGAGAGTCAATATGTGTGTCGTGTTTGTCGCTGCCTGATAACGGGGAGAGCGCGTAACGACAGCCACCCAGCAGTCAAGTAAGCTGTTTTAATTGAAAACAAACACTCATTAGCTCAGGCAAACATAGCTCGTTAAAATCAAACGAGTTGGCGAGCATAGCAAGCGAGGGATGCAATAAACAGCTACTTATGATCCTCAGGTCTCAACACCCTGATGCCCACACACACACACACACACACACACAAACCACACATACACACACACACACAACACACACACACACACACACACCACACACAACAAACACACACACCACACACAACAACATATACACACAACAAACCACACACACACACAACCACACACACACACAACCACACATTACACACACACACAACCACACACAACACACACAAACCACAATACACACACACACAACCACACATACACACACACACACACCACACACACAATCACACATACACACACACACACACACACACACAACCACACATACACCACACACACACACACACACACACACACACACACAACCACACATACACACACACACAACCACACACTTACACACACACAACCACACATACACACACACACAACCACACATACACACACACACACCACACATACACACACACACATACACACACACACACAACCACACATACACACACACACACACACACACACACACAACCACACTTACACACACACAACACACACACACACACACACACCAACACATACACACACACACAACCACACATACACACACACACACACACACACCAATCACACATACACACACACACACACACACACACACACACACCACACACACACAACCAACATACACACACACACAACCAACACACACACACAACCACACATACACACACACACAACCACACACACACACACCACACCACACACAACACACACAACACACACACACACACACACAACCACCACACACACACACACACACACAACCACACACACACACACACAACCCCACACACACACACACACACAACCACACACACACACACACACACACACACACACAACCACACATACACCACACACAACCACACACACACACACACACAACCACACACACACACACACACACACCCACACACACACACACACACACACAATCACACATACACACACACACACACACACACACACACAGAGTTCCGGAGTGTGTACCTCGACCGAGACAAACACAGGACGAAAGGAAGACAATGAAAGAGAGAGTTCAAAAACGAAAGGAGAAATGGAGGAAATGAAAAGGAGAGCAGAATAACCCAGGATCAAATGGAAGGACAAGCGCACCCCCAGAAACACCTGCAGAAGGACTCCAGCCACGACACCCCCAAGGCAACTGAACATTCCAAACCAACCATCACACACCGATCCCTCTGTTTCCACCCCCCGCACCACAGTTACAGTATTAGAACAGAAGTTGAAGGTTTGGTACACAAATGCAGATGGATTAACGAATAAACATGAGGAATGGCAAGAAAGAATCAATGAGAAGTCCCCAGACATCATAGCAGTTACAGAAACAAAACTCATGGAGAAAATAACAGATGCAATCTTCCCACCAGGATACCAGATCATGAGGAAAGATAGAAGGGGTTAGGGGGGGAGGTGGGGTTGCTCTGCTCGTAAAAAACAGATGGGAAATTCGAGAAAATGGAAGGAATAGATGAGACAGGAGAAAGAGACTACATAGCAGGTACACTTCAGTCTGGGGAACACAAAGTGGTCATTGCAGTGATGTATAATCCACCACAGAACTGCAGGAGGCCAAGAGAGGAATATGAAGAGAGCAACGAGCAATGGTGGACACACTTGCTGAGGTGGCAAGAAGAGCTCACTCCAGCAGAGCAAAGTGCTGGTTATGGGGGATTTCAACCACAGGGAGATTGACTGGGAAAACCTGAGCCACATGGGGGTCCCGAAAACATGGAGAGCCAGGATGTTGGACGTGGTGCTGGAAAACCTCATGCACCAACATGTTAAGGACACTACCAGAGTGAGAGGGGAGGATGAACCAGCAAGATTGGACCTTGTGTTCACCCTGGGCAGCTCAGACATTGAGGACATCAAGTATGAGAGTCCCCTAGGAGCTAGCGACCACGTGGTTCTGTGCTTTGAATACATAGTAGAGCTGCAAGTGGAGAGAATAACAGGAGTAGAATGGGAAAAGCCTGACTATAAAGAGGGGGACTATACATAGGGTTGAAGAACTTCATGCGGGAGGTCCAGTGGGACAGAGAATGGCAGGAAAGCCAGTAAATGAAATGATGGAATATGTAGCAACAAAATGCAAGGAGGCAGTGGAAAGGTTCATTCCCAAGGGCAACAGTAACAACGGGAAGACCAGAACAAGCCCTGGTTTACCCGACGGTTGTAAGGAGGCAAAAACAAAGTGCAATAGAGAATGGAAAAAGTACAGAAGGCAGAGAACACACGAAAATAGGGAGATCAGTCGCGAAGCAGGAATGAGTACGCACAGGTAAGGAGGGGGCCCAGCGACAGTATGAAAATGACATAGCATCGAGAATCAAGACTGACCCGAAACTGTTGTATAGCCACATCAGGAGGAAGACAACAGTCAAAGACCAGGTGATCAGATTAAGGACAGAAGGTGGAGAACTCACAAGAAATGATCAGGAGGTATGTGAGGAGCTAAAACAGGAGATTTAAGGAAGTTTTTACAGTAGAGACAGGAAGGGCTGTGGGAAGACAGCACAGAAGGGAACATCAAGAGGGAATATACCAACAAGTGTTGGATGACATACGAACAACTGAGGAGGAGGTGAAGAAGCTCTTAAGTGACCTTGACACCTCAAAGGCGATGGGACCGGACAACATCTCCCCATGGGTCCTTAGAGAAGGAGCAGAGATGCTGTGTGTGCCTCTAACCACAATCTTCAACACATCCCTTGAAACTGGGCAACTACCTGAGAAATGGAAGACAGCTAATGTAGTCCCCATATTTAAGAAAGGAAACAGAAACGAGGCACTAAACTACAGACCTGTGTCTCTGACATGTTTTGTGTGCAAAGTCATGGAGAAGATTATCAGGAGGAGAGTGGTCGAACACCTGGAAAGGAACAAGATTATAAATGAAAACCAGCATGGGTTCATGGAAGGAAAAATCTGTATCACAAACCTCCTGGAGTTTTATGACAAGGTAACAGAAGTAAGACACGAGAGAGGGGGGTTGGGTAGATTGCGTTTTCCTAGACTGCAGGAAGGCCTTTGACACAGTTCCCCACAAGAGATTAGTGCAGAAGCTGGAGGATCAGGCACACATAAAAGGAAGGGCACTGCAATGGATAAGGGAATTTCCTGACAGGGAGGCAGCAACGAGTCATGGTACGTGAAGAGGTATCACAGTGGGCGCCTGTTACGAGCGGGGTCCCACAGGGGTCAGTTCTAGGACCAGTGCTATTTTTGATATATGTGAACGACATGATGGAAGGAATAGACTCTGAAGTGTCCCTGTTCGCAGATGACGTGAAGTTGATGAGAAGAATTGAATCGGACGAGATGAGGCAGGACTGCAAAGAGACCTGGAGAGGCTGGACATGTGGTCCAGTAACTGGCTCCTCGAATTCAATCCAGCCAAATGCAAAGTCATGAAGATTGGGGAGGGGCAAAGAAGACCGCAGACAGAATATAGGCTAGGTGGACAAAGACTACAGACCTCACTCAGGGAGAAAGACCTTGGGGTGACCATAACACCGAGTACATCACCGGAGGCACACATCAACCAAATAACCGCTGCAGCATACGGGCGCCTGGCAAACCTGAGAATAGCGTTCCGATACCTCAAAAAGGAATCGTTTCAAGACACTGTACACTGTGTATGTTAGGCCCATACTGGAGTATGCAGCACCAGTCTGGAACCCACACCTGGTCAAGCACGTCAAGAAGTTAGAGAAAGTACAAAGGTTTGCAACAAGGCTAGTCCCAGAGCTCAAGGAATGTCGTACGAGGAAAGGTTAAGGGAAATCGGACTGACGACACTGGAGGACAGAAGGGTCAGGGGAGACATGATAACGACATACAAGATACTGGGGGGAATAGACAAGGTGGACAGAGATAGGATGTTTCCAGAGAGGGGACACAGGGACAAGGGGTCACAACTGGAAGCTGAAGACTCAGACGAGTCACAGGGACTTTAGGAAGTATTTCTTCAGTCATAGAGTTGTCAGCAAGTGGAATAGCCTAGCAAGTGAAGTAGTGGAGGCAGGAACCATACATAGTTTTAAGAAGAGGTATGACAAAGCTCAGGAAGCAGAGAGAGAGAGGATCCAGTAGCGATCAGTGAAGAGGCAGGGCCAGGAGCTGAGTCTCGACCCCTGCAACCACAATTAGGTGAGTACAATTAGGTGAGTACACACACACACACAAAACCACCCCATACACAAACACAACCACACACACACACACAACCACACATACACACCCACACACACACACACACACACACAACACAACCACACATACACACACACACAACCACACACACACACACACACACACACACACACACACACACACACACACAACCACACACACACACACACACAACCACACACACACACACACACACAACCACACACACACACACACACACACAACCCCACACACACACACACACACACACACACACACACACACACACACACACACACAACCACACATACACACACACACAACCACACACACACACACCACACACACACACACACACACACACACACACACACACACACACACACACACAACACACACAACCACACATACACACACACAACCACATACACACACACACAACCACACACACACACACACACAACCACACAACACACACACACACACACACACACACACACACACACACACACACACACACACACACACACACACGAGAGGATGGAAGCAGAGAAGTGGGAGGAGAGAGCTGAAGCTGCCGAAGCCAGGATGCAGACTCTAGAAACTGAAATAAAAGCGGTGAAGCAACATACAGGACCAGTGACCAGAAAAGACTTAGAATTTCTAGCAGGTACACCAACAGAAAGCGAGGGGACTAAAGGAAAGGAAGGAGACAAGACTTTTGTTGAGGCCATATCATGCCAGGAAATGTCGAGTAATGAAAGGGGCATGTTGCTGGGCACAAGGACAGCAGTTAGTGAGGGGGGTGTAGGTGAGGAAAGTGACTGGCTCCCGACAGAGGCGCGTACACGCCTCACGGAGATACAGGAGATAGTAAGGGAAGCAATGACTATGTATAAATGGGACCCAGAGTTGCGGAGGTAAAAACAGTGGGAGGAGAAGAGGGAGAGATCAGTCTTTATACTCGAGCTTCAAGAGAGCAAAGGGAGGATATACGATGAAAGACGGCAAAGAGAAAAAATGAGATTGAAAATATCACCAAACAAACAGGAGAGGAAGACATGACTGAGCTGATCAATTTTTTTTTAGAGAACAGAGGGGGTATTCGAGGGGAAGAAATCTTCCAGTCAAGATGATTTTCAAGAGAGAAACAGTGCTGAACAGGATCCTGCAGGGAAAACCACTGCTAAAGGAATCATCAACATACCTGAGGGTGTTTCTAGATCGCGACAGACCGAGAACAGAATGACGGAAGATGAGAGAGAGGACACAAAATAAAGTTAGCAGGGGACAACCAGAGTCGAGAGGAGCAACCAATGCAAGCACCCACAGAACCACCCACAGAACCACCCACAGAGCCCAGCAACCAAATAAATTACCACAAAACACACCATATTCCACACTCATTGCCCACACCTCTCCCAACGCATTAGAACCCCACAGCACCCAGCCAGGTCTCCCACTCCCCACATATCCCCCAGAATACAATGTTGGAGAATAAGTGGGATAAGTTGCACAAATGAATCACAGAGACATCACTAGACATCATAGCTCTCATGGAAACCAAGCTTACGGGACTGATAACAGACGCCATCTTTCCAACTGGATATCAGATCCTCAGGAAAGACAGAGAGGATAGAGGGGGTGGAGGAGTTGCACTACTCGTCAAAAACCAATGGAATTTTGAGGAATTGATAATGGAAGACAGAGGAGAAGCAAGGGACTAAGTAATAGGAACACTTCAGACTGCAGGTCCCAATGTGATGGCTGCAGTGATGTATATCCCACCACCGAACAGCAGGAGGCGAAGATAAGAATATGACGAGAATAACAGAGACATGGTCAACGCACTCGCCGAAGTTGCAAGAAGGGCCCACGTGGACATTAAAGTGAAAGCCAACTCAGACCTGAAGCTGCTGAACAGTCACATCAGGAGGAAAACAATAGTTAAAGACCAGATAATCAGGCAGAGGAAGGATTCATGGAAAATCACAAGAAACGACCGAGAAGTGTGTGAAGAGCGGGAGATTTAAAGAAATATTTACAGTGGAGACAGAAAGGACTCCAAGTGCTAGACACAATACATACAACCGAGGAGGAGGTGAAGAGGTTGGTATGTGAACTAGATACCTCAAAGGCGATGGGGTCGGACAATATCTCTCTGTGGGTCCTTAGAGAGGGAGCAGAGGCACTCTCTGTACCACTAACAACAATCTTCAACCCGTCTATCGAAACAGGGTGACCTGAGGTGTGGGAGACAGCAATTGTAGTCCAAATTTTTAAGAAAGAAAACAGGCGCGAAAAATTAAACTACAGACCGGTGTCACTGACATGTATAGTATGCAAAGTCAAGGAGATTATCAGAAGAGTGGTGAAGCACCTCGAAAGGAATGAGCTTATCAACGACTACCAGCACGGTTTCAGGGACGGGAAATCCTGTGTCACAAACCTACTGGAGTTCTATGACAAGGTGAATGCATTATGGCAAAAGAGAGATGGGTGTGTAGACTGCTTTTTCTTGGACTGTAAGAAGGTTTTTGCCTGGAGGACCAGGCAGGTATAACAGGGAAGGCACTGATATGGATCAGAGAATACCTGACAGGGAGGCAACAACGAGTCATGGTACGTGACGAGGTGTCAAAGGGGGCGCCTGTGACGAGTGGGATTCCACAGGGGTCACTCCTAGGACGGGTGCTGTTTCTGGTATAAGTGAAGGACTTGACGGAAGGGATAGACTCAGAAGTCTATCCCTTCAATCAAGCTAATGAAGAGAATTCAGTCGGATGAGGATCAGGCAGGGCTGCAAAGGGATCTGGACAGGCGGCAAGCCTGGTCCAGCAACTGGCTTCTTAGAGTTTAACCCCACCAAGTGCAAAGTCATGAAGATCGGGGAAGGGCAAAGAAGACCGCAGACAGAGTACAGGCCAGGGGGGCCGAAGACTGCACACCTCATTCAAGGAAAAGAATCTTGGGGTGAATATAATACCGAGCACATCTCCTGTAGTGCACATCAACCAAATAACTGCTGCAGCATTTGGGCGATTAACAAACTTCAGAAAAGCGTTCCGGCACCTCGGTAATGAATCATTCAGGTCTCTATAAACAGTGTACGTCAGGTCCATAGCGGAGTATGCAGCACCAGTCTGAAACTCACACCTAGTCAATCACGTCAAGAAATTAAAGAAAGTGGAAAGGTTTACAATGAGACTAGTCCCGGGGCTAAGGGGCATGTCCTGCGAGGAGAGGTTAAGGGAAATCGACCTGACGACGCCTGAGGATAAGAGAGAGAGAAAGTGGGGAGATATGATAATAACTTATAACATACTGAGAGGAATTGACAAGGTGGACAGAGACAGAATGTTCCAGAGATGGGACACGGCAATAAGGGGTCACAAAAGGAAATTGAAGACTCAGATGAGTCACAGAGATGTTAGGAAGTATTCTTTCAGTCATAGAGTTGTCAGGAAGTGGAATAGTCTTTAGAGTGATGTAGTGGAGGCAGGATCCATACATAGCTTTAAGAAGATGTACGACAGGGCTCAGGGAGAAAGGAGAGAGTGACCTAGTAGCGACCAGTGAAGAGGCGGGGCCAGGGGCTGTGAATCGACCCCTGCAACCACAATTAGGTGAATACAGTTAGGTGAGTACACACACACACAAGCTATGTACAGATTAAACTGCCTTTTTCTGTTTTTCAGTTAAATTGCATTTTGTAGGCGCGACGTATTTGGGTGTCAGGAGCAGCAGGGTGAGGGGCCCCTCCTACCTGCCGCAAACGTAAATGTGGTCGCAGCAGCACTGCCGCAGGAACATTGCCATGGCAGCACTGCTGCAGGAACATTGCCGTAGCAGCACTGCCGCAGGAACATTGCTGTAGCAACACTGTCGCAGGAACATTGCTGTAACAGCACTGCCGCAGGAACATTGCTGTAGCAGCACTGCTGCAGGAACATTGCCGTAGCAGCACTGCCGCAGGAACATTGCTGTAACAGCACTGCCGCAGGAACATTGCCGTAGCAGCACTGCCGCAGAAACAGTGCCGTAGCAACACTGCCGCAGGAACATAGCCGTAGGGGCACTGCCTCAGGAACAGTGCCGTAGCAACACTGCCGCAGGAACAGTGCCGTAGCAGCACTGCCGCAGGAACATTGCCGTAGCAACACTGCCGCAGGAACATTGCCGTAGCAGCACTGCCGCAGAACATTGCCGTAAATGCGCAGCAGCGAGCGCAGGAACATTGCCGAACGAAACACTGCCCGAGAGAACATGTGTTATGTAGCAGCACGGTGCCTGCAGGAACATTGCCGTAGCAGCTTGAATGCCGCAAGACAGTTGCCGGATAGCAACACTGCCGCAGGAACATTGCTGTAGGGGCATGCCGCAGGGAACACTGCCGAGCAACACTGCCACACGAACAGTGCCGGAGGCAGCACGTGCCGCAGGAACATTGGCCGAGCAGCGACTGTCGCAGGAATTGGCCGTAGCAACTGAGGCCGCAGGAACATTGTATGTAAGCAGCACTGGCGCAGGAAACAGTGCCGTGCAGGAGGGTGCCGTAGGAACAGTTGTGTAGACAGCACTGCTGTAGGAACATTAGGCGATCAGCACTGTCCGCAGGAACGGGCCGTACAACACTGCCGGCAGGAAACATTGCCGAGTAGGGGCACTGCCGCAGGACACGGCCGTAGCAACACTGCCTCACGAAAGTGGCCGTAGGGAGCACTGCCGAGGAACGATGCGTACAAGCATGCCGCAGGACAGCGGCAAGCGCGAGCAATTGTACCGCAAGCGAAGAAGTAGACTCGGAGCTTACTGGGGAGGATAATGAGTGTAAATTGGTGGTTAGTGAATGAGGGGGTGTGAGGGAGAGTGTGAGGGAGAGTGGGAGGAGAGTGTGAGGGAGGGTGTAAGGAAGAGTGTGAGGAGTGAGGGGTTGGGGTGTAAGGGAGAGTGTGAGGGAGGGTGTAAGGGAGTATGGAGTGTAGGGAGGTGGGAGGGGGAGGGATGTGAGGGAGGTGAAAGGGAGAGTGTGAGGGAGAGTGTGAGGGAGGGTGTAGGGAGAGTGTGAGGAAGGGTGTAAGGGAGAGTGTGAGGGAGAGTGGGAGGGGGAGTATGAGGGAGGGTGTAAGGAAGAGTGTGAGGGAGGGTGGAAGGGGGAGTATAAGGGAGGGTGTAAGGGAGAGTGTGAGGGAGTGTGTGAGGAGAAAAAGCAGTGAATAAGTGAGAAAAACTGTTATGAAAAATAAGTAAGAGGAATTAAGTAGTGTGGGATTTCTTCTATTCAGCAAGTCAGGTAGCAATTATCAATGACAGATCTGTACTCTTCTTGCCAAAGCACTCTTAATACCTATCCTTCCCTGTACAACTGACAGATACAAGTTCTGCGGACTAATGAGTAATACACATATCATTCCCTGCAGAACTCTGCTTTTAGTTTGCAGTTCATGGAATAACCACTTACCAACTGAGTATGTTTACCACAATAAATCCCCTCTTCTTAGGACGCCCACACCATGACCTGTATATCTGTCAGGGTATATATGCTGAGAGTTTGTTTTAAGTTCTATTTTAGGAATTATTTTACTCTTGATTGGTAGTGAAGAGGTTACATGCAGCTCTAATGACCTTCGTGTAGTCGATAGCCTTTAAGCCCAATTAAAAAAATTATGCTGAGGGATTTTACACACCCAGTTTGCTGCTTCCACGGATAGAATTATATTATCACTCACTATAAAACCATTCATTTACGTTTTTTATATTTTATATGGCACAGGATTATGGTTGTGTTTGTGTCAGCTGATATACCTTTGATATACCACTTATGAGTGGTATATCATTGTCCGGCCTTGGGCCAGGCTTGTCTGTTGATTGCCTGGTCCAACAGGCTGTTACTGCTGGTAACCCGCTGACCTACATATTCATCACAGCCTGGTTCATCTCGCACCTGCTGTAGATTCTTCACCAGTTTTCTTTTGGAGACTTCTACGCACGTCCCTGCAGTGTTTCTGATATCTTCGTGTATGATGCTGAATAATCTGGGGCCACGGATGTTGATACAGTGTTCCCTTATTGTGCCCACGACACCCCTGCTTTTCACTGGGTTTATTTTGCACTTCTGTATCTCTCACTCCAATATGTTGTTATGACAGTGTGCAGAACTGGAACAAGACTCTCAAGTACTTTTTAGGTATATATTACCAAGTATCTCTCTCTCCTCGCTCCAGTTAGTACATATTAAGAGAACTAATTTAAAGTTAACTCTTCCTATCTTTCAATTTCTGAAATTGTTATAGCATATTTGTAGAGGGTCTTTAATCAAGTGAGAGTCATCTATCAGTTTATCACTGATCTGAGATGATGAATGTTATTTGAGTTCCTTTTCAATAAAGAGGATTCTGGGCTATCTTCAGTTGAGATTGATCTGCCTGAGGGATGCGTCTTGGGCCCTATACACACACACACACACACACACACACACACACACACACACACACACACACACACACACACACACACACACACACACACACACACACACACACACACACACACATACACATACACACAGACAGTAGTGGGATATCTAAGGCCCATCAAACATTGGGTAGTGTGCAGACGTTAAAGTGAGAGGGCCGGGGCTATGCAATATTAATGTCAGGTTGGTGTGCAGTGAATTCTGCCTTGTGTTGTGAGGGAGTTGCTGTTAGTTCCGGCCAGCTGAGCAATATTGGTCAATGTCTGCTGCTGCTGCTGTTGTTGCTGCTGCTGCATCCTGTTATACTGTAATAATATTGGTAACATTATACGCCTGTGAGAGAGAGAGAGAGAGAGAGAGAGAGAGAGAGAGAGAGAGAGAGAGAGAGTTGTTATAACTCTCACTGTCTCTCACTTACTGCATGTAGCAAAGTGTTCTCACAAGTAACCTTGACACACTACGCATTTAAGCACTCAACTCACCATCCATGTTTCAAGAAAATCGATGTTCTGTACGAATCTTAACTCATTTTCCTAGAGACAGACAGACAGACAGACAGACAGACAGACAGACAGACAGACAGAGAGCCACATGCTGTGCCTTAAGGATATCTTCACTGTCCACCCTGAATTACCCAGCAGTATTTAGTTTAATCGCTTAGAAAAGGATTAGGAAGAACTCTCAGTGCACTTACTGAGAGTTGTGCACCTCTTGGTGTATAAGGCAGTGTATATACAAGCAACACAGGAAAGTATACACATCTTGATATGTTCAGGAAGTCATACACATCTTGATGTGTTCAGGAAGTCATACACATCTTGATGTGTTCAGGAAGTCATACACATCTTGATGTGTTCAGGAAGTCATACATATCTTGATGTGTATGCCTGCCTGAAGAGTTGTAAGGAACACAAGGGGAAGAAACCCCAATAGTGTACACAGACGTTAAGTTTCTGTAACAGACACTCCGAGAAAGGCATCGGAAAATAAATTCAATTTCTCATAATTCCTCCACGTGAGGCGTCTATCTTTTGTCTTCCAGGATATTCACGATGAACTATATTCTGTATGCCGAGTTACAGAGAATTTTGTGCTTTCCACAGAGAATTCCAACCCACAATGTTTTCTACTTGGCGAATCGGGGGGAATTTGGAGTCGACATGAAAACAGACAAATAATTAAGCCCTTGTCACCACGCCATTTAATATGTAAATTTTTTGGTATGATCATACGTGAGTGAGCCTGACTGCTCTACACAGTATTTAATTACTGGTATACATTAGTCCATCATGTCATTTTTTCAATGGCATTGTTTGCATTAAAACTCCCTCTTTGAGTGTCTATTACGCCATTCTGGGCCATAATGACTCGGTAATGCGATGCAAATTGCGTTCATGTTGGCGGGCAAATAAAAATTAATTTCTCTATAGGTGACAGAATTTTTATGGACGTCTGATAAAAAAAAAACCTGACATATTAAATTTTAATTCTGGGCATTGTTGTCCCCACAGTACGGCTTCTTTATGGTCGTTGTTTATATAATTTGACGAACACCAGGACAAGCTAATATAACACTGGTCTCTTATAAACCAATATAACAATGGTCTCTTATAAACCAATATAACATGGTCTCTTATAAACCAATATAACAACGGTCTCTTATAAACCAATATAACAATGGTCTCTTATAAACCAATATAACAATGGTCTCTTATAAACCAATATAACAATGGTCTCTTATAAACCAATATAACAATGGTCTCTTATAAACCAATATAACACTGGTCTCTTATAAACCAATATAACAATGGTCTCTTATAAACCAATATAACAATGGTCTCCTAAATGGCTACATAATAATTCTGTTATAAGTATATAAAACAACTCTTGCATATAAGTGCAAAAATGATTTTCAAAAGTGATTAAGGAGACTCTCACTTTTCTCACTTATAAAACACTTTTCTCACTTATAAAACACTTTTCTCACTTATAAAACACTTTTCTCACTTATAAAACACTTTTTTCACTTATAAAACACTTTTCTCATTATAAAACACTTTTCTCGCTTATAGAACATTTTTCTCACTTATAAAACACTTTTCTAACTTATAAAACATCTTTCTCACTTATAAAACACTTTTCTAACTTATAAAACATCTTTCTCACTTATAAAACCCTTTTCTAACTTATAAAACATCTTTCTCACTTATAAAACACTTTTCTAACTTATAAAACATCTTTCTCACTTATAAAACACTTTTCTCGCTTATAAAACATCTTTCTCACTTATAAAGCACTTTTCTCGCTTATAAAACATTTTTCTCACTTCTAAAACTTTTTCATTCATAAAACACTTTCGTTATTTCTCATTTATATAACGCTTTTCAAAAATTTTAAAAGACTTTTCTCACTTACAAAACTTTTCTCACTTATAAAACACTTTTCTCACTTATAAAACACTTTTCTCACTTATAAAACACTTTTCTCATTATAAAACACTTCTCTCACTTATAGAACACTTTTCACATTTCTCACTTACAAAACGCTCTCAAATTTTTAAAAGACTTTTCTCACTTATAAAACACTGTTTTCACGTGTAAAACAGATTTTTTTTTACTTATAAAAAAAACATCTGCAAATTATAAACTTAATTCAGACTGGATCCATTACCAACGTGGATCAGATCCTCCTCTAAACTGATCCACTCTGGATCAGTCACCATTAAACCAAACATTTGACAATGAATATCGGACCAAAAGCAAATAAAACAATGATGCCAAAACAACAAAAGTAACACAAAACAACTATTTTAATTATTACTAGAAGTTCAACTGTTGTTTATCCTAAGCCAACAGTTCCACTCTGACAACAGTGTGAGTCTGACAACGGTAAACAGGAATATTTGTCAGGTGTCACGGTGTTTTCGCCGAATTTGAGGCAATAATATTATTGTTATTACAATTATTGTTGCTCTAATTGTTATAAAGGCTGTTGATGCTGTTGTTAGTACCCTTGGTTAATAATAATAATATAAAATAATAATAATAATATAATAATAATAATAATATTTATTATAAAAATAATAATAATATATAATAATAAAAATAATAATAATAATAATAATAAAATAATAATAATAATAATAATAATAATATTATTATTATTATTATAATAATGAAATAATTATTATAAAATAATAATAATTATAATAATAATAATAATTATTATTATTATTATTATCTTATTATATATATTATTATTATTATTATATTATATTATTATTATTATTATTATTATTATTTATTATTATTATTATCATCATTGCTGCTGTTGATGTTATTAGTATTAAAAACTTTAGAGCACCATCTGGCTCTGAAGTTAGTCGCCTGATGGCCGTTGAAGTCAGAAAAAAATTCTGTACAGTGTGACGGTAGTGTGAGAGGCATTAACGGGAGTGTTTATATAGCCATGAGCAGTAGAGATAGGGAAGGAGGTTTGAAGGAGGCAGGGAGGGAGGGAAGGAAGGAGGAGCTGAAGGAGGCAGGGAGTGAGGGAGGGAAGGAGGAGCTGAAGAAAACAGGAAGGGAGGGAGGGAGGCTGTGAAAGAAGTAGAGAAGAAAAGGAGAAATGAGGAGAATGAAGCAGGAAGAAAAAGAGGAAGGGAAACAGGAAGTTAGGAGGGAGAAAACGAGAGAGAGAAGAATGCAGGGAGGTACTGAGAGAAATAGTGAGAGATAGGTAGGTAGGACAGGAGGGAGGCAGGGAGAGAGGGAGACAGTGAGGGGAGGCAGGGAGAGAGGAAAGGAGGAACTGAGGCAGGGAGGCAGGGAGGCAGGGAGGCAGGAAGTAATCCTATTAAGGAACGCTTGCCACGCACGCCTGTACTATGCTGCCTGTTTACGTGTGAGGAGGACGAGGAAGAGGAAGAGGAGGAAGGAGACGAAAATGAGGAGGAAGAAGAGGAGGAGAAAGGAGAAGAAAAGAAGGAGGAAATAGAGGAGGAGGAGGAGGAATAGGAAGAAGAGGAGGAGGACTACACACACACACACACACACACACACACACACACAGATTATCAGAAGAGTGGTAGAGCACCTAGAAAGGAATGATCTGATATACGACAACCAGCAAGGTTTCGGGGAAGGGAAATGCTGTATCACAAATTTACTGGAGTTTTATGACAAGGTGGCGGGAGTAAAACAAGAGAGGGGTGGGTAGATTGCGTTTTCTTGGACTGTAAGAAGGCTTTTGACACAGTTCTACACAAGCAAGAGATTAGTGCAAATGCTGGACGACCAGACAGGGATAACAGGGAAGGCACTGCAGTGGATTAGGGAATACCTGATAAGAAGGCAACGAGTCATGGTACGTGACGAGATGTTAGAGTGTGCGCCTGTGACAAACTGGGTTCCATAGGGGTTAGTCCTAGGACCGGTGCTGTTTCTGGTATATGTGAATGACAAGACGGAAGGAATAGATTCAGAAGTCCCTGTTTGCAGACGATGTGAAGCTAATGAGGAGAATTCAGTCGGACGAGGATCAGCCAGGACTAAGGGATCAGCAACTGACTCCTAGAGTTGAATCCAGCCAAGTGCAAAGTCATGAAGATCAGGGAAGCGCAAAGAAAATCGCAGAGTGCAGTTCAGGGAGGGCCTAAGACTGAAAACCTCACTCAAGGAAAAAGATTTTGGGGTGAGTATTATATCTAGCACATCTCCTGAGTCGCACATCAACCAAATAACTGCTGCAACATAAGGGCGATTAGCAAACCTAAGAATAGCATTCCGACACCTCAGTAAGGAATCGTTCAGGTCTCTGAACACAGTGTACGTCAAGCCCATACTTTAATATGCAGCACCAGTTTGGAACCCACACCTGGTCAAGCACGTCAAGAAATTAGAGAAGGTACAAAAACTTTGCAACGAGACTAGTCCCGGAGCTAAGGGGCATGTGCTAGGATGAGAGGTTAAGAGAAATCGACCTAACGACACTGGAGGATAGGAGGGACATGATAACAACATATAAAATATTGAGAGGAATAGACAAGGTGGACAGAGATACGATGTTCCAGAGATGGACACAGCGACAAGGGGTGACAATTGGAAGTTGAAGACTCAGATGAGTCACAGGGATGTTAGGAAGTATTTCTTCAATCATAGAGTTGTCAGGAAGTGGAATGGTCTGGCGAGTGATGCAGTGGAAGCAGGATCCATACATCGCTTAAGGAAAGGTACGATAAAGCTCATGGAGGAGGGAGAGAGTGGACCTAGTAACGACCAGTGTAGAGGCGGGGGCCAACCACAATTAGGTGAGTAACACACACACGCTCACACACACACACACACACACAGCACACACACACACACACACACACACACACACACACACACACACACACACACACACACCACACACACGCACACACGCACGCACACACACACACACACACACACACACACACACACACACACACACACACACACACACACACACACACACACACACACACACACACACAGGGGCCAGGAACTGAGTCTTGACCCCTGCAACCAGCCAAATCTGACCCGAAGCTGTTATACAGCCACATCAGGAGAAAAAAACAGTCAAAGACCAGGTAATCAGGCTAAGGAAGGAAGGAGGAGAGATCACAAGAAATGACCGCGAAGAATGTGATGAACTCAACATGAGATTCAAAGAAGTGTTCACAGAGCACGAGAAGACAGAAGTTACTCCAGAAAGACGGAGAGGTGGTGTACACCACCAAGTGTTGGACACAATTCATACAACCGAGGAAGAAGTGAAGAGGCTGCTGAGCGAGCTAGATACCTCAAAGGCCAATGGGGCCGGATAGCATCTCTCCATGGGTCCTGAGAGAGGGTGCAGAGGTGCTATGTGTACCCCTAACAGCAATATTCAACAGATCTATCGAAACAGGGAGATTACCTGAGGTATGGAAGACAGCAAATGTAGTCCTAATTTTTAAAAAAGGAGACAGACATGAAGCACTGAACCAGTGTCACTGACACTGGTCTGTATACAAAGTTATGAAGAAGTTTATTAGAAAAAAAAACTGGTGGAACACCAAGAAAGGAATGAGCTTATATACGTTAGCCAGCACGGTTTCAGAGAGGGGAAATCCTGTGTCACAAACCTACTGGAGTGTTATGACAAGGTGACAGAAGTAAGGCAAGAGAGAGAAGGGTGGGTAGACGGTATTTTTTAGGACTGTAAGAAGGCTTTTGACACAGTTCTGGACAAGGGATTAGTGCAAAAGCTAGAGGAGCAGGCAAGAATGACAGCAAAGACACTGCAATCGGTCAGAGAACGCCTGTCAGGATGGAAACAACGAGTGATGGTACGTGACGCGGTGTCAGAGTGGGCGCCTGTGACGAGTGGTGTGCCACAACGGTTAGTCCGAAGGCCGGTGCTGTTTCTTGTATATATCTATGTGATGACGGAAGGGACAGATTCAGAAGTGTCCCTGTTTGCAGATGATGTGAAGCTAATGAGGAGATTTCAGTCGGATGAGGATCAGGCAGGACTACAAAGGGATCTGGACAGGCTGCTAGTCTGGTCTAGCAAGTGACTCCTGGAGTTTGACTCCACTAAATGTAAAGTCACGAAGATTGGGATAGGGCAAAGAAGACCGCAGGTAGAGTACAGGCTAACAGGCCAAAAGACTGCGAACCTCACTCAAGGAAAATGATCTTGGGGTGAGTATAATACTGGGCACATCTCCTGAGGCGCACATTAACCAAATAACTGCTGCAGCATATGGGCCCCTGGCAAACCTAAGAATAGTGCTCCAGTACCTCAGTAAGGAATCGTTCAGGACTCTGTACACCATGTACGTCAGGCTCATATTGGAGTATGCAGCACCAGTATGGAACCCACACCTGGTCAAACACGTCAAAGACTTAAAGAAAGTGCAGAGTTTTGCAACAAGACTAGTCCCGGAGCTAAGGGTCATGTCCTACGAGGAGAGGCTAAGAGAAATCGACCTGATAACACTGGAGGACAGGAGGAATAGGGTTGACATAATAACGACATATAAAATACTGATAGGAATTTACAAGGCTGATAGGGACAGGATGTCTCAGAGATGGGACACAGTAATAAGGGGGCACAAGTGGATGTTGAAGACCCAGAGAAGTCACAGGATGTTAGGACGTTTTCTTTAGTTATAGAGTTGTCTGGAAGTGGAATAGTCTGGAAAGTGATGTAGTGAAGACAGGATCCATACATAGTTTTTAGAAGAGGTATAATAAAGCTCATGGAGCCGGGAAGGTGAGAGGATCTAGTAGCGACCAATGAAGAAGCGGGGCCAGGAGCTATGAATCGACCCCTGCAACTACAATTAGTTGAGTACAATTAGGTGAATGCACACACACGCACATATATATCTCGGGATCAGGAGCTATATATCGACTCCCACAAGCACAACACAGTAAGCACACATACATACATCATAACAGACAAGTAGTAGAGGCAGAATTCATACTTAGCTTTAAGAAAATGTATGGCAGGGCTCAGGACAGTCTGAGAGGCAGGACCAAGAGCTGAGACTCAATCTCAGCAACCACAGAAAAGGTGAGTGCAGCTTAGTATTCCTAGGTGAGTACAACCAGTTGAATACAACTAAGATGAATACCAATAGATCAATACAACTAGATTAATACATCTTGCTGAGTCCGTACGAAGGAGAACTAATACAGGTGAGGTACGACACAACAGTGTTAGGAGGTGCTGGTAAGATATATATGTGCTCGGTTCTTTTTGAGAGCGAGTAACGTGTGGCGGGTCTCTCTACACCTCGTGCCCTTGTTCACTCAGTAGTCAAGAAAATGTGCCAGTGTTAGTACACTTACTCAGCTAGCAGCCTGGGATGAAAACTGGTTAGTCTTTAATTACATGTATGAAGCACCATGAACACATTTTCTCCTAATTTCCATAGGAAGATGGTGTCATGTATGAGCAAGCACCATGGGGACTAGTTATCTGATTACCATAGGTTGAGCGATGTCTGTCTCGCTGTTATGGGACGGTGGATCAAGCCTCCACTACTCATTGTTCTGACTGACACACACGGGTTTAAACTCTGCTCATGCCACTATAAAATAAGTGAGTAGAACATTCTCTACACACAGTGACATGATTTTCCAAAAAAAAGTTCACTCTTCCGTCTCATCTTCCCAGATCTCTGTATTACTCTCTGAACAGTTAATATTTATCAGTATTTGCCAGGTATTCTTCCCCAGATTAATTTATTACTCTCCCTGACTATATCTCTGATACACCATCACTTTCACTCTCTCACTTTCCCCTCACAGATGCACTTTTCGCTGAAGCGTTCCGTCTCTCCCTAGCCTTGTGGAGCCTTCAGGCCATCTCTGAATCCGCTTCAACTGTGAATATTTTGGCTGAACTACCACTGCAACGAGCTTCAGTGGACCAGGATTAATGAACGGTGGAATATCTGGCTAAATATAAAATTAAACATATGTGCTTAAATATATATGTACATATATAGGGAAGAATTTTTTGGTGGGTAATCCTAGGTAATTTTCACTAGTTACCTATCAATCTGGAGGGTGTTCCGGGGGTCAGCGCCCCCGCGGCCCTTTCCTTGAGCAGGCCTCAGTCTATGTATGATAATTGTACTTATGTACAATTATGTACAGTTATGTATAGTAGATATACTTATGTGTACCTGTGTCTAAATAAACTTATTGCTAACACGATGAAAACAGAGACACAGAAATCCATGTTTACAATGTTTCGCCCATACAAAGTGCATTATCAAGTCCCCAGTAGCCTTGAAAAAGCCAACTTAATACTCCATTTCCTCTGGGCTTGGAAAATCCCACTGCGTGGGCGAAAAGTTGTTGATAAGTAAAATCATTACATAGCATATGTGTCTCTGTTTACAACTGTATACGTAAACCGAACCATTAAGGAAGAATATTTGGTAAATCCAGGAAGACGTTATGACTCGTACAGGTGGAGGATGTAATCAAGGACTCTCCCTGTATTCACTAATGATAAGTGGGTGAAGCCTTTCAAACATGAGAGAAAATAAAAGCAAGGATCTAAAATGTAAAAAAAAAAAAAGATAGTAATTGTAATGTGAAAATGAGAGAAAGACAAAGAGAGAGAGAGAGAGAGAGAGAGGGAGGGAGAGAGAGAGAGAGAGAGAGAGAGGGTGACATTCACAGCTGTGAGGTGGTTACTGCAGAGTAAACAAGATACAATGTGCTCAACGAGGTGCTCTATAGAGCTGATGAAAATTAGACACATGTGCAACATCTGGGTATCTTTATTATAGACGTTTCGCCCTCTAGTATCACCGTAGTCGTGAAGAATCTTCACGACTACGGTGCTCCTCACACCAGTTCTCAGCGCTGTATAGCCCTTGTGGTTCAGCGCTTCTTTTTTATTATAATAATTCACACCAGTTCCCAGGCTGAGGGAGTGAGTACTTTATCCTTTGTATATAGTTCTTATCTTCCAGTTACGTCCTTGAATTTGCACTGATAAAGCCACTGGAGGGCGAAACGTCTTCAGTGAAGATGCCCAGATGTTGCACATGTGTCTAAGTTTCTTCTTGTCGGTTTATATACCATCGTAACCAGCAAGGAAGGTTCACACTACTGGTGTTATGGCTACCCCTTTCATAGAATTAATGAATCCATCCTCTTTGTGTGTGTGTGTGTGTGTGTGTGTGTGTGTGTGTGTGTGTGTGTGTGTGTGTGTGTGTGTGTGTGTGTGTGGTATGTGTGTGTAATCACCTACTTGTGGTTGTTGGAGTCGAATCTCAGCTTTGGTTGCGTATGGAGGACAATAAATGCATAGAGAAGGTAGATATCATATGATACTGTGTACTGAGGAGAGAGAGAGAGAGAGAGAGAGAGAGGAGAGAGGAGAGAGAGAGAGAGAGAGAGAGAGAGAGAGAGAGAGAGAGGAGAGAGAGAGAGAGAGAGAGAGAGAGAGAGAGAGAGAGAGAGAGAGAGAGAGAGAGAGAGAGAGTTACAATTCCTCAGCGAGGCAGACATACGGTAAGGAACGTAAACCCCCTCCCCTCTCTGCTACATTTTACGTTCCAGTTAGAAATACCGTAATTTTGAAGCCGTTCTTTTTAACCAACCAACACCGTACCTTCCTAAATTACATAGCGCAACGCACCGTTCAGCCAGCCTTCTTCTCCAGTCACATAAATCAGAATCTAGCCTCCCTTTCCTAGACACCAGGGAAATCAGATTGAACCAGCTGTTTAGGGCCGTAATTGGTGTTGAAGTGGGCCACCTCGCTGAACAGGATGCGGGCACCCCCCACCAGCTGTTTGTTTGTCATGTTTACACCTCTAAATGTGTTGATTGCACTAACGCCTCCTACCACACGCTCGCAGTTTTCAATTTCCTGTTGTTCTTCTGTTTACTTTGCGCACTGTTGGTCTGAGTACCAGCGTTCAGTTATCCGTTTACAGCCACGGAAGCAGAACTGGGCTTGTAGTTGCTTACATTCACATATCATCGTTAAATTCATTGGTTTCACCTCTGTTTGCTCACTTACCTTTACTCACCAATCTTTATTCATTTATAAAACCCTGATAATCATAAAAACCGTCATTGAATAAACTGTTGTCTGCAGGTGCCGCGGTTCGAGTCCCCGTAAATTCTGTTTATTTATTCATAAATTTTACTTACCATTCTTTATTCACTTATTATTATTCCGCTATCTTCTTTTTCTTAGTTACCAGAACCTTATTCAGTTATTTAGTCCTTTGTTCCAATTTGCTTTACTTAACGGTCGCGCATCCCTATAAATCGTTTTGTTTTCACTTTTCATCATGTTTATTCGCTTTCTATATTCAACCCTGTTTTTTGTGTTGTTGTTTGTGTTTTTGGTGTGGTGTGTTTTCAAGAAAAAGATAAAGAAGAAGACGGTAACAGAATAAGATGAAACCCAATAACTTCAAATCATCAAAATATTGTAAATGGGGAAAGAAGGATTTTAAGATTTATAATTAATGGGAAAGATGGAGAGAGTGCTTGTTGCTGAATCCTGTCATTTTCGCAAATAACCATCGCAGGACACACGGTCGAGCAGTAAATTCATATATCATTCATATACACCCATTCTTTATTCACTATAATCACCGCATCTTCTTCTTTACACATCTACCTATTCATATAATTTTTACCCACCAACTTTATCTTTACTAATTATTCCTGTTATTCATGTGGCTTGTTTTTCTTTTTCACTAGTTATCCTTTCGATATGACTATTTGAGTTGTTGTTTGTTGGTGTGTGGTGTTGTGTGTGTCGGTGTGTGGCTTGGTGTGTGTGGTGGGTGTGGTGTTTGGTTGGGTGTGTGTGGGGTGTGTGATTGGTGGGGTTCAGAGAAAAAAAAGAAGAAGACGGTGCGAAGAATAAGATGGAAGGGGGGGGGGACGAAAAAGCCAACGGAAAATAGGAGAGAAAGAAGGGATGGAAGGATGGTTGAGTGGAGAGTATAAAGTGGAGAGAGAGGTGGTTTTTGCCTGTTCTGTATTTTCAGAGGAAAACCATCGACAGGCAACAGAAGAGGGTTCGAGTGTCATCCACATCAAGACAGAGGGGAGCATTCACACCAACAGTCACACGGAAAGAGTCCGTGTGCACCCAGTATTCAAGAAAAAAGGTCGTGTACTCCCAGTTGTTCAAAAAGAGGGTTGTGTTCTCCCATAGTTCAAGGAGAGGGTTCGTGTGTTCATAGTTCAAGGAAAGAGGGGTTCGTGTGTCTCCCATGTGTCATGGAGAAGAGGGGTTCGTGGTCTCCAGAGTTCAAGGGAGTGAGGGTCGGTGTCTCCCAGTAAGTGAAGGGGTGGGGTGTTCCCAGTGTTTCACGAAAGAGGGTGGGGGGCTCCCGTGTTCAATAAAAGGGGTTGTTACCAGTGAGGGAGGGGGTTCGTGTTCCCCCCAGTATTCATGAGGAGAGGGGGTTCGTGTGTCTCCCAGTAGTTCAAGGGAGAGAGGGGTTCGTGTGTCTCCCAGCAGTTCAAGGGAAGAGGGGGTTCGTGTGTCTCTCCCAGTAGTTCAAGATGAGAGGGGTTCGTGTATCTCCCAGTATTCGGGAAGGAGAGGGTTCGTGTGTCTCCCAGTAGTTCAAGGGGAGAGAGGGTTCGTGGTCTCCCAGTAGTTCAAGGAAAAGGGGTTCGTGTGTCCCCAGTAGTTCAAAAATAGAGAGGGTTGTGTGTCTCCCAGTAGTTCAAGGGAAAGAGGGTTCGTGTGTCTCCCAGTAGTTCAAGGGAGAGAGGGGTTCGTGTCTCCCCCAGTTCAAGGGAGAGAGGGGTTCGTGTGTCTCCCAGTAGTTCAAGGGAGAGAGGGTTGCCCGTAGTCACGGGAAAGGGTTTCAAGTGTCAAGAGAGGGGTTTGTGTCTCCCGTAGTTCAAGGGAGAGAGGGGTTCGTGTATCTCCCAGTATTCAAGGGAGAGAGGGGTTCGTGTGTCTCCCAGTAGTTCAAGGGAGAGAGGGGTTCGTGTGTCTCCCTAGTCAAGGTTAAGGAGGGATGGGTTGTCTCTCCAGAAGTTCAAGGGAGAGAGGGGTTCGTGTGTCTCCCAGTAGTTCAAGGGAGAGAGGGGTTCGTGTGTCTCCCAGTAGTTCAAGGGAAAGAGGGGTTCGTGTGTCTCCCAGTAGTTCAAGGAGAGGGGTTCGTGTGTCTCCCAGTAGTTCAAGGGAGAGAGGGGTTCGTGTGTCTCCCAGAAAGTTCAAGGGAGAGAGGGGTTTCGTGTGTCTCCCAGTAGTTCAAGGGAGGAGGGGTTCGTTTTCCCCAGTAGTTCAAGGGAGAGAGGGGTTCGTGTGTCTCCCAGTAGTTCAAGGGAGAGAGGGGTTCGTGTGTCTCCCAGAAGTTCAAGGGAGAGAGGGGTTCGTGTGTCTCCCAGAAGTTCAAGGGAGAGAGGGGTTCGTGTGTCTCCCAGTAGTTCAAGGGAGAGAGGGGTTCGTGTGTCTCCCAGTAGTTCAAGGGAGAGAGGGGTTCGTGTATCTCCCAGTATTCAAGGGAAGAGGGGTTCGTGTGTCTCCCAGAAGTTCAAGGGAGAGAGGGGTTCGTGTGTCTCCCAGATTGAAGAGAGGGGTTCGTGTGTCCTTCCAGGAAAGGGGTTCAGTGTAGAGTCAGGAGAGGGGGTTCGGTGTCCCCAGTAGTTCAAGGGAGAGAGGGGTTCGTGTGTCTCCCAGAAGTTCAAGGGAGAGAGGGGTTCGTGTGTCTCCCAGAAGTTCAAGGGACGGGGTAGAGTTCGTGTATATGGGCTTAGCCTAAGTAAATTTAGGTACAGGTACACGTAAGTACAATTATCAAGCATAATTTGTGTAATGTGTTAATCATAATTTGTGTAATGTGTGTAAACTGCTTAGGATAATCCAGAAAAGTCAAACAAAGTATTATATGTGTGTGTTTGTGCCATAATGCCCTTGTTTTAATAATAATAATATATAATAATAATAATAATAATAATAATAATAATAATAATAATAATAATTATAATAATAATAATAATAATAATAATAATAATAATAATAATAATAACAATCTTTATTTTAAGAAGTATGTGTACAAAGTGTACAGACGTAGCTGATGTCAGTAACATATTACTCTATAGAAAGTCACTTGTTATACAAATTAGGTCAATTTTATCCCCAGGATGCAACCCACACCAGTCGACTAAAAGATGAACATGGACAGCAGGTGTCTTAAGGAAACATGTACTAATGTTTCTACCCCTACCGGGGATCGAACCACGGACCTGAATGTGTGAGCTGAGTGCGCTAGCAATCCAGTTACTTCTTCCCAAATTTCATTAATTATAAATGAGTCTAATTTGTATAATCCTAAATCAATATTCATATTGGTTTAGGATTATACACATTAAACTCATTTATAATTAATAAAACTAATTGTTTTAGGATTATACAAATTAGACTAACTTATAATTAATAAAATATGGGAAGAATTTAAAATACATTCAATAAGTTAAAATTTTAAAGCTTGGGTAGAATATAAACTGTGTCTGACAAGTCCTTGACCATCTCACCCGCATTATCATACAAGGTTCAGGTGTTGTATGTTGACCGTGAAGTGTAGTCTCGTTCTTATATGCCTTCTGCTATTCTATTATTTTTAATATTCCTTGATAATGTGATAAATCACGAAAGCACTTGGAAGTTCACTATTCTTTTCAGAGTGGTTGTTCTGCATATTGTAATATCACCAGTGATATTATTGCATATATATATATATATATATATATATATATATATATATATATATATATATATATATATATAATATTTATATATATATATATATATATATATATGTATATATATATATATATATATATATATATATAAAATATATATATATATATTTATATTTTAATATATATATATATATATATATATATATAATATATATATATATATATACATATATGTATTATATATATATAATTATATATATATATATATATATATATAATATATATAAAAATATATATATATATATATAATATATATATATATATATATATATATATATATTTATATATATATATAATTATATATATATATATATTATATATATATATATATATATAGATATATATAGTGTGTATGTTGTGTGTATTTTATATACACATATATGTTGAAACAATTAAAATTTTGACTATACATTGGCTATTATATAATTCGTAAATTATATTTGTAAGAAAATTTTTTTTTTTTTATGATATTTATACCAGGTCCTGCTATAATTTTTATATTAATATAATTTTGTGTGTTGTGAATGTGTAAAAAACACTTATTTGCTGAAAAATTAAATCGTTGTCGAAATCAATTGGGTTATCACGATTTCCCCTGCGGCTTTTGGGTAAATGTGATTCGTTATTGAAGTGCATGATCTCTCAACCGCTCTCTCGCTCTCCTCTCTCTTTCCATCATAATTTTTTGAAATGGAAAACGAAGCAAGTACTTTAATTTAGGCATAGGTCGAAACTCGCTGACGAAAGAGAACAATGGATTATTTCACTCACGACTGATAAGCTTTTCATGTGGATTAAAAGGGGTTTTGTCAAGTAATAATACCTCTAAGTTTTCACCCTGTCTTCTCTCAACTCTCTCCTCTAATATTATTTAGAAGCAAGTTTCAACATTTGAAGCATGGACCAGCCACTCACATCGCTCAAAAGGAACAATGTAACCTTGACCACACCTACAACGATATGTCCCTCATCAACTTGTAAACCCCTGACCACCAAATACTCTGCTCCAGTGTCACTTAACCCCTTACAACCCCTAATATGGGTCGCAGATGATAACTTGTAACCCCTGACCACCACCCACAACTCTGCTCCAGAGATAACTTGTAACCCCTGACCACCACCCACAACTCTGCTCCAGAGATAACTTGTAACCCCTGACCACCACCCACAACTTTGCTCCAGAGAAAAACTTGTAACCCCTGACCACCACCCACAACTCTGCTCCAGAGATAACTTGTAACCCCTGACCACCACCCACAACTTTGCTCCAGAGATAACTTGTAACCCCTGACCACCACCCACAACTTTGCTCCAGAGATAACTTGTAACCCCTGACCACCACCCACAACTTGCTCCAGAGTAACTTGTAACCCCTGACCACCACCCACAACTCTGCTCCAGAATAACTTGTAACCCCTTGACCACCACCCACAACTTTGCTCCGAGATAACTTGTAACCCCTGACCACCACCCACAACTCTCCCCCAGAGATAACTTGTAACCCCTGACCACCCCCAACCTGCCCAGAATAATTTGTAACCCCTGACCCCCACCCACAACTTGCTCCAGAGTAACTCACTCCATAACAAATTTCCCAAAATGAGCCAGGGAGAAAAAAAATATCATATTCAACAGTCTGACGTTAAACCCTGAGTCCTAACATAACTCAGTTATTTTTTTCCCAATCTTTGGTGCAGTGGAACTGGATCTGATAAAAGGGAAAAATAGAAAAAAAAGAGAATTTGACTGCCCTTTTAAAATTTTTTTAATAAAAAATTTGGGTTTTTTTTTTAAAATTAAATAAAATACCTGGAATGTTTATTTAATTTTATATTATTTTTATATTTATTATATTTAAAAATATAAAATTATATATATATATAAAATTTTATATAATATTATATATAATATATATATATTATATATATATATAATAAGATCACGAAAACAGGTGATTTCAAAATTGCAAAAAAACCCACTCTGAAAGAATAAAAAAATTTCCAAGCGTTTCGGACACTCACTTATAAAGGAATATGTAAATTTCCCTTTGATAATGTGAGTACCCGGGAAAGCGTTTGGGAATTTTCTTTTTTTAAGGGGTTTTGCTTTTTTAAATAAATTTTTTTAAATTTTTAAAAAAAATTTTAAAATATTATTATATATATATTTATTTTATATAATTTATATGGGTGGTGTTTGTGTGTGTGGGTGGTGTGGGTGGTGTGTGTGTGTGTGTGTGGTGTGTGTGCCGAATAGGCAAAATTGCATTTTGGTTTAAATGCAACGCCATCTGCCTTGGCAAAAAAATTTGTGTTCCATAATTTGCCAAAAATTTCTGACCTAAAAAAAAATATTTTGGGTGTTTTTTAGTTTTTTTTCCATTAAAATTATTTTTGTTGGGTTTTGGTTTTTAAAAAAATTGTTCTTTTTTTTAATAAGGTTAGGAAAAAAGTTTTCTAATTTTCCTTTTGGTGAAAATTAAAAATTTTTCCCTTCAACATTAAATGAAAAAAATAAAAATTTTTAAAAGGGTAAAAGAAAAATTTTTTAAAAAAGGGATTTAAATTTTAAATATTTTTGTTTTTTAATTGGCCATTTTTTACAAAATTCGGCACGACATAAAATTTTAAACATATATATATATATATAAATATATATATATTTAAAATATTTTATATATATATAATATTTTAAATATAAAAATATATTATTTTTAAAATATATATATATATAAAAAAGTAAAATATATATTAAATATAAAATATATATTTATATATATATAAATTTTATATATATATAAAAATTATATAATATAAATATATATTTTTATGTGTGTGGGTGTGTTGTGTGGTATTTATAAATAAATATATATAAATTTATATATATATATATTATATATTTATAATATATAATATATTTTAAAATTATATATATATTTTAAATATATATATATAAATATAATATTTTATAAAAATAAATATAAATAAAAAATATATATATATAAATATATATATATATATATAAATATATATATTTTTATATATATTTAAAATAAATATATATAAAAATTTTCCCAAAAATTTTCAAAATTTTTTCTCTCTTTTAAATGAATGAAAAAAATCTTTTTGTGTGAGAACGTGAATTTTAAAATTTCAAATTTCAATTTCCTCTCATTATCTCTTTTTACCCCATTCCTTCTCTTTCCCCTTTTTTTTTTACATTAATTCAGGGCCCATTGTCAATGGTTTTTCCCCCCCCCATTCCCACTTTTCCCACCTGCCAACCCTTGTTCGTTTTACCCTTCCTTCCTTTCCTTTATTCCTTCTTTCCTTCCTTTCCCACCCTTTCCCTTTTTTCTTTTATTTTTTTCCTTTCCTTTCCTTCCTTCCCTTTTTTCCCCCCCCTTCCTTCTTCCCTTTCCTTTTTTCATTTTTTTTCCCTTTTCCCACCTTTTTTTTTTTCCCACCTCCTTCCTTCCTTCCCTTTTTTCCTTTTCCCTTTCCCTTCCCTTTCCCTTTTTCTTTTCTTTTATTCCCTCCCTTCCTACCCGCCTTCCCTTTCATTTCTTTTTTCCTTTTTTTCTTTCTTTTCCCCTTTCCCTTCCCCTTTTAATTTTTTCCTTCCCCTTCCTTCCCCTTTCCCTTTCCCTTTTTTTTCCCTTTCCCTTTCCCTTTTACCATTTTCCTTCTTTCGTTTTTTCCTGCCTACCTTCCTTCTTTTTTTCCCCCTGCCCTTTCCCTTTCCTTTCCCACCTTAATTCCCCTTCCTTTCCTTTTTTCCTACCTAAAAAAACCCTTTCCCTTTTTTCATTTCTTCTTTTCCCTTTTTCCCTTCCTTCCTTCCTTCCTTCCTTCCTTTTTTTCCTTCCTTCCCTTTCCCTTTCCCTTTCCCTTTCCTTAAATTTCCTTTTCCCCTTTCTTTTTACCTTTTTTATGTCGTTTTTTAATTTTTTTTATCCATAATATTATTTGCATCTTATTCACGGTTGGAGAGGCGGGGCCTCCCTCACCCCTCCCTCACCCTTTCCCCCCCTCCCTCACTCCTCCCCTCAACCCCCCCCCCTCCCCTTTTCCCCCCCTACCTCACCAAACCCCTCCCCCATCCCCCCCCCTACCTCAACCCCCTCCCCCCCCACCCCTCCCCTCACCCTTCCCCCCTCCCTCACCCCCCCTAACCCTTCCCCTCCTACCCCCCCCTACCTCAACCCCCATCACCCTTCCCCTTTCCCCCCTCCAACCCCTCCCCACCCCCCCCACCCTTCCCCCTCCTCCCTCACTCCCCTCACTCTTCCCCTCACCCTTCCCCCCCCCCTCACCCCTCCCCTAACCCCCCCCTCACCTTTCCTCTCTCTTCCCTCACTTTTTCTTCCTTCCCCCCTCCCATCACTCTCTTCCCTCACTCTCCTCCCTCCCTCCTCTCCCCAAACCCTGCCCCTCATTTCTCCCTCCCCTCACTCTCCCCCTCACTCATCTTCTCACTCTCATTCCCCCACCTCCTCCCTTCCCCCCCACCCCTCTCCCTCACCTTTCCCTCTCACTCTCCCCCCACCCTCCCTCCCTTCCCCCCTTTCTCCCTCACCCCTTTCCTCATCCAAACCCCCCACTCTCCCCCCTTCCCTCACTCTCCCCCCCCCCTCACTCCCCTCCCCTCACTCCCCTCCCCACACTCTCCTCCCTCATCTCCCTCCCCTCACTCCCCTCCCCTCACTCCCACCCCCCACTCCCTCCCCTCACTCTCCCCCTCATCACTTCCCTCCTCCACTCCCCTCCCCCCTCCTCTCCCTCCCCTCACTTCCTCCTCCACCTCCCCCTTCACCTCCTTTCCCCTCACTCTCCCTCCCCCCACTCCCCCCTCCCCTCACCCCCTCCGCTCTCACTCCCACTCCCCTCACTCTCCTCCCCTCACTCTCCCTCCTCTAAACTCTCATCCCCTCACCCCCCCTCCACCCCCACTCTCCCTCCCTCACTTCCCTCCCTCACCCCCTCCCTCACCTCCCTCCCTCACTCCCCCTCTCACTCTCCCTCCTCTCACCCCCCCCCTACCCCCCACTCTCCCTCCCTCACCCCCCCCCTCACTCCCCCCCCCATTCTCCACCCCACCCTCCCCTCACCCCCCCCTCATTCCCTCCCTAAAAAACCCCCCCCCCCCCCTTAATTTTTTTCCCCCCCCCCCCCCCCCCCCCCCCCCTTTTTTTCCCCCCCTTTAAAAAAATTTTTTTTCCCCCCCCCCCTTTTTTTAATTATTCCCCCCCCCCCCTTTTTTTTAAAAAAAATTTTTACCTTTTTTTTTTTTTTTTAAAAAATTTTTCCATTAACCCCCCCCCCCCCTTTTATTTTACCCCCCCCTTTTTTAAAATTTCCCCCCCCCCCCCCCCAAAAATTAATTTTTTTCCCCAAAATT
Organism: Cherax quadricarinatus; assembly: GCF_026875155.1. NCBI lineage: Eukaryota > Metazoa > Arthropoda > Malacostraca > Decapoda > Parastacidae > Cherax > Cherax quadricarinatus. The sequence continues at coordinate 77,254,824 of NC_069406.1, read as the reverse complement.
TCCCCATTTTTTTTATTTTCCCCCCATTTTAAAAAAAAAATTCCCCTATTTTTACCCCCCCCCCCCCCTTTTATTTTAATTTTTAAAAATTTTAAAATTTTAAAAAAACCCCCCCCCACCCCCCTTTTTTTCCCCCTCATCCCCCCCCTTTCCCCCCCCCCCCCCTTTCCCCCCCCTTTAACCCCCCCCCCCCCCCCCAAAAACCCCCCCCCATTCCCCCCCCTTTTAAAAAAAAAAAAATTTTTTTTTCCCCCCCCCTTTTTTTTTACCCCCCCCATCCCCCCCCCCCCCGAAAAAAAACCCCCCTTTTTCCCCCCCCCCCAAAAAAACCCCCCCCCCCCCCCCCCCTTTTTTTCCCCCCCCCACCCCCCCACCCCCCCCCATTTTAAAATTTTTAAAAACCCCCCCCCCCCCCCCCCCCCCCCCCCTTAAAAAAAAAACCCCCCCCCCCCCCCCTTTTCCCCCCCTTTTAATTTTACCCCCCCCCCCTCTCCCTCCCCTCATCTCCCTCCCCTCATCCCCCCCCCCCCCCCCCCCACTCCCCCCCTCACCCCCCCTCCCTCACCCCCCCCCCCCTCTCCCCCCTTTCCCCCCTCCCCCTCCCCTCCTCCCCCTCCCCTACCCCCCACCTCCAGAATATTTCTCCTGGCGATCTGCAGATTAAACATTGAACGGAGGAGAGAGAAAGAAGGGACGACCTTCACAAAAATTATTCAGATCGACGCGAAGCTATGAATAAGGAACAAGGGAAAAATACGGTAAATTTGGCGAGCCAAACATTATTTTGGCGATATTTTAACTTTGGAGTAAATTCTGTACCTGTCTGTATTTGGGTATTTAGATTTAGTATCTTTTTTATCTATTGTTTTTTGAGTCCGACTCGTCACTGTTTGCGCTCGTTTAATATTCGAAATATTATTTTTTTTAAATAAAATTTGCATTAAATTGTAGGTAGGGCGAAACGACGGCGATTGTTTGTGTAATTTTTTTATTGTTTGTTTTTTGTCAGGTGGATAATTGCATTGTCTTTTGTGTGTATTTGTGCGTGTGTGTGTGCTCACCTAATTGTGGTTGCAGGGGTCGAGTCATAGCTCCTGGTCCCGCCTCTTCACAGGTCGCTACTAGATCACTCTCCGCTCCACGAGATTTATCATACTTCTTCTTAAAACTATGAATGGATCTTGCTTCCACTACGTCACTTTCCAGACTCTTCCACTTCCTGACAACTCTGTGACTGAAGAAATACTTCCTAACATCCCCGTGACTCATCTGAGTCTTCAGCTTTCAATTGTGACCCCTTGTTGCTGTGACCCATCTCTGGAACATCCTGTCCTTGTCCACTTTATCAATTCCTCGCAGTATTTTATGTCATTATCATGTCCCCTCTATCACATCTGTCCTCCAGTATCGCCAGGCCGATTTTCCTTAGCCTTTCTTCGTAGGACAAACCCCTTAGCTCTGGGACTAGTCTTGTTGCAAGCCTCTGCACTTTCTTTAATTTCTTTACGTGCTTGACCAGGTGTGGATTCCAAACTGGTGCTACATACTCCAGTATGGGCCTGACGTAATGGCGTACAGAGTCTTGAACGATTCCTTACTGAGGTATCGGAATGCTATTCTTAGAGTTACCAGGCGCCGGAATGCTGCAGCAGTTATCTAGCTGATGTGCGCCTCAAGATATGTGCTCGGTATTATATTCACTTCAGGATCTTTTTCACTGAATGAGGTTTGAAGTCTCTGGCCCTCTTGCCTGTACTTTGTGTGTGATCTTCTTTGACCTTCCCCGATCTTCATGACTTTGTTTTGGAGAGGTTAAATTCCAGGATCCAGTTGCTGGACCAAGCTTGCAGTTTATCCCTTTTGTCGTGTCATTCACATATACCAGAAGCAGCACAGGTCCTACGGCTGAACCCTGTGGAACCCCGCTCCTCATAGGCGCTCACTCTGACACCTCGTCACGTACCATGATTCATTGTTGCCTCCCTGTCAGGTATTCTCTGATCCATTGCAGTGCCTTTCCTATTATGCGATCCTGATCCTCTAGCTTTTGCATTAACCTCATGTGAGGAACTGTGTCGAAGTCCTTGCAGTTCAAGAAAATGCAATCTATGCACCCCTCTCTTTCGTGTCTTACTTCCGTTACCTTGTCATAAAACTCCAGTAGGTTTTTGACACAGGATTTCCCTTCCCTGAAACCGACATCTCTACTGCCTCCAGCCTCCCTCTCGCTGTCAGGCTTAAAGCCTATGACTGATACCTATGTAAATGTGTTGATACCACCACATTCTTTTTTTTCTCAACCGATAAAAAAAAATTTTCATACACACCTTAACACACCTTTTTCTCCTCGTCTATTCTACGATTTATTTCGTCTTTACACATACCCATCTTCAAATACATCCACACCCAAATACCTAAATTCATTCACTACCTCCTTACTCCCTGCAATCTGATATCCAATACTTTATACTTTATGCTATCCAATACTTGGATACTTTCATAATCTTCCTCTTTCGTGCGTTCACTTTTAATTTCCTTCTTTTACATACTCTCCCAAACTCCTCCACCAACCTTAGTAACTTCTCTTCAGAATCTCCCAAAAGAGTTTTATCATCAGCATAGAGTAAGTCTGACAATTTCCACTTCGTATCACATTCATTACCTTTCATTCCCACTCTTCTCCCCAACATTATCTATAAATAATATAAACAACCATGCCGACATCACATATTCCTGTCTAAGACTTATTTTCAGTGGTAAGTAATCTCTTTCTCTCTCTCTCTCTCTCTCCTCTCTCTCTCTCTCTCTCTCTCTCTCTCTTACATACCCTAACCTGAGCCTCAGTATCTGCATGAAGCTTTCAAATGCTTTAAGTAACTTACCTCCTGTTCCATGTACTTGCAACATCTGCCACGTTGCTTCCTTATTCACCCAGTCATAAGCCTCTTTAAAGATTAGAAGCGTTCCATACCCATTTTTAAGTACAGTTTAGTTACAATATTTTCTGTATTGTAAGCCCTTGGTCAACACATCTTCCTTGTTCCTCAGCAATCCTTTTTACTCTCTTGCCCCTGACTCCTTCATTAATAACTCTTCCATACACATTACGTGGTTTACTCAACCAATTTATTATTTCCTTATAGTTTTTATACTCGCTTTTATACCCTTTTCCCTTATACAGAGGAACTATGCACATTCTCTGCCAACCCCAGGTGCCTTACCCAGTGGCGTCGTAAGGGGAAGGCAGGCCACCCCGGGTGACACCAACCCTAGTAACACCACTGACCTTACTCCCCTTTCATGTACATACTGAACAAAGAGTAAAAAGGTCACAATACTGTGGACAGATTAACACGCAGATAGCTAGCACTCACGAGAAATAAAAATAATGACAACGTTTTGGTCGATTTGGATCATTCACAAGTCACACTGAAACGAAAAGGGAAGATCAGAATATATTCGAGAGGGAGAAGATAGAAGAAATAGTAGTATTAGTAGAAGTAATAGTAGCAGTAGTGGTGGTGATGGTGGCAGTTCGTAAGAAAAGAGAAGCAATACTTCACTTCTTGTTCCTCTTGTCCTCTTCAACACATTGGAGAAACTGGTCGCTCTCTGTCTGACAGACTGAAGAATCACAGTCATCCTATTAACTAGTCCTCTGCCAGAACTGTCTACCCTTCTTCTATCCTTCACAGACGCCGTCTTGTTGCAGCATCCCTTATACACAACATTCCTAATACGAATCTCAGTCCTGGCTTTGTCGCTGTTTAAGCTTGCCTTTCTCATTACGGTGTCAAATGCTCTAGACTTCAGAACACTCGTGACTTGATCTCACCTTTGTCTCCTCCTCTTCTTACCTCTTCGACTTTCCAAAATTTTCATTGTTTCCTGTTTTCTTCATAAGTGGGTTCTGTCCTATGTGTTTTTTGTCCCACAGGGGATTTTCTTCTGTGCCCGAAGGCCAGTGACTCTACTGCATTTGGATTGCTACTATTACTACTACTACTACTACTACCATACGACATATTACTTCTCCCTTCTTCCCTTTCTCTGTCTTTTATATTCTGGTCTTACCTTCCCGTGTCAATATGACTTGTCATTGGTCCAAGGCGGATCGAAATGTCGTCATTACTTTCCCTCTCGCAATTTTGGATTATTTATGTACATATTGATCAAATAAATCGTCCACTCCAAGACTATATTCCCATAAACAACAAAAAAGGCACAATATCCTGACTGAAACAATACACAAATAACCCGCACATAGGAGAGAGGAGCTTACGACGACGTTTCGATCCGACTTGGGCCATTTACAAAGTCACACTAACAAAAATGAGAGGAGGAGGGAGTATATATAGGCCAGCAGACAGGGACGGGAACAAGAAAGGTTGAATTGAAGGAGGAGCTGTAGTGGCAGAGGTAATAGAATGATGGACCAAATACCTAAGGCAGAAAAAAGAAACCTAAAGAGGAGAGAGGAAAAAGGAAAGGAAAAAGGGAGAAGGGGAAAAAAGAATCAGGTTAAATCACGGGTGTTCTGAAGTTTGGAGCATTTTACAATGTAATGGGAAAGGAAGGCATTTACAGAGACAAAGCCAGAACTAAGATTCACACAAGGAAAGTTGTGTATAAGGGAGGATTTAATCTGACAGCGACTGTGAAAGTTAGACGTGGGGTAGACAGTTTTAACAGAAGACTAGTCAATAGGATGACCGTGATCTCTGACATGACAGAAAAGAGCATTGTTGGTGTTGGCAAGCCTATCACTGCTTTTGTGCTCATTGAGTCTGTCAGAAAGAGATCGGCCAGTTTCTCCAAAGTATTGATGAGGACAAGAGGAACAAGAAATAGAGTAGACACCAGGAGCATCTATAGAGGGAGGAGAGGTATGAACTACATTGGTGCAAAGAGTGTGTCTGGCGAAAAGTAAGTTTGATGTCTAAGGAACGGAGAGAATTGTTGAGATTAAAAGACTGGAAATGTAGGGAAGGCAGAGGACAGGAGAGTTCCCAGGAGTAGAGAGTTTGGGAGAGAAGAAAGACCGTTTAGCACCTGAGAAGGCAGAGTCTATGAAATGGGAAAGGTGGCCAAGATGGGAAAATGAATTATGAAAAGTGGAAATTTCTGATTCAAGGAATCGAGGATCACAAATATGGAGAACACGGAGAAAGAGGGAGATAAGAACACTTATCGTGACAGAGGAAGCATGACAGGAAAAGTAGTAAATGTACATGGCACTGTGAATAGGCTTGCGATACACGGAAAATGCAAAATCTGTATCTGAGCTGTGGACAAGAACATCATGGAAAGGAAGCAAGGAGTTAGATTCCCATTCAGCTTTAAACTTAATGGAAGGGGCAAAATTAATAAATGCATCAAGAAATGGTTGTAAGAGACGAGAGTCATGAGGCCAAAGAGCAAAGAAGAATGAACAGGACTCGAACCATAGTTCTTCCACATAACAGACCCAACGCTAATTCCACTCAGCCACTGAGCTTCTAATAGGATGATTTTTACAAATATAATTTTTGTGAGGTATTTGTATGAGCAGCACAACCGTGGTCCTGGTGTCTCATCCCTCAGCTCCAGACACACTCACGGAGCATGAAAGCTTCTGGCCTGGGGGATAAGGATATTATGTTTCACATTCTTTACTCTAAATGGCTTCCAGTACCAGCACAACCCCAGCACCACCACTACCACCACCATCACCACCACTACCATTCTCACCACCACTACCACCATCATCACCACCACTACCACAACTACCACCCCCACCACCACCACCACCACCACCACCACCACCACCACCACCACCCCCACCACCACCACACCACCACCACCACCACCACCACCACACCACCACCACCACCATACCACCACTACCATTCTCACCACCACTACCACCACCATCACCACCACTACCACAACTACCACCCCCACCACCACCACCACCCCACCCCCACCACCACCACCACCACCACCACCCACCACCACCACCACCACCACACCACCATCACCCCCACCACCACCCCACCACCACCACCCCCACCACCACCACCCCCACACCACCACCACCACCACCACCACCACCACCCACCACCACCACCACCAACACCACCATCACCCCCACCACCACCCACCACACACCACCACACCACCACTATCACCACCACCACCATCCCAACAACCACTACTACCACTAACACCACTACTACTACTGCCACTACTACTGCTACTACTACTTCAACTAATACCACTATTACCACTACTACCGGTACTACCACTACTACCACCACTACCAGCAGCTTCATAACTCTGATGGGATATAAATAGCACTAAAGAAGAACATTTCTTACAGTAGGAAACACTGCCATCACTCGCCATGAATTAATGTCCTTCTTTAAGTTTCCGTTTGCGGGTCTTTTTTTTCAGAAATAAACCTGTGAGCGTGATTTTATACGGCGTTAAACCCATGAACGAGCAGATTTCATGAAAGAAGCCCCCTTTCTCCCTCTCCCTCTCCTCTCCTCTCTCTCTCCTCTCTCTCTCTCTCTCTCTCTCCTCTCTTCTCTTTTTACACAGGGTTTGACAAGGTTAAGGATCCCTAGCTTTATTGACAAGCTATTTACAGGTTAAGGATTCCTAACTTTATTGGCAAGCTAAGAGCTGCTACCTACATCAGCTCATTTGAAAGCATTTTTATTGTTATGAGACATACAAGTAGGAACAGGACGAAGTTGGAGCCATCTGTGGGCCAGCATTTTTATTTGATCAACTGACTTTATCTCGTTGACATCATTATGCTGTACGAATGTGTTCCATACTCGAGTCATCCTGGAAATATAGGATCCCCAGATGGAGTGATGTTCTGGAGAAGGGTACAGCCAGAGTGAAGTTGCTGCTTTCTGCCCGTCTTGTGGCATAAAAACTTGTTTCACAGCTGTCCTCGAAGTGGATCCAAGTGTGGTATTTTGACAATATTGGCCTTGTACATAACAGTAAGGCCACCCACATCCCTCCTATGTTGAAGGCTCTGCTGAAATGACAGATCTATCCAGGATGGGTCCAGGCGAGAGATGAGACGTCTTGCTCTGTTCTCTACTCTGTCAAGCAGTCGCAGATGAGAGGGGGGGGGCAGGCAAACCAAGAAAGTGGAGCATACTCAAGGTGTGAGCGTACTTGTGCCTCGTACAGGATCTTGCAACCCCTACTGTCAAGCAGATGCGAGATACGGCGAAGTGCTGTAAGCTTCCTGGCTGCCTTGTTTGCAAGATTTACAACATGGTTCTTCATGGTTAGTTTGGAGTCAAATTTCAACCCCAAGGATATCAACTTCTTCTCCAGGTGCCAACACCCTCCCATTCATCCTTACTACTGCACCAGCATTACCATCATGGTGCCTAGAGACGATCATCATTTGCGTTTTCTCAGGTGCAAATGTTACTTGCCATCTATTTCCCCAAGCTGATATAGCTCTCAGCTGGTGATTGATGTAGCTTAGAGCAGCTGGCATTTCTTCTCTTGGATAAGTGAATGTTAGTGTACAGTCGTCTGCATATGCATGTGATTCTGGGATGAGATGAAGAAGGTCGTTGAAGTAGACATTCCATAACAATGGACCCAGCACGCTTCCTTGTGGATCACTTGCCCCAATAGCATGTCTTGCTGATTCCGTTCCATTGAGAACTACACTTAGAGATCTACCATGAAGGTAATCACTGAGGAGACATAGCGTTGAGCCTGCAATTCCCAGTGCTTGAAGTTTTGCTAAGAGGCCCTGGTGCCACACCCGTCGAAAGCGCCAGCATGTCCAGTGCTAAACCCAACAAACTGACTTTGGAAATTCATCCAGTGACTGGTGCCACTTAGTGAGAGGTTTAACAACA
>NC_069406.1:77231935-77241935 GCF_026875155.1 Cherax quadricarinatus | reverse complement strand
GAACTAGATTAAAACAACATAAATATAGCATTAGAACTGGACAAGATTCCAATGCTCTATTTATTCATGTAAGAGATTTTAACCATCCAATTGATTTTCAAAAAGTTGAGAAAGTAGTATCAAGCAAGTCCATGGTCGACAGGAATATAATTGAATCTTGTTTCATAAAAAGCAGTTTTGACAATAATATGAATATTTCCTTTGGTTTATATAAATTAGATGCATTTATAATTAATAGAATTTGGGTAGAATTTAATAATACACTGGACAAATAAATAGCTTGGGGGTGAGTTTTGCAAAGGACTGTCCAAGTTGGCTCGCCGCGCGTCACGTGTTTAACCGTTGTGGGATCTGATAGTGAGGTGCTGGCCGACCCCTTATATAGCTTCCTTGGATGCTTCACTTTCATAGTTCCTTGATAATGTGAGTAGTCACGAAAGCGCTTGGAATTTCTCTATTCTTTCAGAGTGGTTGTTTTGCATATTTTGAAATCACCTGTTTACTGTGATCTTATTGCATATATATATATATATATATATATATATATATATATATATATATATATATATATATATATATATATATATATATATATATATATATATATATATATATATTAGGGTAGTAGGTTGGTAGACAGCAACCGCCCAGGGAGGTACTACCGTCCTGCCAAGTGAGTGTAAAACGAAAGCCTGTAATTGTTTTACATGATGGTAGGATTGCTGGTGTCTTTTGGCTGTCTCATAAACATGCAAGATTTTAGGTACGTCTTGCTGCTTCTACTTACACTTAGGTCACACTACACATACATGTACAAGCATATAGTATATACACACCCCTCTGGGTTTTCATCTGTTTTCTTACTAGTTCTTGTTCTTGTTTATTTCCTCTTACGTCCATGGAGAAGTGGAAAAGAATTCTTCCTCCGTAAGCCATACGTGTTGTAAGAGGCGACTAAAATGGCAGGAGCAAGGGTCAAGTAACCCCTTCTTCTGTATATATTACTAAATGTAAAAGAAGAAACTTTCGTTTTTTCTTTTGGGCCACCCCACCTCGGTGGGATACGGCTGGTGTGTCGAAAGAAAGATATATATTATATATATATATATATATATATATTATATATATATATATATATATATATATATATATATATATATATATATATATATATATATATATCCATCCAGGGAGGGCACACGGTGACCCTTGCTTCCCCAGAACCCCAGAGAGGATGTAGGTTCACTGTTCAAATGTCGGAGAAAGGGGACGAGTACAGGAAGGGAAACAAAAGTAAGAATGAGGACAAGAGGGGTTGGGGGGGAGAGTTAGATTACTCTGCATTACCCACAGAATTTGGTGGGACTTGCGCCCCCTTCACTGTAATTCCAGCAAATGGCCCCATCCACCCATCCTTGCACAAGGCTCAGGCAAGGAGGAGGAGGCAGTGAGAGGAGGACACGAGGAAGAGAGAGAATTAGAAAGATGACGGAAAAAATGTGACGAGACGTTCTACCTCTCTCTCTCTCAATATCGATCTATCTATCTATCTCTCTATATATCTATCTATATATATATATATATATATATATATATATATATATATATATATATATATATATATTTATATATATATATATATATAATTATATAAACACTGATCTCTGGCTGAAGGAGACTCGAACCTACGAACTTGGAACAGGGTACGCAGTGCTATACCAAAACTCACCACACTGGACCAATACCTTGGCGTGTAGCATCCGCTAAACGTTTGATCCAAGGCAGCCAGCATGCTCTCGCGAATTCCTTGCATTATATATATATATATATATATATATATATATATATATATATATATATATTTATATATATATATATATATATATATATATATTATATAATATATATATATATATATATATACATATATATATATATATATATATATATATATATATATATATATATATATATATATATATATATATATATACATATATATATATATATATATATATATATATAATATATATATATATATATATATTATATATATATATATATGTATATACTGAGGAGTCTGTGGAGACAAAGAACTTTATCCATGAAAGCAATGAGGGGAATGTATGAGAGTATAGTTATAACAACGCTCTTGTATGGGTGTGAGGCATGAGCGGTGAATATTGCAACAAGGAGAAGGCTGGAGGCAGTGAAGATATCATGTCTGTGGGCAGAGAATCCGTAGTTTGGAGATTAGGAGGAAGTGCGGGATTACCAAATCTATTATCCAGAGGGCTGAGGAGGGGTTATTGCGATGGGTTGGACATGTGGAGAGGCTGAAACGAAATAGAATGACTTCGAGAGTGTATAAATCTGTAGTAGAGAGAAGGCGGGTAGGGGTCGACCTCGGAAATGTTGGAGGGACGAGATAAAGGAGGCTTTGTGGGCGAGGGGCGTGGACTTCCAGTAAGCGTGCGTGAGCGTGTTAGATAGAAGCAAATGCAGATAAATGGTTTTTAGGATTTGACATGCTGTTGGAGTGTAAGCAAGGTAACATTTACGAAGGGATTCAGGGAAACCGGCAGACCGGACTTGATTCCCGTAGATGGGAAGTACAGTGCTGGCACTCGGAAGGAGGGGTGTTAATATTGCAGTTATATAACGGCCGATGTGTTAATACAAAATAATATATATATATATATATATATATATATATATATATATATATATATTATATATATATATATATATATATATATATATATAATGTGATTTTTTGAAGCACACTTGATTTAATGTTAATTAACTTTCTGGGTACATGGTGAGGCTTGAGTAAGCTGTGTGCTGACTCAAGCCTCACCAAATCAGCTAACCAAAGTCAACCATGGTCAGCTAACCAAAGGCAAGTCAATCAAGGCCTGATTGAGAAATATATCCTTGCAAAGGGAAGGGTTAGAGTGAAAGTGTCGAACACTGCCCGTCTTGTGCTGTAATATAATTATACTGTATTTTATGAAGTGCCGTAACCACGTGGGTTCAGTGCTTCCGGTTAACAAGTGGTAGAGGCTCGACTATCCGTCCTCTAATTCGAACCCAGTCATTGACTACCTACTCTTCTGGTGACCGCTGCAGACACACACACACACACACACACACACACACACACACACACATACACAGAAGCTATGACTCGACCCCTGCAACCACAAATAGGTGAGTACACACACAGGGAGCGACAAGGAAATATACGAGACGCTCAGCTCAAGATTCAGGGACTTAATCGCAGAGGATACAGACTTCCAGCAAACCGAGGTGGTAGTGTGTACCAGCAAGTGCTGGACATACCGCACACAGCCGAGGAAAAGGTGAAGAAACTGCTAGGTGAACTAGATACCTCGAAGGTGGTGGGCCCAGATAACATCTCACCGTGGTCTCTGACAGGGGGAGCAGATGCCATAAGTGTGCCAATTACAATAATCTTCAATAAATATATTGAAAAAGAGTAACTGCCTGAGGTTTGGAAGACAGCAAACGTAGACCGATGTTGCTGACATGTATAGTACGTAAAGTTATGCAAAAGATTTTCAGGTGAAGAGAGGTGGAACACTTAGAAAGGAACGGGTTCATACATGACAACCAGCATGGCTTCAGGGATGAGAAATCATGCATCACAAACTTTCCGGAGTTCTAAGGTAAAATAAAAGAAGTAAGACAGGAGAGAGAGAAGGATTGGTGGACTGCATCTTTTTGGGATATCAGAAGGCTTTCGATACAGTACCACACAAAAGACTGAAAAGCTAGAGGAGCAGACAGGAATAGCAAGGAGACTTCTGCAATGGATCAGGGAATATCTGACAGGAAGGAAACAACGTGTTTTGGTACGTGACAAGGTGTCAGAGTAGGTGCGTGTATCGAGTGAGGCTCCACAAAGGTCAGTCCTAGGTCAGGTGCTATTCCTAATATATGTGAATGACATGACAGAAAGGACGATGTGAAGCTAATGAGAAGAATACAGGTGGTCGAAGATAAGGTAAGACTGATAAATTAGACACGTGCAACTCTTGGGAATCTTTATTGAGGAAACGTTTCGTCACACAGTGGCTTCATCAGTCCATACAAAGGAGAATCTTGAAGAACAGGAGGAGAATGAGGTAATCAGTCCCTCAACCTTGAGTCGATGTGGTCAGTCCATCAATCTTGAATAGATTGATCAATCTATTCAAGATTGATGGACTGACCACATCGACTCAAGGTTGAGGGACTGATTACCTCATTCTCCTCCTGTTCTTCAAGATTCTCCTTTGTATGGACTGATGAAGCCACTGTGTGGCGAAACGTTTCCTCAATAAAGATACCCAAGAGTTGCACATGTGTCTAATTTATCAACATGTCGGTTCTCTGAACCATTCATCCATAAGGTAAGACTACAAGGAGATCTGGACAGGTTGCAAGCCTTGCCCGACAAATGGCTCCAGGAATTTAACCTCAGCAAGTGCAAAGTCATGAAGTTTAGGAAGAACAAAGATCACAGATGGAATACAGCCTTAGAGGTCAAAGGCTACAAAACTCACTCATAGGGTGAGCATTATACTGAGCACATCTCCTGAGGCATCCATCAGCCAAATAACTGCTACAGCATATGGGCGCCCTGCCAAACCTTAGAATATAATCTTAGCAAGGAATCATTCAAGACACTGTACACCGTTACGTCAGGCCCATATTGGAGTATGCAGCACCATTATGGAACCCTGGACAAACACATCAAGAAATTAGAGAAAGTGCAAAGGTTTGCAACAAGATTAGTCCCGAAGTTAAAGGCATGTGCTACGAGGAGAGGTTAAGAAGTTAGGCTGACGACACTAAAGGACAGGATGGATAGGAGGTACATGAAAACAGCAGTATCCTTGGAGAGGGTTTTGGAGGTCAATGCCCCTGCGGCCCGGTCTTTGACCAGGCCTCATAACGACATATAAAACACTAAGAGGAATTAACAAGGTGAATAGGGACAGGATGTTTCAGAGATGGGACACAGCAATAAGGGGTCATAGCTGGAAGATGAATGTTTAGATGAGTCACAGAGATGTTAGGATGTATTTCTTCAGTCATAGAGTTGTCAGGAAGTGGAACAATCTGGGGAGTGATGGGGTGAAGGCAGGATCAATATATTGCATTAAGAAGAGGTATGATAACGCTCATGGAGCAGGGAGAAAGTGGACCTAGTAGTGACCAGCGAAGAGGCGGTACCAGGAGCTGTTAATCGACCCCTGCAACTACAACTAGGTGAGTACAACTAGGTGAATACACACACATACAAAAACACGCATATGTACACATGTATACATAAATCCCCATCCCGCCAGGGAGGTCACGCTCTCAAACAGAAAAGAAATCTATAGCTGAATGATTACACGAAACCCGTCCAGAATGTTACGATACGACACAACACGACTGAACAAGCAGAGCATGACGCGACATACGATGGGATCGATATAGTAACATGTGGTCTAAGAGGTTGTGTGGTGTTAGTCTCCCTGCTGATGTTAGCTGGGGTGTTAGTCTCCCTGCGGGTGTTAACTGGTGTGTTAGCCTCCCTGTTAGTTTTAGCTGGTGTGTTAGCCTCCCTGCTGGTGTTAGCTGGTGTGTTAGCCTAACTGCTGGTGTTAGCTCGTGTGATAGTCTCCCTGCTGGTGTTAGCTGGTGTGTTAGCCTCCCTGCTGGTGTTAGCTGGTGTGTTACTCTCCCTGATGGTGTATGCTGCTGTATTAGTCTCCCTGCTGGAGCTAACTGGGGTGTTTATCTCCCTGCTGGTATTAGCTGGGGTGTTAGTCTCCCTGCTGGTGTTATCTGTGGTGTTAGTCTCCTTGCGGGTGTTAGCTGGGATGTTAGTCTCCCTGATGGTGTTATCTGGGGTGTTTTCTCCCTGATTGTTTTAGCTGGTGTGTTAGTCTCCGTGCTTGTGTTAGCTGGGGTGTTAGTCTCCCTACGGGTGTTAGCTGGAATGTTTTCTCCCTGCTGCTGCTGTATGTATATTAGGGGTTTGTTAGTGCGTGGGTGGTTCCTGTTTATCTAGGCCACTAATGGTTAGTAGGCTGTGTGTGCATGTGTGTGTGTGTGTGTGTGTATGTGTGTGTGTGTGTGTGTGTGTCACTTCGTATGTTCACACTGTGTGCGCTAAATTATTGTCAGTTCCAAACACCTAGCAGCTATGTTAGTGTATATGTTTGTCTGACCTTAGCACCTGCACGTGTGCTCACTAATGTGTGTGTCGACTTAGCATGTGGTACCATCACCACTTCGATTCCCATCTTCTCTTCCTTACTAAACGTTAAGTGCTGTATGTATGATATTCAGTTATCCAGAGTAGGGTTTATGACCCCCAGCTACAAGTGATGCAGGACCAGATGTCAGTCTCACATGCAACCACAGAAAGGTGATTTGCACGTTACGTCTGGCAGAAGTATCGTCTGGGATCCCGGCTCAGTTGTGGCTGCACGATGATTCTCGTTGTGGCAGCACTGCAGGCCCACTGCTTCCCTTTCCTTTCTCTTCCTCTGTATTTCTTATATAAATATATATATTATATATATATATATATATATATATATATATATATATATATATATATATATTATATATATATATATATATATATGTATGTTGTATGTGTGTTGTGTGTGTGTGTGTGTGTGTGTGTGTGTGTGTGTGTGTGTGTGTGTGTAACGCCTAAAGTTGTGGACCTGTACAACACAGGTGGTGGACCTATAATCTCTAGAGGTAGTGGAGAGAGAGAGAAAGAGAGAGAGAGAGTTCAGCTTCCTGAGCTGTTGTAACGTTGTAAAAGGTCATCTGTGGAAAGCAATTTGTTAAAAATCCTCGTTGGTAAGTCGTAAGGTATTACTTTTAAAGAGTGCCTTTGATGCCATTTGAAAAGGTCATTTTAATCATGTTATCCTCAAAGGCACCCACTAAGAAGACCAGTTATAAAGAGACTGAATGGAAAGGCACAGTTGGAGATAACAAACTGTATTGAACTGAGCAGTCAGCTAGAGAAGTCGACAGTCACGTGAATAGAATCTATCTGTATGGTAGTATGCGTCTTAAACCTTGTGTAGAGAGGATAAATGACAGGTCTCATATAGACAGTGCTGGATTAATTAAAATTCATAGTAGCCTCGTTCCCAGAGATCCCCCTAAGTTAAAACAGCCCCTTTCCTGTAGCCTTGAGAGTCATCGCCCACTTAGGTTGTCCACAGAATCTGGAATTCATGCCAAAACCTTACCATAAAAGTGAAGAATTGTGACCTTAGCCTTTGAGAGTAAAGCACTCAGGACTATGACAATACTACTAAGATGTCAAGAAAACATCCGCACACGCAAAGCAGACAAAAGAAAAGTAGTCTTTGCGTGAATGTATATCCTGCAGTGCCCACTAAGTCAATATTGTGGTTGAAACAGCTTGAGCATCGTTCTGAGGGAGCACACATCTCTCTCTGGCTCTATCTGAAGATGGTATCTCCTGGCTGATACTTTGTAGTCACAATGTGAAATTAAAAAAAAATGATTCCATGAATTACTCTGATATAAGACTGTCTGGAAGACATGGCTTAAGTTTTGTTAGTTAATGAAGGTAATGATAACGACTGCACGAGCGTCATTAGGTCTGAATAACCTGTTCACCACCAGTCAAGAATACTTTCATCCCTTAATTAAGGAAAAGAGAGCATACACCTCATGGTGTGCATACCCTGCGAGTACCACAGTGTATTATTATAGGTGACAAAAACATTCTGAATGTTGTTGCCAGACACATTAGAAAAGAAAAATATTCACCCGGATTATATGAAGAAGACACAGTGCTTCTCTTTGTCTTCTGGACTGATGCTTTTCAAAACATCAGTTTTAAAAAAACATCAGTTTAGAACAAGGGTATCGGTTAGTGTAAACTGAAAGGCCTGCACTAAAAATCTGGAACAGGCCACGTTATTAGCACAGTGTCATCGGACTGTTCGCAATGACTTTAGTCACCTTAATGAAGAGACTAAGAATGATGTTCATATTATGGTATACAATACCAACAACGATGAGGGAATGATGACTTAGCAATTACTTCTTCGACTGCCTTTAGTGTTATATTTAATTACGTTCGATTGAAGAAGTCTGATCCGTAGTCGAAACTTTTCATAAATAAAGAAATCCAAACACACACACACACACACACACACACACACACACACACACACCACACACACACACACACACACACACACACACACACACACACACACACATATATATATATATATATATATATATATATATATATATATATATATATATATATATAGGGTTATGAAGGGTATTATTCAAAGAGCTGAGGAGCTGTTTGGACATTTACAGAGGTTGGAGTAACCCTGGATTTATACACCAACTGGTGTAAAAATTCGGGGTAGCTTGGAGTTAAGAGGTAAGAATGGTAATAGAATGAAGTGGAGGAAAGGTGTAAAAGAGGTATTACGTAGTAGAGGCTTGAGTGTCCAGCATGCGTGTAAGAGATTGTTGGATTAGGGTACGTGGAGACAAGTGGTTATAAAGAATTAACGTGCTGTTAGAGTGTGTGCAAGGTAAACAGATTTGCTGAACTTGAGTGATGTTGGTGGGAAGTGAAGTACATTGCATTCACTCTGGAGGGGGAGAGAGGATGTAGCAGTCCTGGAGGTGGGAAGTACAGTGCCTGCACTCCAGAGGAGGAGAGTTGATGTTACATCTCAGAGGGTCATTTGCTATGTAATTTTTATTTATTTATTTTTTTTTGGGGGGGGGGATAGACACCTTTTAAGTGAGTGATGGAGTGTGTCTTCTGTATGGACAGCTTTTTTTTCCACTGGATCACGGCCAATGTGGAGAAATTATTAATGAAGAAATTTCTTGCCTTAAAAAGTTCGAAAGTTTAAGACGTAAAACTTTTCTGTGCGTGTTATTGAGGAAATAGATTATCTCATTTTTATTATAGTAATGTTAAGATTTATTTTTAATATACCATAGTTTTATTATTTCAAACGACGAGGGAAGACTACGGTGTCTTGGCACCAGGGGGTCCCAGAGGGTCTTAATTCATTAATACATGGAGGGACTACCTGAAGAGAGAGACCCTCCAGGTCACACAAGAAGACCCCCAACCCATCAAACACACACACACACACACACACACACACACACACACACACACACACACACACACACACACACACCACACACACACACAAACACACACACACTCACACACACACACACGCACACATACACACACACATACGCACACACACACGAGGAGAGGTTAAGAGAAATCAACTTGACGACACTGGAGGACAGGAGGGATAGGGTCGACATGATAACGATATGTAAAATACTGAGAAGAATTGACAAGGTTGATAGGGACAGGACGTTCCAGAGATGGGACACAGCAACAAGGAGTCAAAACTTGAAGTTGAAGGCTCAGATGAGTCACAGGGATGTTAGGAAGTATTTCTTCAGTCATAGAGTTGTCAGAAAGTGGAATAGTCTGGAGAGTGATGTAGTGGAGGCAGGATCTATACATAGTTAAGAAGAGGTATGACAAAGCTCAGGGAACAGGACAAGAGAGGACCTGGTAGCGACCAGCGAAAAAGAGGGGCCAGGAGCCATGAATCAACCCCTGCAACCACATATAAGTGAGTAAACACACACAAGGGGTCATCGTCTGGACAGGGCAGCTTGTAGTAATAAAATAAACATTTCAGATCGAGATAATATTCAGAGATGAAAGAGATAAAGACAGAAGGTCAAACAGACTATCTGATGCTCTGAAGAACGAATGTGCATCTGTTTGTTTATGTATTTTTGTGTATGTGTGGGTGTGTGTGTGTGTGTGTGTGTGGTGTGTGTGTGTGTGTGTGTGTGTGTGTGTGTGTGTGTGTGTGTGTGTGTGTGTGTGTGTGTGTGTATTCACCAAATTATTACTGCG